>VYXB01000792.1:1889849-2116634 GCA_013397135.1 Pachyramphus minor | reverse complement strand
TTGGATGTTAAGTAAAGCCATTATACGGACATGATTACATCTAAATTGTACATTAGAACAAACCTTGGATGCCAATACATATGTTTGTTAAAACCATTGATAAAGCAAAGCCAACTATTTAAAAACAAACAAAAAATCAAACAAAAGTGTCTTCACCACACAGACATTTGAAACATCATAAAAGTGTGTAAGAAATATTGGAGGTATTTTTGCAATGTAATATAGATAGGAAAAGCAATCAACCATATTTGGACAGAAAACCTACTTTATTCCCCTATAATTCCATGTAAAAAATGCAGCAGAAATCTATTAATTTCCTTGTCTGTTCAATTTACCATTTCTGTCACTGAAATTTTTCTCTGGTTTCCCAAATTTGCTAAATCAAGTAACTCTTTTTCTCCGTAAATTTTCACAGCCCTACTTATGGTTCTGGGTTTTGACTGTCTACATTTGAATTCACTCAGAATGTTAGATTTGCTATTTCAACCATCAGCTTCTCCTCTCTTTTTTTTTTTTTTGCCTTCCCTCTTTTTAATTTGTTTGCTGACCTGCTGCTTTTTCCCGTGGCTGCTTTTTCCTTCCCCTCCCGCCCTCTCTGGCGGCGCGGAGCGGAGCGGGGGGCCCATGAGCGGCGATGGCAGCAGCTATCGCCAGCTCGTTGATCCGGCAGAAGCGGCAGGCGAGGGAGTCCAACAGCGACCGGGTGTCCGCCTCCAAGCGCCGCTCCAGCCCCAGCAAGGACGGGCGCTCCCTATGCGAGAGGCACGTCCTGGGGGTCTTCAGCAAAGTGCGCTTCTGCAGCGGCAGGAAAAGGCCGGTGAGGAGGAGACCGGGTGAGTACGGTGGGCCAGGGCCGTGGGAACACGCGCCGCGGAGGGGAGCAGCCCCGCACCTGCCAGGATTGGCTGTCCCGGGGCGCCTCCGGCACCGCTGGAAACCAGGCTTGCTCCGCGCTCAACTTTGGCCTGGGTCCTGGTGGATCTTCTCCGTTCTGGCGGGATGGGTGGGCATCGACCTGCCGCCAGCATCCCTCCAGCGCTGTCCGAAGCGTGAGCACAGCGGGTCCTCGGGCAGGACGGACCCAGCCGCTTCATCTGTGCGAGCTTTGCCCAGAATTGTATTTTTCCACCTCCTTGCAGATAAGTTTTTTTAAACGGTCTCTTATTTTCTGTGTAGTGACAAGGAAATCGAGAAACTAAGGATCAATTAAAATTGTGGCCATTTGATAACTAAATCTATCAAGTGCTACTTCATGAACAGAGTTCCATAGGGAATTTAATTAGCTAAGAAAGCTTTCTAGATGGCAGCTGCAGAACAGTTACACCTGATATTGAGCTTGCAAGGATCTAGAAATGCTCTTTATGGTAATCCTTTTCCTCTATTCTCTCCTTTATTCTTTTTTGCATGTATGTGCTCAGTCTTGGTTCCTTGTGAAGAACTTCAGCCCTAGTGTACACACTGTTCACTTTTCCACGATGAAGTCCCACCACCCACAGTTTCAGTTCTGAGCAGTGCTTTGTGCTCTCAGCCATCCTTGGTAGGCATGAAAACTCAGTACCTGGCAAGAATAGGCCCTCCATGATTTCTCAGTGGAATTACTTAGTTCTTGCTTTATTTTTTTCACTGCTAGAGATCACCACTAAGGAAAGAAAACAGAGATTGGTTTGAGAAGGTGCTGTGTACATGTAGTTTTCTCAGGTGTCAATTAGTGTCGTGGTTAAAAAACAGAAACACTTGTTCACTCAGCTCTTCAGAATGTACCATCAACCAGTGTAACAGTCCCATGTTTTCCGTATACATTAGTATTGTGCTTGTGCTTCAAATGGAAAAACGTTGCCCTTCTTTTTTTTCCTACTCAAGTTATGATGGGTGGTGGCTTACTGGACTATCCTATATATTAGTTAACCTGTGAACCAAGCCCAAAAGATGACCTTTGCCCAGAAGGTGTTGGCATTTTGTCTCAGGAATCGCTCTTTGGAGGACCAAGAGTAGGAACTGGGAGTCACAATGACAAAATGATTTTGTGTTCCTCTTTCGTCTCCATCTTAATCTGGCTTTAATTGAGGTTCCTTAGGGACCTAGATGGCTGGGAAGTCTAGACCTGTTACCTAGGTTTCTTTGTCTCATTAAAGTTTGAGTGATTTATGGCAGGGTGTGGCTGGGAGGCTTATTATTGGTTCTATTCCAGTTCTCCCAGCTGAACAGGACCAATTCTGCTTCCATAGACTCAGTGAAGAATTGATGAATTTTAAGAATTCCCTCAACTTTCATGGTCTTTCATGCTGAGGAATGTTTTCGATAATTTACAGACCAGAGTGATTTAAGGGAGATTTTTATTGACTTGGAAAAAGGATCAATGCCACTCAGTGCTGTAAAAATAGAGCTGTTCAGACTTCAAAGCTGTCAGTCAATCACTTGTAACCAGTACTGTATTCATTTTATAAAATTAAAGAAGTAGAGGAATTAAGTTGCTGTGAAAAAAATCCAAATGTCCTTTCCTAGCCTGTGGGATGTGTCTGCTTTAGTTCCTGATATCCATCTTTTAAATAGAGATTTGTTTCATTGGTACATCCTATTCCTGATCTTGGGTGTGCTTCTCAGAAGGCAGCATGCCACTGGGATGCTGCTACTCAGATTGTTTATTCAGGGAGTGTATTGTGCCCAGATAACTTACGCATTCCAGAATCGAGTTTCTGCACAGCAAATGACATGCAAATGAATTGAAAGTAGTTTCAAGAAATGTGCATACATTGTGCAGTGACCCACAACCCCAGTGATTATGTCTACTTAATGATATGCTGGCTCAGTAGTTTGCAAGTCAGTGAAAGGAATGAGAGAAACATCCATGTTCAGAAAGGGTACAGTCACATTTGGAGATGGTACAGTGCTAGGGGATCTCTCTTTACCTTTTTAAACATGACCTTGTTTTATGACTATGAGGAGAATCTGTCAAAAAACTTTGGATTTATAGAGTGATTTTCATCTGTAGTACTCAACAAGCTCTAATAAATGGAGAGGATTTTTCCCATTTTACAGAAGGTGAGACCAAGCATGGAGCACTTACTTGACACAGAGACCTAATTCCTGAAGCTCATCCCAGCACACCATGCTTTGGGTCTCCACTGTCTGTGAGCTCACGATGCAGCAATGGTGGAGCTGTAGCAGCTTGCGCCATTACAGCAATATAACTCTGATGGTGGTTTATGTTCCCTTTGCTCTTTGCTTCTGTAAAGTAACTGTGTGAGTTTAAATCAATTAAGTGTTTTTAATATGTGACTCAAACAGTGCTGTAACTAAAATATTCAGTAGCGATGTGGGTGAGCAGAGTTACCTTGCACTGGTTGGCACCTTGTGCTCCACGCTGCAGCCTGTGTGAAGGCAAAGTGGCGTACTCCTGCTCTCAAATGGGAAGGGAGAATTTGCACCCTGTAGCAGTTAAGTCTTGCTCTGTGGTGGGCATAAGTAGTCACAGGTTTTGGCAATCTATAGGGAACCAGGTCCATGCAGGGATATCTTGTATAATCAAAGCTATCAGCTCCTAGGGAAAAAATTGACTGCAGAAACATCTCGTTTGTTGTTTTCAGTAAGGACTGTGTTGTAAACTGAGAACTAGTTCTGTCTGTCTTTTCAATGGGCAAAGACAGCTGTCTCACATACATGCTTTGTGTTCTTTTATAGCTCTTGCATGTGTTTGGCTCCAAGATGACTTATCAGTTTAAGATAGGCCAAATAAGGACACTGAGTGCTGTGGACTAAACTGAACATTTGGATACATGGGCTTAATCCCATTATTGTGAGTTAGTACAGGTCATTGGCTGCAATTGTGCATCTATAAATTATATATTTTTCTCTGACCATAGTGATTTGGTAAAGAATTCAAAAGACATTACTGTATGGGATGGCTTGTTGGTACAGGTTCAAGAGGTGGATTTTTCCTCAGAGACTGGTAGGTCCAAGAGTTGAATTCAGAAGACTTGACAAGCAGCTCTCTCCACATGACTTATCTGCCAACAAATAGTTGAACCAAGTAGTTTCATCCCCTTTGTGGCTGAATTAAAGCATCCAGGCACGTCCCTTCTTCAGCTGTTTTGTAACAGTCTGGAAAGCCTGGACTGGAGGGTCCAGCTTGTTTGTGAAAGCTGTTGCTGATGCTTCACTGACCATCTTCTCAGGCAGAGCTCACCCCGCAGAGCTGGTGTGGAGGTGGCCTTCCATGACACCATGGCCACCGAATGGCAAAGCTGAGGAGTTAGGCAGCCTTGCACGAGGGGAAACAGACCGGAGTATCTGTGGGGCTTGGTGGAAATTTTATCTGAGTGAATCTCACTGAAAGGATGTTGTTACTTGGGGGAATCATATCTGAACTGAGGCAGCTTTGGGTCAGGCAATGCCAGGCACTGTGTAGTATCGTCTCCATCCCTTCAGATGTTGCTTCTGTAGATGATTTTTCAGCTCAGAATGCAGAGCTCAGCCTCAAACAGGTTTTTTACCCCAGGAAAAAGAAAAAAAATTGTGTTACTTTTATTCTTTTTTTTTTTCCCTTGTCTGATATATATTTTTTGCTCCTCCAGGGAAAGGATGCTTTTCCTTAAGGAGATCTAAAGGCTTCTTGCAAAGTGAAGGAAATGACTTGCACATAGCAAAAAAGCAATAACTAAAACCATGTTTTCCCTTTGCGGTATTTCTCATTTTGAATAATAAATAGAGATTTGGAACTTAAAATATATAGATGTAGATATTTTTGCAGCAGTATAAGTAAAATATAAAAGCAACTTTAGTTGAAGGACATAGAAGGACTTTGTTCATTTGGAGATTCATTTAAAACATTTCAGAGGTCTGTCATCTTTGCAAGCTTTTAAATTCCCTCGGTTAAATCCTGAAGTCCTTTCTGATTTCATGCAGGGTGAAAATGATGATTGAAGCTCAGGGTAAAAACCACCTTTTTAGCTCCCATTAAATTTGTTGTAACCCTTCCCTGCTTTTGTGGAGTGGTGCATCTCAGAACAGCTGTAATATCTGCCCAACCTGTGGAACTTGGCCTCTCCGTTGCTAGTGTCTGAATACTGGCTACATTATCCCAGCACATAGCTGCTCCCTGCAGTAGGATTCCAGCTGGTTCCCAGCATTTTTCTACAACATCTCTGTGCATGTCTGAGTGTGTGCCCAGCCAAGGGTGGTCCATCACGTTCTGCCTGCTCCTCTGCAGAATTTGGTGCTGTGACTTGTATCTAGGAAGTGGCTGACAGGAATGGAAATGGCTGGAAATCCTGGCCAGCAAGAGCTCATAGAAGTGCTAGCTGAGGTGAGGGCATGGATGCCAAGTCGCCAGCCAAGATAACACCAAGGGGAAGGGCACAGCCTTGAGGGCATGTGATAGATTTGTCCGGGGCAGTCTGTCGTCGCTGAGGTCTGATCTGCCGGTGGTGCTGAAAGCTCCTTCTGTACCTGCGGGTGCTAATGAATGCCAAAATAATCGGGAGAGAGGAAGAGGCTCCCTCCTGCTTGTGACAGCTCGGCAGATGGGTTTCATTTTATCAAATTGATCCCTGGGGGTGGTATCGCACACGTTCGTGACTTGCAGATGTGGTGACTGTCACGGTGCGTGGCTGTGCTCGGTTACTGGGAGGGGTCAGAGAGCAACCCTGAGCTATCCGTCTCTGAAATCTGGGAAAGAGCTGCAGATTCCTGGCTTTCTCCAGAGCAGGAAAAGTCAGCTGCCAGCCCGCTTCAAACACAGCTTATGGGTGAGCATGTCAGTCAGTAAGCTGCTTCGTACTAGTACTGAGTATGGTTGATGCCAAGAAAATCCATGGAAGTCATCCAAGCTCCAAGAAGGATGGATATCTTCTGTCCCCATGGCCTCAGGGGTAGCTGTGCTTGTGGGAGCAGTGGTGATCGTTAGCCAGCAGAGGAGGTTCACCATTAGAGCAGTACAAATGATTGATTCCTCCATCACCAGCCAAATGGAAAAGTCAGGGCAAAAAGAGGTTCATGAGTGATTATTTTCCCTCCCCATAAAAGATCCATATAAATCAGTTTATCATTGACTGATACAGCTGGTTTTTTTTCTTGGGGGGGGGGGAAGAGGTGCAATTTCATTTGGAGGATTTTATACTTGTATTTTTTTTAACTTATGAGTATACTTCTTAATGAAATACTATTTTGAAATATAAATCCAAAAGCTTGAGTTCCAAAAAATCCCAAAATAAAGACAAGACTTTCTTCCTTCCTTCCTTGCTTTGCTCAATTGAGCACGAATTTAGAATTTCAGTAGACCAGATACTGCATATTTTAACAAATAGGGTATCTATTACCAAAACAAATCATGAGCTTGACTTGGGCAGTGTGGAGAACAGAGCTGCCATGGGAGCTGAAGAGGCTGTTTGAGAGACAAACAGAATCATGAGCCTCACTATGGTGGGGAGCAAGTGCAAACGCTCTTGGGCTTGTCTGCTTTCCTTCTTTCACCTCTCCAAACAGGCATACCATGGACTGCATACCACCAGATAGCACAGTGGCCAGGTAGGCGTTTGTTTCATTTCTCTGGCATTTGTTCCATTTGATCCATCATTCTGAACAGTCATGTGCACATTATTTTTGGGATTTTTCTACTCCCGCACAGTTGAAAGCAAGCTGTGACTTGTTGTTGTTATTATTAAAATCAAAGCAAGAATTTTATCACGCAAAACATGCAAGAGAATGACATTCATTTCATCTTTGCAAGCTCCATGGCTTGGCAGAAAGTGACCAAGAGCACAGAAGAGAACAGGTCAGAGTACTAACCTTTAAATAAAGAACTACCTTTAAATGCGCTTACAATTCCATATACTCCGTGTGCTGTTGTAGCGTCATTGCCATGGCTGCATTATTGTTGTGCCCTTATCTTGGAAATCTCTTGAGAAGTGACCTGTACTGAAATCATCTACTCTATCCCTGGGCTGCACATGCTGCAGTCTATCAGGGAGTGGTACCTTCCTACTCTGTTCTCCTGTTTAATAAGTGGTTCATCTCTATTCCCTGGCTAACAGTATTGCTCATATTAATACATTAGCCTCTCTGAGCATGGAGTAAACTATTACATCTATTTTCTTACCTTTGCCCTATTCTGACATGTGGTAGAATCTCAAAATAATTCGGCCTTTCCAGAGGCTGGTTTTGCTTTGCATCTCTATTAAAAGCTGTAGTAGAGCTATGGACACACTTTGTGCCCCTCATCCAGCAAACACTGCTTGCAGGGACTCCTGGAATAAATTATTTTTAAAGGAGGGTTTGTGCTTTGCAGGAGTCAGTGCAGAGACTGAATTTGTGCAGCATGGTCACAGGGCTGTAGGGCTAGAGCTTCTTAACAGTACTATCTGAAAATAGCAGCTACAACACATTTTTAAATGGTAAAGCAGAAGGCAGCTTTCTAGAGAGCTGTGGAACACGACTGTGGGATTCACTGTTCAGGCAGACCACTCACTCTGGCTTTTCCAGCCCCCACGCTGCAGCTTAGACAAATAACTGTGTGCTGGTTCCAAGCACTGAATTGGGGCTCTCTGAAACCCTGATAGAGCTTATGTGGTTGCTGAGAAAATTCATGTGGATGCATCGTGGCACCTGCCAAACACCTCTGCTGTCCTGTGGCTCATTCCAGGCTAATGGTAACAGAGGGACAAAGCCATGAGCTTGGAAGCAGGATAGTGGCCTGAGCCCTGAGCCCTTCTCATCCTTAGGGACGAGCTGTTGGCTGGTTGCTGACATGATGGGGAAGACTGGCTCCATGCAGTGCCTCTGGGTATTTCTGCTTTCTGCTCTTTGCTCATGGAATGGGCTGTGCTGGGAGATGAAGGTCAGTGTTGCAAGTGGCATCATCACAGAACGGGTCTTTGCAGCTCTGTTGCTGCATCTGCTCGGTGGGTTTGTTGTGGGGAGGTGACTGCGCTGCTATCCCAGAGGTCCAGCTGAGGAGATGATGTTTGGGGTTGTGCTGCTCCAGGCAGAGCTGTACATTTGGAGTACTGAGCTCTTGTGAAGACCCTGCCTTGGGTCAGGACAAGGAGGGAGGTAGCAGTAGCAGCTCCTCTCTCTTCTCAGCAGCATGTGCATCTATTGTACTTGAAGTTTTATGTGAGAGGAAGGAAGAATTTTGTCCAGTTGGTCTGACTTGCTTGTTTCTCCTTCAGTGTTACCAAGCACAAAGATGAACTCTGGTTTGGATGGTGGTTGGCACCACCATGTTCCCAAAGAGAAACCCTTAGCTGGGGACCTGTGGCATTTCACTGGCCAGGAGGAGGGCAGCTGTGGTGAAAAGAGGGGAGCTGTTATGCTGCTGTCTGCCTGCACTCCCCATCGTCCTTCCTGGGGCTTTTTCAGTGTGATAGTTCATGTTTGGACTGCGTGACTTCATTGATGAATGTCAGAAGACAGCTGGTTGCCTCCAATGGTAGAGGCTGTATTTGAGCATGAAGAAACAGAGCTAGATACAGCCACTGTGGTGATGGAGGGCACAGAGCTTCTCCCACATCACACAGCAGCATCCATGGAGTGCTCTCCATGTGGCACTCCCATCTACCCTTCCCTCCAGCAGCGTGCTCTCTTAAGGGAGCATGTTACATCCGACGGACAGCTACATGCTATGAACTGGCGAAATATCCACAGCGAGGCAATGTAATTCTGTTACTTGTTTCTCTTTCTCAGGTGAAACCTGATTGCAGTTAAGATAAACACCACTCCACCCCTCCGACCCACCTCCCTGAAATGTGCGTTTCTTGAAATATTTAAGGATTTTGGATTGAAATGAAGGAAGAAAAGAGTCAGGTCTTAGGATTAATAGAACATGCTTGCTTAATTGATATTTATCTAGAATAGCACAGTTGGCCGTCCCCTCCCGTTGCTGGCTCCGCAGATAGTTTTTTGCTCAGTAGTTGCCACCCATGTTGCACAAGCTGCCAGATAAATACATTTCATTCATTCCTGAAGCAAAACTGTTTGAAAAAGGTCAAGCGGATGGGACTGCTGCAAGGGAAGCCAGGCTGCAAAAAGCCAGTTCACATGGTCCAGAAAATGGAAGAGCTGTAGAAATTAGGAAAAAAGACACTGATTTTGGCTTCCGGGGCCCAACGTAGGGTTGACGTGCTGAAGGATGCTCCCTGGGGACTTGGGAGCCGCTGGGCTGCAGGAGATGCAGGGATCACAGGTTGGCAGGTGAGGGGGTTGGACCATCCACCTGCTCCCTAGCTGGTGCTTTCCCTGGCACAGCTCCTGTGACTGGAGCCGGTGTGAATTGCTGGCAGCCTCCGGTATCGATTTGCAGCCGTTCGTGCGGTCATTCTCTGGTGATCGACATCACTCTCTTGAGGGGATTTTCTGTGGCTAAAAAGGCTGGCAGAGCATGCAGTTATAACCAGCAGTTCTCTACTGGCTTTTTATAGTGTGGTGTGATGCTCGTCAGTACAGGCTCTGCCTGCTGGCTGAGCATCGTTATTTAAAGATTTCTAAACATTTGTTTTGTCTATTACTTCATTTAATTCCATGCCACTCCTACATTCTTCTCTTCCTTAAACATTTCTTCTTCTATTTTTTTTCTGTTTCTTAAAAAATACAGCTCTGCTTTCCATTAGATAAATTTTAGGTTTTAGAGGTAGAGCCCAGTAGCAGCTCCTGAATGATTAGAAACCACCAGGTGAAGTTTGAGAGCTGCTTCTCTCTGAGCCCTCCTGGGCAGCTGGAGGAGCAGGAGCTCTGTTCAGAGACCTCTTGGAGAGGCAGATTTTTTGTTTTTGCTCCATCTGCACTGTGTCATCCTCAGCACACACATTCCTGGAGAGGGAGCTCACTGTTCGCAGCCCTCTTCCAAGACGGCAGTCAGGAGTGACTGCCTGTATTACTGGAGTCCTTGGGGCTGCCTGACATCAGAAATGAGGTATTTGTGTTGAAAGATAAACAACAAAACATTAGCGTTATTTAAAACAGAGCTTTAGATGGCATGAAGTGGGTGATGACTTTTTCACACTGTGAGTGTTTTCATTAGTTTGAAGAAAACCTTTGGCTCTGGTGGAAAATTAAAATCATTAGGCAGATAAAGAAAGGTGTATTTTCACAAAGCAGAGGGGAAGAACTTTGAATCACATGGTGTGTTTTGGCCATTTTTAGCATGTTCTTGCCTCTTGAAGTGTAATGTTGTTTCAGTCCAGAGTGGCACAAGCAGCACTTTTTCCTTATACATTTGGGTGTTGTGTAAGATTTGTTAAAATTTAGTAACATACCAATTTTTGGTCAAAAGTGCTTGCAAACTGCTACAGAAATGCTTAAGCTGCATTGGTGCAGTGAACAAAAAAATTCTTGTAATACAACCAAACTTATTCAAGCTTTAATTTTTCCACATCACAGGCTCATTACCTGTTAAATAAAGAGGTTTCAGATGCTCATCCCTTTGGAAAATGCTGCAAGGTTGCATGGCGAATACTGTAGCAAAAAAGGATGTTACTGCTTGGTATTATTGAAAGTTTGCATAGTGACACTGGCAACCAAATTTTACCCTGAGCTGTCATTCAGTGATTACCCAGGGTAGTTCTGTGACCTGGTGTTAGTAAGACCCTCCCCAAGACCGATAGCATCTGAAGTGATTAATTTCTGCTCAGTGCTTGTTGATGGTATGTTCTGTCTATTTTTTGTTTTAGTGAATTTACTTTTCTAGGTGTTCAGAGCGGGGTGGAAGATTGATGTAGTTGTTTCCATAGTGTGTTTTGTTTGTGTGAGGGACTTCTCGGCGTTTCTGCAGTATTTCAGGCCTGTTGGATTGATGGGGAAAGCAGAGAGATTTAGCATCTGAGAATAGCATAAATCACAGCACTGTGGCAGGCATGAACAGCAGGGATGGTGTCTGACCTGCTCATCTGAGGACTATTAGTGATCTGGTGCCTTGCATGGGGCACTTCAAGGTGAGGGGAGCTGGGGACTCCGTCATGGAGTCCTTCAAAAACTTGGGGTGCAGAAGTGTGATAATGGCACCAAGGTGTGGTCATCCAGCAGCAAGGCTGAAAAGAACCCCCCTGTTGACTAGTCCAACCTTAGTCCTACCCTGGCTCCAGATGTGCATTCCCCAGAAGGCTGTTTTTAAAATTGGTTTTTTACATCCTTACACGGAGCAAATTCTAGGTAGAAAGAATGCCCTAATATCCAAACAAAATCTTTGTAGGAATCCAGGAAGAAATCTGCTTAACTGTTTGTGAAGAAGTTTTGTGTTGCTTGTTGGAGTCAAGAAAACAAAACAAAGTCTTTCTAACTGTACACATGGCAAAGCGCTGCCACAACATTCCCCAGGATTTCTGACCCACCAAACAAGTCCTTAGGATGTGTCTGGGTGACATGAGACTCTGTAGGAAACCCTCTCTCTGAGAAACTGCAGTGTGAGAGGTGCTGCAAGCACAGCAAGAGGGCAGAGCTGGTTTTCAGTTTCTCCCTCCTGTCAGCTCCAGGCAGCCAAGCCCAGCAAGCAGCTTTTCCAGACATCCTCTGAGCCTGCCTTTCCACCTCCCTTGGGATCATGGAACTGTGGCCCCTTTTTCTCTGGTATGAGCTTTAGGCTCAATCCTCCCTCAACCCAAAAGCTCTGCAGTGTAGGTGTTCCTGTTTGTTAAATCTTTGTGCAGCTCTTGAGCTCTCATTGCTGGCATGGGGAAAGTCTAGATTTTATTCCTCATGTTTCCCCTTTGTGTTGTCTTGGGAGCTGGCACGGCCCAGGGAGAAGCACCCATGAGGGGCACATAGCTGGTTCGTGGAGACATGTCTGTACCCAAATGAAATGTGCTTGGTGACTGTGGGCTCACACATAATAGTTATGCTATCCTCTGTTTCACTCTTGGTGAATATGCTGTAATTTTGGCTAATTACACAATATGTCAGGAATAATTGTAGGGTGTTCCTCAAAATAAATAATACATCTTGTATGCTCTGCTATCCATACTTATGAGCAAGCTTTAACCTTCAGTAGCAAAGGCATTGACTGTGATGGAAAATGACAGCTTAGGAGCTGTAGCTACAACTTCTTTTCCATTAAATTTCTCATTTTTTAAATTACCTGAAAAAACTCACCCTGTATAAATTTCTGGAACGGCCCTACATTTCTCTTTTATGCCTTTTGTTCTTGCCTGGCTTTCATTTTCTTATCACAGCTCAAGTCAATATAGGTGTAGAGAATTGTTCTTGAAAGGAAATGTTTTGAAATTTTGTCTGCTGCTAAAACATGCTAGATCAACAGAGCAACATAAACTACATCCTGGGGAAGGCAAAGACAAACCCAGGAGTGTAACTGTATGAAGAATTGATTTTTTTTTTTAAGTTCTCTGGTCAAATAAAAGAAGTTTCTGGGGAGAAGAGGATTCAGATACAATGTAATATTTCATTGTACTTAAAATGTAATTTTGGATTTCATCTCTGACTCTTTTAACAATTTTTTTTCTCATTAAAATTCCAAACAAAATGTTGTGTTGAAAGAAAACGTGAAAACTGGTACTCTTTCCAGATCTCCCTCTTTCTCTCTGTTACTGAGATGGAGTTTGTGTATAGCTTTAGCTACTCTTACTCTGAAAGTTTCAGCCAAATACTCATCTAGACAGCTTCACCCAGAGGTAGTCAGCAATTTTGTGCTAAAATGCCTCGTAGCAGTTAGGCCATCAATTCTCATCCATTTGCCATCCCACTGTTTCACCTGCAGTGGTCATTGTGTTCCTCTTTTGGCCCTGCAGTGCTGGTGATGTCTGTCTTGTCCTTGGCTTTAGTGCAGAGTGAGTAGCTCATGCGTCACATACTTTAGTTTGGCATTTGCCTTCTAGGAAAACTCATGCAAGACTTTGTACCTCTTTATCCTTAAGCCTTGGAACTTAGGTGGGTGTCACATGGGATTCAGATGTTGGAGAGTGAGTGAACTGCAGGGTGACTTCCCTAAGTTCTAACATCCATAGGTGCCTAGGAAAAGGGTAGTCAGGGAGAGACATCTAGCAGTGATGCCCTGTTGCAACCCCAGTTTTCAATGCTTTTATGACTCCTTTCTTGGTCCCTCACCTCTGACTTGTATTAACATCTGTGTAAAGCTGATTCCCTGGATATGGGAGGGCCTGCATCAGTTCCAGTGCCATGCAACCACATCCTTTCCACCTACTCTGCAAGTGAGAAATAAGATGTCCCTGGAGGGACTCATCTTTGTAAGAGCAAAGTAGGCATAGTGGAGGGGTGCAGGCAGGCAGCTGTGCTCCATGCTGGAGAGCTAATTACTATTCCTCCTTGCAGGCACCAGCACGGGAAAGGAAATCACTTCTCTGGATGCTCTTTTTTGCCTACAAGGTGCCATTCTGCTCTAGTGACTCACTGATGGTGACAGGAGGTGATTGCTTTGATGGGTGCTGTCATCAGCTTGAGCCCATCATTCCTCTGAGTTAGGGAAATGTCATTTTTGGAAGCGTGTCCTTCAAATGCAGAAGCCATCCCTGCTGGCACAGCCTGTTATTTCATGTACCGCGTCCTGGAAATACCAGTTGTTTCTCTGTAGTTTTTAGACCTGGGTGGAGATTTGCACTTGAGATGAGTAAATAGATGAGTATTCCAAGCAGCCCTATTGTCCCAGAGTCATTTTCTTCTCCAGATAAATGCTCTGTAACTGGAGGGTGACACCAACCCTGTAATCATGTTTAACTGAAGCTGGGTATGGCCTTCATTCTGCATCATTGGGAAAGGAGCTGCAGTCAGTTGTTTGGTGCCCCTAGAGTCACAGACCTCATGAGCAAATCTTAGCATCAGTCAGTCTGTTTACAGCTCTCCAACCTACTCACAGGCTGGGTGACGTATCAAGCTGAATGGCTGTATATAAACTGAAAGTGTTCGTGGCAGCTTTACAGGGTGGGGTTGGATGCCTGGCTTTGCTACAGACCCCCCCCCCCCTCCAATACTTGGGCAGCCACTGTTGCCCAGTGTGACTCAACCTCTGTGCAGGCAGCATGAGAGGACATCTAAATAAATGCAAATGCTCACCTCTGTCACTTACCTCCCTTGGCTCTGCAGTTCATTTGCCCTCTCCCTGCCTGTTATTAAGGATGCTACAGGTGGCATTGCCCAGTCCATCCTGGCAGAGCGTGTCCTTCAGCTCCAAACAATTTTGCTGAGTTTAGCCACAGAAACTGTGGAAGACACTATGTGGGGCTGGGAAACAAACGCCTTGGCTCTGACTGTGCGCTTTTGTGCACTTGGTGACTCCTGTGGGAGCTGAAAATGCTCAGCATTTTGCAGCAGGATTTCTCACCTCTGCACCCAAGTGACACTGTTGAAAATGTCCTCCAGGATCCCTGCATGTGGCTCAGGATGCTTCGACCTGCTCTGTGCATGACTCACTGCTGGCGCAGTCGCAGCCAGCCATGTGCAGCGTCTGCTGAAGACTTAGTCTGCTGTGGTCACTGCTTGGGAGAGTTGGGCAAGATGTTTGGCCAGGGAAACACACCCCTGGTCTTTAAGGGCAGCAGCTCCTGTCACAGCTACAAGTGTTATTCGTGAGCTTCCCAGTTTGGATGGATTCAGTGAATCCTTGCAGTGAGTTGAGCTATTAAACTTATGCCGACAGCGATGCATTTAATTTGAGACAGTCACTTACTTCATCTTAACTCCAAACACCCTGGAGAACATAACAGCTTCTGGCTGGTAAAAAAACCCCAGCATTTATCTCCTTCAGCTTTTCATCTCTGAGTTCTGTGCTGATGCCTGTCACCATAGTTATCTGCATGGAGCTCACTGATGCATTTTCGTGCTGCTTTATTACAAGTCTTCATTAATACTGTACTTCCAAAGGAGGGATTTCTGTGCCCTTCTCTGTCTGCATGTATTTGCAGTATTTGGCTTATCAAGTATTCTGGAACCCATCCTTTTCAGGGGAGGGGAACTGCGGTTTCTGCAGTGGCACTTTAAATGTGGAGTTAATCTAAGTAAATTAGGAGCAGTTTATGCTCTGACTTGCGTGCTGGGTTTGGTGTGCTAAGGATTTGAGTGCTGGTTGGGTGAGTCATAAATCAACCTCCCATTATGACAGCTGCAGTCTGAATGGGGGAAAATAAGAATAATGGAATGTGTAAATTCCAGGCTAAAATGTTTAATTGCAATAAACAAATGTTTGAAGAACATTTAGGTGAAATATGCTCCTGAGATGTATTACAGTTCCCGTGTTTGCAGTCACATCCTCAGCAAAACTGTTGCACAGGCACAGAAGGTAGTCAGCAGCATGCTGAGCTGTGGTTCAGATGAGGGCTGGAGATGCTTTCTCCCTTGCCAGACTGATGTCCTTAGCAGGTACCAGAGGGACTGTTTTTGGAGCCTGCTTCTGGCATCTCTGACAGCCTTGCTGTGCTAAGACCAGGCAGAGGTGTTGAGCTGCAGTAAAAGAGAGCTAACAAATGGGCAGGTCTCCTGTTGAAATCCCACTGTAGGTACCTTTCTTGTACCTTATTGCAGGTTGCTGAGTAGAAAATGGCTGCTTCTCATCTGAGCTAGCAGAGTCTTCTCTTGTGTGACAGCCCACTGTGTGGGTAACCCCAAGAGCTTCAGAGTTTATGCCATAACCCACACAGAGTACCACTGGCACCCAGCACAGTAACTTTTGGAGTGGATTTCTGCATTTCTGCACCAGCAACCTCAAGTGGAGGCTTGCCTGCCAACCAGAGCATCACGGGGGAGTTGCAGGAATCCTTGGACCCAGTGGCTCAAATCCCTGAAAGGTCACTAAACCCTTCATCATTTTTTAAGAGATCATTGAGAAGTGGCCGCTCTGAGATCCCTACCATTGACTTGGAGAGTTCAGATTAAGGCGACTTCTATGAGTAGGGTCTTGTTGAGTCCCTTTAGATTTCCCAGCCTAAGGCAAAAGGGGGAATGGCTTGCTGTGCTCTCAGGTCCTTGGGTTGCTGTAATAAGGAGTGTTCTGTGAATTGCAAGAACCGAGGCTGTGGCAGACTGCCTTCCATAGTGGAGCTGCAGCCGGAAGTCAGTGTTGAGCCCTATTCTTTGGGCCTCCAGAGCTCAGGGCTTGGATCAAATTGAGCTACCCTACAGTGGTGATAAGAGTGTAGGGTTTGTGTCTCAGGTTTGTACCACTGCTTTGCTGATGGGAATAAGCAAGAGTTAGTGCCCTCACTGGGGGTTTCCTAAATGCTGCATAACCTCATAGCTCCTCTCTGCATTAAGGGGAGTTGTTCTGCTTGCGTGTTCTCCATTTTCCAGTTAAGGGGGTGAGTTCCTTATTCGCCTTAAGTAGGAGAACTAAAAGAAAAGGTCATTAAAGAGTCAGTGATATTTCTGTCAATGCTCTTGCTGTTTGCCCCATAGGACACAGCAAATACCTTCAGCAATGCCTGCAGTTTGAGGGTGAGGGATGTGACTGCAGAGCAGCTGATTTGGACATGATCCCCTGGCCTTTAGTGAGCATGTCTCTGGAGATCAAACAAAGTATGTGTGAGCACCCTGCAACTATTATGTCCTTGGCAAGCCCCAGGAGAGGGACAATCACAGTGTAACTGCACAATAAGGCAGGAAACACAGCAGCTCCTGGTGAACTGAGATGACTTTAAGGCTCAGTGACAGAACAGCTGAAGTGAATAATGGCAGCATCACATTACCATTTAAGTAGAGGCAAGAAGATTAGCAGTCAGATCATGATTTAGTTAGCCTCAGCTGTGTCAAAGGGCTCCAAAAGTTAAAAGCAGGACAGGCAGAAGTGGTGAATTTGACCTTTGGAAAAGGGAGCAAGCAGGATGCTCTTCAGAGGATGTGCAGTGAGTTGCTGACTGCTCTAAGAAAGATCATGAGGTGAGAACTGTGCCCTCACCACAGGGAAAGTGCTCAGTCTGGCAGATGCTGCAGGCTAGGAAGAGAGTCATGGCTTAGCTCTTGTTCTGTATTACTCTTACTGGTCTGTTCTGCACTGTAACTGTGTCCCTTGTGGATGGTTGCTGGACATGATCTTCCCTTGCATCTTCTGGAATCATCACATTAGAAGGATTTGAGCTTACTGCCTCTACAAAAGGAGAGGGTCCACTGAGTTTCCTCCAGTGCTCTCCAGCCCTCAACAGCTGTGTATGAACAACAAGAACAGGCTCTTTAAATTAAGCATCCTAAAGTATAACAGTATTGCTTATAAAATGTGGGTAAAAATATCTCTTTGCCTATTGCATGGGAAACCTAGTAGCATAGAGTCTGCACTGGGAGTACAAACTGCATGGAAATCTCTTCTGTTTAGTCAGTATTTTGGGATCAAGGCAGCAATAAATCTTTCTTAAATCCATTCTGAAATATTTGACTTTGTGTTTAGGGAGATACTAAGTTTTTGTGGAAGTCTTGTCCACATTAGTTTAGTTCCATTTCTGCACGGAAAGCTGCTCCTACAGCAAAATAGAAGCATGTACAGAGGAGCCTGAGTGGGAGGAATAGGTTTATCCCAAGTGTATTATGCAGTATTGCTCCTTTAAAAAGAAGAGGATTTGAGTCCCCCTTGCTACACAGGGCTGAGGCTAGAGAGTAGGTTTAAGTTTGATTTGTGGTAAATTCTGTGAATTATAGAACAAAAAGGCTCATGGAAAGCTTTTTGCTTATCTGTGCTGCATTCTTTTTTTTTTTTCATTTTTTAATGATTTGCTTCTTTCTCGTATTGATTATAGCCTGGAGTGGTATCTTTGAGGGAAGTTTAGGGAAATAAAAGTATCAAGGTTGTGGGTTTTTTTTGGTTTTTTTTCCCCCCCTAATGCTCGAATAAGCATTGTCAATATTGCCTGCTGGGAAGGGTGCTTTTCTTTTTATTGCAAAATGGAAAAGTTCTCAGTTTATTTCATTGCCTTTCTGCTTCCTGTTCTGACTTATCAAGGTGTCCCACCATCCTTAATTGACAAGGAGACCTACTGGTTTTGAGTTTTTTCTACAAACTGAGGTTTTCAGAAGTGATGTTAAAATACATGATATGACAAAAGTAGGTCTCTTAAAAGTCACGTGCAGAGTTCTGCCTCTGGGCTTGTAGGAAAGTTCCTCTCTAGTGACTATACAATTCTCTGTTCAGGTAATAATTCTGTAGTGAGTGAGAAAGATGTGTAAATCCTTGTTCTGTGTTAAAGTTGCCTTCCCCTAAAATTTTGTCTGGAGGCCTCTCAGCCACACTGCTTGCTGTATGAATGACAAATCCCACTATCTCACTTTATGCCCAGACATTAGACAAGAGGCTCCCTGGTGGGAAGCAGCTACTCTACCAGCTGTTGTCACCTGCCTACCTGTTTGTGTTTGAGTTGGTCTCTTTGCAGTCACTAGAGAGATGCAGGTGGTTTTGGTACCCTATGGATCTGGCCTGACTTGCCTGTTGTTTTCTGGGATGCAAAGAGAGCCAATTTCAGGTGCAAAGATGCCTTGTCCTATGTGAGACAAATCATCCCCCCCAGACCTCCTTGGGTTAGAGCAGGGAACTCAGTGCTGGCTGTGCACCTCTGTGCTCTGGGAAGTGACCCAAAGAAATGCAGAAACCGTGTAAGGAGAGAACTGTATGTCACCATAGTGCTTTCTGATCCTTTGGTGTCTGGAAGAGGCATTTGCCTGCTGCTGCTACAGGGCATCCTAAATGAGTCTGGCTGGGGATGCTCCTGCAGAAGAGGATCTGTGCAGTGAGGAGACACAGGAGCTGTGCTGCTGTCAGACTGTCTTGGTTGGGTGCTGTTCTGATAAACTCTAAAAATTACATAATGCTCCTGATAATGAGCAGATTTGGTCAATGTTTTACTTGCTAGGCTATTTAGTAAAAGTGGGTGAGATTTTCATGTTGTTCTAAAATGATTTGCTTGACTGAAGTATAGTTTGCGCTCCAAAGAAGGAGGAAAGGGCCTTCTATCCTGTAGCTAAATTGTCTTCCCAGGAAAAGAGACAACGCCAGGGTTATTTTATATCTCTACTCCTCTTATACTTGAGGGGCTTTAAGACAAGACCCTCCCCCTTCCCCAGCACATCAAGAAAATGCAGCAGCATCTTCTAAATCTCTCCTTCTGGGATCTCTTCCATTTTGTGCAAAGTACTTAAACATTAAAATTTAACTAGCGAGTAAAATTGAGGCTAAGATTCATTCAGGGCCTCAAATGTAGGTGTCTCATAAGAGAGAGTGCCTATTAGTGCCTTTACTATTGTGGTATTAGATAAAAGGGAAGAAGGGGACAGGCTCAAGGGGGGTGGTGCAGTCATCTGTGCCTGAGAATACAGCTTTTCATATCCTCTAGCTTTGATGTGCTTTTCTAATGGAAAGCGAGTTAAATCAAGCTGCCGCATTCAACAAAATAGGTAATTAATTTAGGTAAGAAGAGAGCAAAACACTTAGCTGAATCTAAATGTTAATTTGACATATACTGGCTTGACCAGCTAGCTTTTAGTAGATGGCCAGTACAACTGTACTTATTTACTGTCCCAGAGTTAAGTCTTGCTGGGAGAAAGCCAGACTACAGCACTCATTGCACTGAAATCACTCTTTTAAAGGCAGCATAGAAACCTGCTGACACTGATTTATAACTATGAAATAGTTCATAGCTTTTGTAACCATGAAATAGTACCTGACTCTCCCCCCGCTGGTGGAGGAGTTTTCTAAGCTGAAATCCTTTGCACCTGCAGCCTGTCAGCATCCAAGGTCCCACTGCTGTGGAGGATTTGGGAGTGCAGGAGAGCAGGCAGAGGGTTCCCTCCGAGGGGAGCTGTACAGCAAGATGGGGGCTCCTAATGGAAGCACTTAACACACAACGTGGCTGCAGTTACATAATGACTATGGCTTATTAAACAGCCTCACTGGAGGCATGAAAGGCAGGAGGCTGGGGAGATTTTGGTATGCTACGCTGGACTTTTTCCTGTCCGTTGAGCCAGCAATAACTGGTCTTGTTTATTTACTTTTGGTGGATGGTCACATAAAACCACAACCTCCTGTCACACGAGGAGGGTCTCTGTCCCAACATGTCTGCTCACGTTTAGCCAGCTCACTTGCTTTCCAGCAGCAATGCCTGCGACAAATTTTAAGACTAGAATGATTACAATTGAATTTATTTTTGACTGCTTAATTTGTGTTTGATCGGTAGGATGGCAGGCAGACAGGTGGTAAAGCTGCACACCTCTGCCATGTGAAGTTTAAATTGTTTCTGCTTTTTTTTGTTTTCCTTTTCATCAGGAAGGTATAAGATGTTGCAGAGGTAATAGGGAAGCTCCTAGCCAGGACATGACTGACTCAGGATACACCGGGTCTGGGAAAGGACCCTGCTAGAGACAAAGATTCTCATCTACCAGAGTGTGGGGCATGTTTTCAAAGGGGAGACATGCAGGATTTTAAAACAGAGGTGTTTTAAGGTGCCCATAAATGCTTCATAGGTCAGTTTTGGAGGTGTCTTGCATCTGTTTCTTTTGGAACTTTGCTTCTGGAGTCCCAAACAGTTGAACTCATGCAGCCTGGCTTGGCATTCAGTTACGCTGGGTTTACACCACTATACACCAGTGATTTAAATGGATTTTCATTGGCATAAAACTGGGACTGCACGATAGTGAATCAACCCTACAGAAAACAAGGTGGTTGACTTCACAGGCAGAATAAGAAACAATGGGCACATTCTTTGCAATACTGCTAGGAAATACTCTTCTGAATAAGTGGCATATCCAGAATACATAAACTGTCTAAAGACTTCCATTTGGTAAGTAACTTTGTGAAGTGATGTACCATACTCTGTTTCTGCTGCACCAACTATGCATTATGTTTTACCTGCGCATCTGATCTCAGTTTTATTTGCCGGTACATCTGTGTATACATGAATATTTTACAGCCACGCTTGAAAGGAATCACAGAAAGCTGTCTTACCTGCCAAACGCTTCTACGTTTGCTCATGGCTTAATGGGGGAGAAGCAAGCGGAGTCTTGTGCTGCTTGGTATATCTAATAATAATTATTATTATTTTGCAGAACCCCAGCTGAAAGGAATTGTGACAAGGTTATTCAGCCAGCAGGAATACTTCCTGCAGATGCACCCAGATGGTACAATTGATGGGACCAAGGACGAAAACAGTGACTACAGTAAGAAAAATTAGCCTGTTTTGCAACCCAATTACAATTAAATGCATCACCTAGTGGGTCTCACTTGTGCAGCTTCATTTCTGAAAAGATTGAATTAGGAGGAAGACAGCTGTTTTCTGCACGTTTTTCCTATCTATCCTTCCACTTTAAATCTTGCCTGTATAATTTCATATGTTTCCTCTCCGATCTTCTTCCCTCCTGCCCCGATTCTGTAACTGCCATCTGGGTGGGGTGGAGAATAAAACCCATGATTTGAATTGCTGCCAGAAGAGAAAGGAGATTATATTTATACACATGCCACGTGGGTAAAGGATACGGGGAATTCTCTCTCCAAGGAGAAGAAGAGAAAATTGTTTTCACTATTTTATCCTCAAAAATTCAGCAAGCATCAGGAATTTCTGGGCTGGAGAAAAGCAGCTGTTCACTGAAGCCTCGTGCTTTGAGGCTGGTATAAAGGCTGAGGGTATTGAATGACCTTGTAAAAGGAGGTCATCTTTCAAAACCCTGTTCAAAGGGGATGGTTTTGTGCTGTCCAGCAGAAGCAGAGTCACACAGGTTTAAAAACTATGCTTGCATGCAGGAGCCATATTGATTTAAATACATGCAAAGCAGTAGTCAATCTTCCTTTTGCAATACCAGAGCTCCTCAAAAGGTTAAAAAAAGGTGTAGAATATTTTCTGCAGCATCTCTGCATTTCATAGGCATCAGATTGATGCTTCTGAGTGGGCAGTTATCTCAGATCCTTGTTGCCACAAATTGCATCAACAGAGGACGACTCAATTCTTGTGTTGTCTTATTGTGTTGTTGGTTTGAAGCTCCCTGTACCACTGCTGAAGGACACCTAAACCTGGCCAGCAGGAAAGATGTCTTCCCAGTCATTACTAGAGATGAACAAAAGTTCATCTGTGTAGTAGGATTGATGGAAGCAAACTTCATGTACTGTACTTTGTGACAGGAGGAGCTGGCTGAATTTGGGCGCAAATCTTACTCTTATTCAAAGAAGCTCCTAGTTGGATCAAAGGCAGTGTTTCTCCAGGAAGGCAGGTCCTGGGCTGCAGGTGAGGGGTGTCTATAGGGGTGCAACATGTGTAGCACAGCACTGATATTATCCTGTGAAGGTGCACTTGGACAAGGGTGCAAGGTGGCTGCAGTCCCACATCCATGTGTTTACCCCATCCCCAAGAAGCTGGCAGAGTGCTGTAGCAGGAGCACTGTCTGTGATGGGACTGCCCTGCTGCAGCCAGCCCAGGGCTGGGGTTCTGTACATGAGAGGGGCTTTGGGGAGATGGTGACTGAAATTGTGGGTGGCTGGAGAGCCCTTTCGGAATGACCCAAGAGGCTTCATCCACCAGAAACTTGGCCTGTAGCAGATGCAAGTGTCAGGTTTTAGTCTGATGTTGAACAAATTAAATACTGCAAATTGTAATGACACAACTTGTGATTTATGTGGAGCCAGGAGAATCTGTGGGCCTCTCCTCTGAGAGACTGAGCAGGTCTCCTCCTGCAAGAAGAGTCTGGCCTTATGGTACTCTCAGGCAGACACCAAAACATGGGGTGAGTTCAGTGGGCTTTAGTGGGTGAGTAATGACCCAGTGTTGGGTTGTAGTAGCTGCTTTTTCCTAAAGAAAGATGACATAGGGTGTTTTCAAGCTGCAGAAAATCTCATTGGAGGCCTATTTGTCAAACACATGGGAAGATATGCTAGAGATGGCAGGGATTCATTACCCTCATCTATCAGGGAGGACTGAACAACAAAGTAATGGACTTAAATGGGAGCAGGGATGAATTTAGGTAAACAGCAGAGGAGAATAAAGTGTAAGAGCAGTTCAGCAATATTTCAGGTTGACAGGGGAGATGAGGGGAGCTGCTGCTGGCTGCACCTTGCTGCACCTCAATGGGTGCAGGGGAACCTCCTGAGTTCCCATGGCTGGGGTTGTGCCCCAATTGCCCAAACAGCTCTGATTTATATATGCCACCAGAAATGTTAGAGATTAGTTTGGCAAGGTGCTGAGTACCTGAGGGCCACTTCTACCCAGTCTTCTTGCTTGGAAATAGATGGACTGAAGTGCACTTTTAGAGTGTAAATTTATCTGGTGAGATGGCAGCCCTGCCTCAGCAGCTTGGTGGGACAGGAGGCATCTTGCTGAAATGTGCCAAGCCACTGGCTCAAAGTCAGGGACTATGTTGCAAAGTTCAGGCAAGTTTCTGCGAGAAGGTCGAAGCCAAAGAATTCCCCATCCCCTGGTCTCAGGGGATCTCAAAAGAGGAAAAGAATCCAACCTGATAAAATTTGGCTTCTGAAAATGAAATTAGGATTCTGCTTTAATCAGTTTTTCAAAACTTTTTGCCACATGCTCTCCTTCATAAATCTTCAGTTTGAATGAACATTTTATAATATATGAAAGTTCCAGTTACAGCTTCAAAATGAAATAATTTTTTGCTTTGTAAGTGCCAAAATAAACCAGACTGACTTTTTTTCTTTTCTGTTCTCCAAACATCTACATTTTTGACCAGAAGAAAGTCAAAACCTACTTGTCTAAGTGAACATCTTACAGATCTACTTCTCTTCTTTTTCCTGTTTTAAAATACTTCTCAAGAAGATTCCTGACCAGCCAGTTAAAAGTTTGTGCAAGGGCAAAACTCATCAAAGACTAGATTAATATTTCCCTACCCCTGGAGAGGGGTTGGTTAACTTGCATCCATTGGCAGAGAAGGACACTCTTCATGTCCACAGCACAATCTTTCCCACCCTGGATGACCATCTATTCTCCATGCAGAAGTCATCTTAGCACGATTAAATAGCTGGTGAACACAATGTTCCATGCATTGTTTTGTGTTCTGTATCCACACACTGATTATTTAAATTAGCATTATGAAAGGAAGCATAATTTTCATGGAATACATTAGGTTGGTTTACCCTGGCAAAATAAACATTTAGAATGAGACACGACATGTCCCTCAGATATGTCTGATGCCATTAAAAGTTCTAATAAAAAGCCAGTTATTTATACAAGATGAACTGCTAATATTGAAGCAATTTTTAAAATTAATTATCTGGTGCCTGTTTTTATGTGTGTTCTCGAAGCTGATGGCATTCATTTTCCACCTCCTCTCACTTGAAGGGGAAAAAAAACCAAGCAAGAGCCAAGTTCTAATGGCATTTGAATGGGCATCCAGCCAGCTTCCTCTGAACCAGCACTTGGGACATCTGTTCCCTCTACCATGCCGTTAAAGGCACGCCATCTTAGTGTGAGCAAAGAGACACATTCTCTGGTTACTGGCATTGGGATATATGAAGGATTTTCTCTTAACTGGAGTGCAGTTTCATGGTGTGTGAGCCCCCTGTTTGCATTCTTAGTAATGTTACGTGTGCCCCTGAACTTAGGGCAGTATCTTTTCCTTCCAGCTCCAGTGATCTCAAATGGTCTTTCAGGGCTGACTCCTGCTGCTTCTTTATTGCTCTTTCCTGGGCTGGGCAGGGTAATGCCACTTTCAGGAGAGAAATTGGACTTCTTTGTTTGCCCTGCTGACCGTCTGAAAAGCCTTGGCAAATGGACAGTGCATAAAGTATAGGTGAACTGCACTGACGTGGTGGAAGCAGCCCAGCATATCTAGGGTATTGTTTGGGGCTTTCCAGCCAGAAACACAAAAAGATTAAGGAGGATGCTGTTCCAACATCCTGCTTGGACCACACCTTGTATATGGCACATCTTTTCTTACTCTTCCATTTCTCTCATTAAGTTATCCCAGACCCATAGTGTAGTGTGCATTCAGATTTTAGGTGATAAATTACCATAACGTAACAGTGACAACATACTCATGGGTGTAGGACTGGAGGGTGCTAAAAGTACCATCAATAACCAGGGTCTTGTGTAAATTTATTGGTGGTTGAAAATGGGAAGATGTAATGAAGGAAAAGAGGCACAAATACTCAATGTCTTAATTTTTTTCTTTTCTGTGCATGAAGTAAAAGAGCATGTCCATTCCATGAAGCTGCATATTGCATAGAAAATGTACCATTGTTAATTTTTTCTATTTTTCACATCAGCACACCCTGTGTCTAGTTCTATTCTACCATGGCTAGTCCTTTTCCACATCTCCAAGTCTTCTGTTTCAAATTAATCAGACTTTTTTTCTTGACAAAAATTGAGACAATTTGCCTTTGAGATTGGTAGAGGGGTTTTCCCACATGCACTCTTACAATAAGCTTATAAGCTTTTAAATCTCTTCTAAAGCAAGATGAAATATTCATTTGGAAGCATGAAAACAAAGGTATTTCTAGATTTTAGTGCAGCCCTGAGAATTTATGAAATATTGATTGACCCAAATTACCATTTTTTAATAGAGGAAGACATTTGCTTCCTAAAAATTTGTCTGCCAGTTACCTATGTCAGCTGTGTGTCCTCATGCTTGCCTGCCCACTTGCTCCCCTGCTCTGCAGCATGTCTTGCAGGAGGTGCTCTGCCATGATTGTGGGTGCAACAAGGTCGCTGGGAGCTTGGGAACTGGCAATGGTCTTCCTACTCTAACACAGCACAATTGGATTGTTCCTGTGCTCCTTTACATGTATAGGTGGAAGGAGAGATTTGCAGACGCAGGTGCTTCCAAGTGGAACTTCTCACCCATGAATTCTGGGTATTACCACCTTGCTGCCTAATGAATGCTTTGAGTGGTCTGTCACAAGTTTTCTATGCAAGACAAATTGGGTGTAGGGAATGAATGATGATGCCCATTTTGTTTCATTATTAGCAGTAATACGCTCCATTTTTCAGTAGGAGGAAAATATAGGAAAGGGGAATTGCTTACGGACTTGTTAATTGCAAAAGGTTTTAGACCTTCATGGTAGGGAGAAAGGGAGAGGTAGCACTTCTAATGCTGAGTAGTTACAGTGGGGTGTGTTTGTCTTGTCTGGGGGCAGTGTCAGAGTAGCACTGTCCTTGGCTCCAGTTGTTCACGGATGAATACCCAGGCTAGACTGCATTTGCATATGCATCTGTTGACATTCTCCCATGAAAGCACAAATGTGGGCACTGGCTTTAGTAAGACTTCAGCACATGCTTTGATGTTTTACTGAATATGGTCCTTAAAAGCACAAAAAGGAGCTGAGAATCTGAAGACATCTGGTAGATACCTGAAACTAAGTGGCTTTGTCTCCTGGGCTTTTTTTCAGGTTTTACTTCTGAAAAGTTATCCATCGCTGACCTTTAAGCAAATCCACCAAGAGTTTAGGTCAAATGTAACCTTTTCCATTACATTTCACATACAGTTTGGGTTATGCTTTTTCTTTTAGATATTGTGGGAATCCTGGAACTTTGTTTCAGACTTTGTAGTCTGAACCCCTGGCTGCAAGGAGAGAACCAAGCCACGGTGTCAGGGATTTTTTGTTCTTTTTTTTTTTTTTTTTTGACTCCCTCTTATCTCCTTGTTGAATATAAATGTTCTGGGTTTTTTTCTCTTTGGAAAGTAATTCCAACACATTTTTCTTTTCTCTCCTTTGCAGTAATTCACATTGTACATGAGGTAGGTTCTTGGGAAGCATCCTGTGGTTGAGATAAATCCATGCATTACCTGGCACATGCACATTGAACCAGCATTTTCAGGTTGTGAGTTTAATGTTGAGCTTAACTCAGTTCCCTCCTGCCCTAGCAGGAATAACACTAGCCTGGCCTGTGAAGCTCCAGCATTTTGGATAGGCCATTTCACCAAAAACTGCTTTATCCTGATGTTAAATCAGAGGCTGTGAGATGGCACAGTAAGGAGTTTTTCCCCCAACTGCCTTCTCATGAAGACTCCTTTGTGCTGTGCTTGCTCCAGTGTGATGTGTCAGACATAAAACTTTGTAAATTATGTATAAAATTCATCAGCTAGAGGATGATGTTCCTAACAGTCAGCTGGAGAACAGGAATGCTTCACTGCGTGCTCTGTCACTCAGTCTTTCCTCTGCACTCTGCCCATTCACAGGTTTCCCTTGGGCTCATTTGAACACCCCAAAGCTCTTGAGAAGTTTTAAGCAGGCTTTTGTAAATGAGTGTGTTAAAAAGCTGTGAGCAATGCTTCATGAACATGTCAGGGGCAGTCTGACCTCATGACTAC
Organism: Pachyramphus minor; assembly: GCA_013397135.1. Classification (NCBI taxonomy): domain Eukaryota; kingdom Metazoa; phylum Chordata; class Aves; order Passeriformes; family Tyrannidae; genus Pachyramphus; species Pachyramphus minor. The sequence goes on along the minus strand of VYXB01000792.1, from coordinate 2,089,466 downwards.
AGAACCAGAAAAAATACTCTTTTTTCAGGGTGGTTGTGTGGGAAGAGATGTTGAGTGAAGTATTTCTGTGTGTTTGGGCTTGTTTCTGCCCAACCCTGTGACCATCCTTCCATATCTTCAGCATCCTGGGACAGGGTCTAGTTAGCTCTTTTTAAGCTGAAACACAAGGGGTCCTACCACATCTAAATAGTCTCGTCCTATAAATCTTAGTGAAAACAAAGCCATGCTAATGCCTCAGTGTTCAGTCTATCAATGCTGACAGTCCTCTCTTCTTTGAGCCCGTGCTGTTAGAAAGGTAGCAAAAGCCTGACAGTACATTAATGTATATACATATTCATGGGAAGGGTCTTTCAATGAGATACAGGGTCTACTGGGTGTGAGTCAAGCAATGAAGTAACTAATTGGGAGGAAGTGGTTGCAATGTTTAATCAATAAGACTGCAGTAAAATTGAATGTTGAAAGATCTTGTCCTCTTCTGTCCTATTCAGTGCTGCTCCTGAATAAGGAGCAGCGCTCAGGTTGTGGGGTGGAGCAGTATCTCTTCCCGAGTTTCTTCATTCCCTTGACAGCTGGGATCACGTGGGCAAACACACAGTCAAGTTAATTTGCAACCTTCTGGGCATGGTCACTGTCTGTGTACTCTTTTAACATATGGCAAATGCAAGACAGCGTGACTCGGTTTAAATGTATTTCAGGGTGAACTATACTAAATTGTACTGTTGCGTTTGCCACAAAGTCATGTATATGTGCAGTTACCCAGCTCTTGGAAAGCCATTGAGATGTGCTGTCTTGTGAACACATATCAGCCCTTGGCATTGCAAAGGCAGTGATCAGACAGACTGATGGGTGTGTTAAGGCATTTGAGAGGCAGCCAAATTCAATACTTTTAAAAATTCCTTTCTCCATCAGCACTGTGGCTGCAGTCTTGTCCTGTAGCTGGAAGCAGGGTGTTTGATTCTAGTTCAGTCTCTTTTGTAAAGAGTCAGGAGTGGGGTGGGCTGGGCCTGGGGCAAAAGCAGCAGTGGTCGTGCAGGGTGATGTCTCCATATAATTTGCTTTTCTTTTCCTTCCACAGCCCTTTTCAATCTAATTCCTGTGGGTCTTCGCGTGGTGGCAATCCAAGGGGTGAAGGCAGGTCTGTACGTTGCCATGAACGCTGAGGGATATCTCTACAGCTCAGTAAGTACTTTGCGTGTTGGGGTCCTGAAGTGGTTTGGTTTTGTGGGCAGGAGGAAGCAGACTGTGCTGGCACTTGCAGCTTTTTCTGAAAACGGTCACGTATCACCAAACCTTTAAAAGCAGGAGCAGGGGGAGCTGCTGCAAGGCCATGCAATATTCACTTTAAAATGTCTCCATGGAGATTTGTGGCAATATTTCATGACCTGTGAAGATACACTTTGTGTTACTTTGAGTATGTGCTTAATGTAGGTCACGTTGTAGAGGAGGTGGTGTAGAGTTGGTTGGTTATATTCTGATTTCACATTTGTGAAATGGCATGGACTCAGTGGGATTGCTTCTGAGTTGCACCCAGATAACTGATCATAGTGATGCCCCAATGGCTCATGGTCTTGTTTTGATTGTACTGTAAATCCCTTACTCCATTAAAATGGTTCTGGACTATTCTGTTGGCAGGATTTCCCTGTATTTGTGTGGTCTTTTCACTGCACGTGAAAGATAAGTGAGGCAATTTTTACCAACTAATTCCCTTATAACTTTCTTAGATGGCATGAAAGGGCATGAGGTTATTCATAAGATTCTCATTTGAAGTACGTAATTGATTTTCACAGTGAATAATTGATTTGGTGATTTATTAAATATGGCAGCCCTTTGCCAGAATTGTTATGCTTCAAATAACTTTGCTCTAGTTCTATATAGTAAAAAGTGATAGTTAATAATACTATTCTCATTTCCGTAGTTATGATAGCTTTCCAGTGTATAGCCAAGATTTTAATCTCATCTGCCTTTGTGTAAATTTACAGTGCAGAGATTCTGCTCTTGTCTAGGCTTTTACTTTGCTTTAAAAGTGTATGCAAGCATGGAAATGGGACAACTGAAAGGACAGAAGTTTGAGTTGTTCTATGCAATTTTTCCTAACTTTTACCCTCCGTCTTTGTTCCTGGTCAGTTTTATACCACTCAGGTGATTTGGACTTCCCCCTTTCCCTGGGGATGTAGCAAAGCTCTGTCTCCCCAGCAGCTCAGGGTAGAAAATGACAAGTGAATGTGTTAGTATGCCTGGAGAGATAGGTCTCAAAACTGGCTGCTTGTCAAGAAGAGACAGAGAGATCAATCTGGATCTCTGTGGATGCCAGACGGTTCCTGTTCCTTCATAGCCCAGTAAACATAAATGAGTGCTCCTAAATAAATTACATTGGTTTACTAACAATGAAAACTTCCTCATTTTGTAAAGCTATCAGAGTCCTAAAGGTAATACCAAGTATGGTGTGGTACTGCATTATTGTGCATCGTTAGGGGGGTTAGGACTGATGCTTTGGCCAGTTTGTGCAGTGCAGGACATAGCTCTGGCCCTGCTGTAGATTTCTGCCTCCTTGTACCACCAGTGCCATGTAAATGAGGACTGCAGGAAATCAGTGTGTGTCACAGAGCCACATCCAGGCTGTGGGTCTTCTTGGAGCCATGAGTGGTCAGCATTTTCTGAACAAATAGTGCAAGGGAGGGGAAGTTGTGGGTCTCGGGCAAAAGAAGGAACAGAGTTGGAAATGTAATTTCTGACAGCTGAGAGACTAGAGATGATGCAGAGGAAAAGTATCTCATGCTAGTAGTAGTGAGACAATATAAAGGGTGTGAGGGGCATACCAAGAGATGGTAAGCAGCAGGAGGACCATGTTGTCCGGGAAACACATCTGCTAGTCATATCAACTCCTAAAAGGCACCAAATCATACATATGTTCAAATGAGGGTGGTTTAATGGGGCCCTCTTATTTCTAACGAGTGTGCCTGTCTTGAGTAGGAGAGTTAGTCAGGGAAGGCTGATGGGGAAGGATGCACCATGATGGCCACTGGTTAATGACCTCGTTACATGCCACAGCTTGATGGCATTCAGCTCTGTCTGAACTAATAAGAGTGCAACTATTAATTTCATCAATGTGATCTAAGGTTTCATTTGCAGTAAATGGGTGATACTGACCCATCTCTACTCCAGGGAGATGGAACTTTTTGAATACTTTTCTTGTGATCACTAGTGGCTCTGTCTCACAGCAGTAAATCAATGAGAATTCACTGTGCTTTGGAGCAGACTTCAAGGCAAGGAAAAAGAAATTTTGTGGATAAAGCCAGTTAGAGGCAGGGAGTGTGGGTCAAGCCCATCATAACATTGAAGACAAGGGATGAGGAGACCAGGGTGCTTTAAAAGAACTGGGTATGTCTGAAAAGAGCTTGACCTGTTTGGGCAATCTCTTCTGGATACTGTAGCTTTTCTTGTGGGGCCGGGATCCAGCTCCAAGCCAAACTTTGGCATGGCTATATGAGTCTCGAAGACTGTGCAGGGGAATTGCTTTGGTAGGATTTTGAAGGTCTGGTCTCTGGGATGAGCAGAGCCCCTGGCTATGCTGCCTGGATCTGATTGCAGCCCATGCCAAGGGACACATCGTCCCTGTTCTTTGCTTAGCAGCCCCTAAACTACAGTTTGTTCTGTTTGTGCCTATGCCTTTTTTTTTTTTTTTTCACTAGCCTTTTCTGAGGAGTTTCTGAAAAAAATGGGTGAACATTCCCCACAGATATTGTTCACTCACACAGGTCCATTGATAAATGAACTTTTCTGTTGCTTGGCTTCTTTCAGTGCTGCGTGTCCCAGGTCTAGCTCTGCAAGGGCTTCTTAGAACACGCTCAAAACCAGTACTGGTTTCAGATAAAATTGTTCAGGGTAATGAGTTTTTTTATTTTATTTTTTCTGGTTTTCTTTTTCTCCTCCTTTTGAGCCAGATTGAGGCTGTAACTGAACATGTCATCACTGTGGGATTTGTTTTGGTTTTGTTTTGTGGGGTTATTTTGGTGATATTTAATCTCTGTGTGACAGCTGAGTTCTTGGCTGACACCCTCTGCCCTGGATCAAATCAGAGGCTATTATCAGCCTGGTCTCGAAGTTGGTTTGTGCCAGCTCCTTCTGAGTTTGGGCCAATGGGCTCTTGAATGAATGGGATTAGAATAACCAGCCCTTGGAAAAAGACTTGCTGGTGTTGATTAGCACAAAAGTAGGGCTGAGTGGAATCCTCTAAAGCCAAACTTGGTGAGATGGCACTCTGTAGAAACATGAAACACCTTCCGATGGGCTTGGCCGCATTGATACTTTCAGCAATGAGTTTCTTCATCCCTACCTCATGTGTTCAGACTGGGATAGTGTAGGGTTGGGTTGCTGGTTTGAAGCCAACCATAGATTCCTAGCCAGCTGCAGAGGCCTAAATGCATTAGATGATAAAGCTTCTTTGCTGGGGAAACAGCTGTTTGTTTACTTACACTAGATACCTGATTCCCTCCCCCCCCCACCAGAGACTAGGTTATTGCCGTCTCTGAGGTCTACATGGGAATTAGGTGCTTAGTAGACAAGAAAATCATGTCTTGGCTGAAGGCACCTGGCTTTAGGATGCAAAACTGTCTTCATAGCAAGCTTGCAGAGTCATTGGTGTGTTTCCATTTGATTTCCTATAATGTAGAGCAGATGTAAATTCCCTGATGGTGCCCAAGGGTTCCTATAAGACCCTGTTCTGGGGAGGGACGTGACTCTCCTGAGGATCCACTGTTAGCATTTTATGCCAAAGTAAAAACACACAGAATGAATGAAGGGCAGTGAGTGTTACTTGTAGTGCTTTAGCCCATGGGAAGCTGCCATCACAGGCTGATTGTTGCACAGGAGAAAGAAACACAGAATAAAGAGGTACGTCCTGCTCCAGTGAATTTATAGCCTAATCTTAACAGGAGAAGACACAGAACATGCTCGCCTGTCTGTCTGGAGTTAATAGTTCCACCACCAAATTAATTCCCACTCCTGTATAACCTTTCTTTGTGAAGTTTCTCTCTTCAGTGCCCAGCTTTTTTTCCATTATCCCTGCAACAACTCACAGAGGCATGGGAAAGGAAATGCCTCTGAAGTGCTTTGCCTGAATGGCAAACCTGATTCTCCTGGAGCAGGTCACCATTATGGGGCTGTTGAGCCTCCACAGGTCTGCCCAAGTATGCTGAAAGTGCAACTCTCAATATGATGATATGTATAATTCAGTGGCATTACAGCTGGGATTGGTTTTGCCCCAAGTGCAAAACATTTCTCTTCTAAAATGTATTGCTCTCAGATATTCCTTGTTGTTTAACTCAGAGTTCTAATTATTTTTGAAATGGCAAATTGTGATACATAATTTATTGGAGAGACTGAGAAAACCCTAGCAGAGATACAGAATACAGAGGGGAAAAAAAATGGGTCGCTTACGAGAACTCACTATGGTTTTACAGCATAAACCTGTGAGTTTGAAATGCTGAAATTAGAGCCTGAATCACTTCAAAGATTCCTGCTAATAAGGAAATGATTATGCACAATAAAAAAAAAAAATCTAAGCAGCATTGAGAAAACCCAAGTCATGTTAAGAGCTCAGTGTGTCTTTGCATTTTCTTTTCCTCTGCTATATTTCTGCTTTATCATTTTGCATAATAAACATGTCTTGCATAATAATAAACAAGCATCTGGGGAAGTATATATATTAACTGTGTTTTTAATCTGCTTGCAATGCTATAGCTATTTTGCTACAACTCCTCTAGGGTAGCTGCACACCTCTTTACATCATTCCAAGGTCAGGTGCTGGAATCAATAATGCTGCATTCTCTCCCTCCTAATATGCTTGGGGTGTATAGTCTGCTCTAGCCAGTTCCATTTCTTTAATTCTTGTTTGACCTCCAGTGGTACTTGTTGATTTGATCAGAAGTACAGACAGGCCAGGCAGGTGTCCTGGACACCTCCCTTTTGCAAACCTTGCAAGCAAGCACACTTGGTGGGGAGATTCCCTAGTTTACATGCCTCATTAGGGAGCCAGGTCAGTGGAGAGAGAGAAATGTCTCCAAAGGAAAGCATGGCAGAAGACCAATGTAATGTGCTTTTAATTTCTCTCCGGAGAATCTACTCTTCTGGCTGTTTAAAGGGATTCACTAAATGAAGGGATTAGTTGGGAGATATGAAACTCCTGTCCCCTGGCTTTTTCATAAATATGGGGACAAAATGGATGCTCAGGGAAGCAGCTGTGCTGAGAAGAGCCAGCCCCTGGGAGCAGATTCCTGCCTCTGTCGAGGGTTCCTAAAATACAGCTCCTGGCGGGCACCCTGGGAGGCCACCGTTGTAGTATGGAAAGTTGTAAATACAGCTCTCAGTAGTAAAGTGGTCCCTTCTCCCTTGGTGAGGTGCTGCTGCCCACGTTGCTCTGCAATAGTCCTCCTTTCCTTCTTCTCAGCAGAGCAGTCTTCCCTGTCCAGTGTGAGACTGGTGCAAATCAGGCAGGACCAGTGCTGGCCCACACCGGCTTGGACTATTCAGGATGTTTTAAGAGCTAGAAAGGGATACAGCCTCCCTTGGCAGGAGTGCCTGGAGTGCTTGTCAGCTGAGGAGAGCAGCACAGTACAATTCTGTGGCCCTTTGGGGGCAGGTTTCCCATCTGGCATCCTGTTGAGGTATCTGTATTCACTGAACTTTCCTAGCATAGCACCATGGTGGGGCTCCCACAGGTAATGGTGCTGCTCTGTACCTTGTACCCACATGTGGAATGAGTTAGATCAGACTTATCTTTCACCTGTTCAAGCAAGAGATGCTTCAGAAGACAAAATCAGTAACAGCAGGAACTAATCCTCTTTTCCTATCTAGTTGTTCCTTGTCTTACATGATAGCAATACAAATTTTAAAGGCTAAGTAAGCTTCAATAAAAGAAGATAGTTTTCTTAGCCTTGGTTGCTAAGGATATTTAGGAATGTGCTATGTTTCACCTAATACCAGCTAGAGGAGCAGGGATGGGCTATTCCTCCTTAGGAGCAGTGGTCTGTGAATGTTGGGATGCATTATGATCTTTTGTTGAAATTTCATTTTGGAAGAAAATTGGGGGAAAATGCACTGGTGGTGCTGACTCATCTCATCGTGATACTTCTCCAAAGAAATATCACAGATTCCTGTTTTGAAAGAACTTCAGAGTGGTTTATATTGCTTTATAATTCCTAATAAAATCAGAACAAAATGTTTAGATTTTGGTGGAGCGTTTTGATCCCACATGATTTCCTTGAAGTGTGGAGGGAGGATAAAACACTGGCTGGGATGGGTTGCTCTAAATTGAAGGCAGGAATAGAAATTAGAGAGATGAATCAGTAGAAGCTGCCATCTTCTGCACAGTGTTCCTTTTGCTGATTTCCTTGAGGCCAGATATACATGCCTAACCCTAGATGAGCAGGTAGGCAAAGCCTTTGGAGCAGGTGCTAAGCACTAGTAGCATTGCATAGACCTTGTGAAATTTTCTCTTGTGTGTTGTGTGTGATCAATCAGCTGCTGTAGTGGAAATGATGAGGTCAAAGCAGAACAGTCAATGGCAACACAATATTTGAGTTGGATCTTGGAAGGGAACTCTAGGAAATGTCTAGACGGAGAAGAGGACAGTGTGCAGTGGCTTCACTGGAGTTAGCAGAAATGATGTGGAAGTGGAGCATTCATTCCAGCAGGCAAGAACCAAAAGCTGACTGGCACAATGTCCTTCTGGATGGGCATTCACAGCAGAAGTCCCTTTTGTTGCTTTCCTTTTGCATCCATCTAGCTGGGGGATGTAGGAGCAGCCAGTAACAGCTCTTCTCTCTCCTCTGCATGGCTAATATTTTGCTCTTCCTCAAAATTTCCATCCTACTTTACTTGTTTTTAACACCATTTATCCAGTGTTTGTTTTGACAGTAAATAGTGCTATTGTCTGTTTTCCACAAGCAAAACCTAGACAAAACTTTAGGACATCCAGGGTGACAGTGGGACTATTATTAACATTTTATTTTATAGTGGAGGTAGGACAAAAAAGTTTTGAGTGAGGATATGTTTGGCTGAGGTCAGGTGTGTGTTAATGAAGTGATTTGGATCTCCTTTCTGGTAATACCAAACTCAAATATAGAATGGATAAAAGTAGGAAATTATGTGCCTTTGCTGAACAGTGACTAACGGCTCTGGAGGCGAAATCAAGAGAGAGGCTAAAAAATCCAACTAAAAACCTTACTGACTGTGTGCATGTAATTATATCTGGGAGCCAAGTGATAGAAAAATTTAAAAATGGGGAACATTGAACTGTAATGCAGTTTTCCAGGGCAAAGAGAGACTCAAATTGCCTGGGCTATTTCAAGCCAAACTGGCTGAAGCAGTGGGGAATGTAGTTTGTAGCAGAAAGGCCTAGATGGGAACCTGAATCATCCCTTATTTGCTGTGAAAGAGTAGTGTCCTGCCTAAGCATTTGCAAAACAAAAATAATTTTCTTGAGGTGTCTCAATCACAGGAATTCATTTAGGTCCCGTAGATTTATGTTACCATGGATCCCAAGATATAGGGTTAACTTCTACCACCCATAGTTACCTGGCACAGTGCATCACAGGAACCTCCTGAAATTGGTGGAGTAGATTTGCACAGCGGGAGTTAGGAGCCTGGCCTAAATTGTGCTTATACAAGATGTAGTTCAGTGAAATGCTGAAATTGCATCTGGATGCTTTTCTGAATTCGTGCTCCCTGGTTACCTCTGTCGCAGGGACGTGGGCCATGGGGATTACCAGCCACTTCCAGTTGCCTCTTCTGGCATCTTTCCGAATGAGACACTCCATACTGCAAGGAAAACTCTAAATCTACCCATCTTCTCTTGCCATTAATCCATCCTTGAAACCAAGCACGGGGTGGAAGGGATCTGTCTGTACTCCTGGCAGCCTGTCACTGCTGTGATGTGTTGTGTGCTGCCGGCGTGCTCAGCTCTGCAGAGCGCGTGGGATGGCCGCCGTGCCTGTGCCAGGGAGCCTGCAATCCGTGCTCGAGCGGGGAGGAGCGGAGGGCACCTTGCCAGCAGCATTGCCCAGAGGCATCCTGGCAGCAGAGCACGCAGGCGGGACGTGGCTTTGGACGCACTCCAGGGTCTCCTGAGCCATGCCTAGCCCTTGCATCTGGCCTCATGATATCTGAGGTGCACCAAAGCGACCCTGCAAGGGCTGTCTGCTGTACGTGCTGGCCCTGTGACAGGGGTTGGAGGGCAGTGGGAAAGCAGCCTGCACCAGAGGCAGAGCCCCTCCTGCTCACCAACCGCAGCTGCTGGCACAGGGACTGACTTTTTAAAAAAAAAATATGCCTGGCCCTCCTGGAAGGCTGAAAACGTCAGCCTCAAGGGGAAATGACAACCAAGTCTGTAGGTTGTTTGTTACAACAGTATTTAATTATATTAGTCAACTTGTAAATTTTGAATGAATGAGTGAATATCTGCTGTAAGACTTTTTTTTGCTCCCCCCCGCTCCACCCCCCCCGGAATAGTACAGGAGGCTCTAGGATGAGACCCACAGGGTTTTGAGGTGATGCCACCCAACACCATGAGAACAGACATATTCTTCAGGGGTCCTTGGTTCTTTAGGGTAGAATAATGACACAAGAGAGTCATTATTACAATAGAAGCTTTAACGCGGACCCTCTGCAGAGCATATTGGTTTTACCAATCATCCCAAACCCTCTGCAACGTGGTCAGTTTAGCCAGTGCCCCAGATGCCCTGCAGAGTGTGTTGTTTTACACATTAACCATAACCCAAGTTCAAACACACACAAAGCTCATTTGGCTCAGGACCCACAGTGGGTGGTGGAGGGTCTCTGGCTCTGGGCCTCATGGCAGCTGCCCCCACCCAATCCTTCTACGACCCTGGAAGCTGCGACAGTGGAGGGGAACAAGCAGGGCACTGTGTGTGCTTACACATCCCTGTTCATGCCATTAGCGGCTCTGGTCAACCTCTGTGCTCAGAACCCCCTCAGAGAAGTGTGTAGTGACCCACCGTGGTGGCCACCAACCTCACATGATGGTGCAGTGCAGGTGGCAGGAGAGGCTGCAATCACAGATGGAGGAATATGGAAAAATGGGAGATTTTGAGAATTCCAGGGGTAAAGTCATGGCCTCTTCTGTGTCATGAATAGGAGAGGAAATCCTCACTTTGCTGGAGGCGGAGCCCAGACAGGGTGGTTCAGAGCAGAGTTTGGACTTGTGGCCTAGCCCTTCTTTTCCAAACTGTAATGAAACAGTCTGCTGCACCAACAGTCATCCTTAGATTGCTCGCAGGGCTAGAGAACCAAGTAAACATAGTTGGACTGATACCCATTAGTCCCTTTATGGTGTATCATCACCTTTCTGCTTGCAATTAGGCTACACACTTAATCTTATGTGACTAATTTCACTTGCTTGCAGCAGTTTTGCTGTTCTTTTAGGTACACCTTCCAACAGTTTCTGCTGCTCACCTCAGTGCTGTCATTGGTTCTCCTGTTCCTTAACCACTTCTAGTGGGTTTCTGTGGCTAGGTTTTGGTAGCCACTTTTTATTACTCTCGCATCAGTGTGTATTGGGCAACATACCGAGAACAAAATATTCATCTTGGTGGGCGGATACTACGTAGTCTTTTGCCTGTGGCCTCCCCAACAGCTTTTGCTTGATTAAAAAGGGAACCTTCTTCCCTGCTGATTAACTACAGATTGCATCCTTTGTTGTGCGGAGGTGGCTGCTCTTCTGTGGAAAAACCTGACAAACCCTGAAATGTTGAAATGACGTTAAATTAATCGTCCCTCTGTGAAATCAATAAATCCCTTGTACACACACATAAGTCACAGGTTAATTTTGTGGTTTGACATCTCAGGCATTGAGAAAGAAGTAGAGACTTATGGGGGTGTCCTGCCACCTCTGAGAAACCAGTGGTATCCAAGGTGCAGAGGAGCTGTGCTTTGGGAGCGATGATAGCCTTTCATGCAGTTCTTTTCTATAAGTTAGCTGATTGCAGAAAGTTGAAAGTATTTTAATATTCACAATGTACTCTCTAATCCCCCAAATACATACCTAGGCTCCAGCCCGATACTAAAAGCTTTCTGAAATGTGAACAGCGTCTTGACATAAACAAGACATGGCACAATGATGGTGAGTTTTTCTCTCCCCTCACCACTTTCCTCCTGAGAAGACCAAAGGGTTGCCTTCTCCTTTTAAGAGGCTTCCTTGGTCAGCTCCTCTGAAGGCTGCGCATCAAATGCATTATTGATAACAGCACTTGGAAGTTGCGTGCACACCTTACAGAGTCCCAGGTGCTGTCTGGAGCACTGCGGAGGAATTACTGCAGCTGGACAAAGATTGTCTGTTTCTCTCTAAAGTCTCTGAGATAGAAATCAGTATGAATCTCCTGCACAGCCTTTTCTCTTCCATCAGTAAATCATTGTAAGCATGAAACAGAGGAGAGGAAAATAGAACCTCAGGGATTTTGGACAAGGCGGTTAAGTGAGGAGGCACTGGGAAACATAATGTCCAACTTTCTAGGCATGTGCAAAGTGAGATGAGGAGCAAGATTTAGCCTAGTTTGGACATTCCCTCAAGCACAGTGGCCATACTGTGCTATTGCTTCCCCCAGCAGGAATCTCTCTGAAGCAAGCAGGGGTCAAGAAGGGCAGCTCTTGGTATTCCAGCCCATGCACCCATGCCAGACATGCCTTGTAAAGTGACTTCTTTCCTGCTCTTGGTGGGTTGGGAAGTCCCCACATTGTCTCCTATTGCTCTAAGTTGATTCATGTTCACTGCAAAGAGGTTCTCCACTTCCTCCTAAGGCTGGGTAACTGCTCTTGGTGGAGCTGGGGCAGCTAATGCGTTTTCATGCGTTGAACTGTACTTGATGCCAAGGAGAATCATCACCCTCTGTGGTTAATGAATGTCATGTGTTTCCTACAGCCCCCTCTCTTCTGTACTGTGCCTCTTCCCGTGCCAGGTAGGTGGCTGCACAGAAGCCTTTGCTTCCCAGTAGGGTAAAGCAGACTCTGTCTGGGGGAAGGACTTTTGCCAGGGATCCAACCAGCTCAGGGAACAGTGCTGTGCAGATGTGCAACCAGACAGCTGCAGTTCTGTAATGTTGTTTGTTTGCCGTCCTAGTTCTTAGAGGAAGAAGTCTCACAGCTGTTATATGGGCTTGTCCAAAGAAACTTCCCTCTTCTTGCACCTCTCACTGCTGCTCTGGGCACTGGACAGTGCACTTTCCTCCTTAATTTTTGTGAAATGCTTCAGGAGCTGTAGCTAGACAGCACTGGCCATGCTGTATTTAGAGATATCCTATGGTTTTTTACCTCCTCCTTGTCCATCTACATAGAGGCTTATCAGGATCTTGTCCACAGGGAATGTCTGTGAATGTCCTGTGACATCACACCTGGTGTGATGGAAGTGATCTAAAAATGCCACTGTCATCCAGTGCTTCTCAACTTGTAGACCTGTCTGGGAACTGGCATGCCCTTTTTCTGCCTTAGGCTGGAAAAAATTTGGAGACCTTGTGTAAGCACATCCCTTTCTCCTCCTTTTCTCAGTCCTCAAGTGCAATGCAGTGCTCGGCCCTAACAAGCACGAGGGAGGCATTGAACCCAAAGGCAGACATGGTGTCTCCAGATGGACAACATGGAGGATCACTATGGGAGGCACAGCTATGAGCTTTGGTTTAGGGAGAAAAAAAAATATAAAGCATCTCTAAGAGCAGACCATAGCTTGGTCAACCCATTAGGATCCTCATAGTCCTGTTGACCTTGAGATTGCTTCTGGCTTAAACCCTAACCTCTAGATGATAATTTATGTTTACTACCTGTAGCAGAATTCCCCCATGGATGCTGGAGAATTCCACCATACACTGTGTTGAGCAGAAAGGGAAGGACTGCAGAAGTAGTTGTGGGGAAATCAGAAGCAGGGTAGTCTGGTGATAACTGCCAGTGTTGGACTGGGAGGAGGAGTGAAAACTTGTGCTGAACACAGCTTTAGATGGGAGGCCGGGTCAGGGAGGTGCTGTGTCACTTTAATATCTGATGGGAGCACCACAGAAATACTGTCAGCATAATGCAGGACCCAACCTGTGGCTATTATGTGTCTGGTAGATAGAGAGCTAATAAAATGCAGTTCTTTTGCCTAAAGCAAGATCCTATGATTGGCCTTGAGGGATGTTTGGGTCTGAGGGTGTCTGGCTCATTTGAATCATTGGCAGTGTGAGGAACTAACTTAACTGGGGCTGCAGAGGCCAGTGGGGTGGGCTCAGAAAAGAATCTGTTATCACTTACCTGTAAGTTCCTCCTGGGCTCTCCCACGCTCTCAGATAATTTTCGACTCATGCTGGGAAACTTTGTCACATAGTTAGAGAAACTGAGCACAGAGGAGTGATGTGACCTGCCCAAGGTCATTTGTGGAGACTGGATTAGGCCTGCTGTTCTTCCCAATCCTAATACTTTGCCCTAATCACAAGCTTTCTTTTGTATCACTGTGATTATTCAGGGAACTGGTGCATCAGCTGCAGCACAACTTGTTTGTGTTCTGTGTCTGAGCAAATCAGTTTGCTTTCAAAGCTGTGCACTGTGTAGGCTGGGCTTGCTTTTCCCTCTCTACCTTCCCATTGCACTTCTTTTCTGGCTCCTCAGCATTTATGTCCCTAGCAATCATCAGTGAGGATAATGGGAGCAGGCAAAGGAACCACAGGAGAGTCGTACTCTGCCAGCCATCTTCCCCTGCACATCTTAATACCATATGTCAAGTACAGTTGCTCAGGGCTCCACAGATATCTCTTTTTCAGCCACCCAAGGAGCTGGGGCTGTTTATGGTGTTGGCTTCACAAGATGGCAGGTGGAGAATTGGAAACAGCTCCTAAGAAGCTCAGGATTGCAGCAGTGCTCTGAAAAGAAACACTTGTAATGTGCTGATGCCCCCAGGAGCTGAACAGCCCAGTCTTGCAAGAAAACCATTTGCGGTAACAAAATCCAGGCATGGATTTTCCAACGGTTTAAAGCCCTGCTGTCAGAGGTATTGAGCACCCAGTACATCCCCTTGCTCTCACCAAGATGAAAGTAAGGTTGGCCCTTGTGGGTCCATTTAACTCAGTGTCCACCTCCAGTAAATGCCACTCGTAGTGATAGCTGGGACAAACCAGTAACAGAGACAGTAACCCAGCAATCTATCTGACCACTGAGAAGACATCTCTGTGCAGAAATACTTGCTTTCTCAGAGCTAGGTTGGGTAGCAGAAACCATCAGTCTGGATTGCTGGGCAGTCTGTCCAGCATTCATGGTGCCTCAGTAGTGCTTTACAGTCCTGGTATGGTGTCAGGTATTGTGTCTTCCTCTCTCCAGGGCATCTCATGCCATCCAGTCATGACCAGGGGCTTAATGAGAACTGTGGGACAAAGTCTGCGCTGGTGGTTTCATTTGGGGGTGGACTGGGTGGGACTCAACAGAAAATGTTGTTCCACAGGGGTTTTTTGGTGGTGGAAGCATGGCTGTAAAGCATCAATTATCAACGCAATCAATGGTGGAAGGACCAATACAATTTCTGTGGTATTGCAAGATATATTTTTAGTTTCTGCTGTCACTCCCACTGGGTTATATCTACAGCAAACCAATTGATATTCATGTGATTAGAAAACTAAGATGAGTATATTTACCCCAGCATACATGAGTCGGGTCTGCTCAGTCTTTTGGGTAATGTCCAGTGAATGGGTGCATGCTCATGTCACTACATTTGTAGAAAAACCAGTTCCTTTCTGATGGATTGGAATATGAATTTTCACTGAATGTTTTTTGTTAAATAATGGTTTATGATTTTGGTGAGTAAATGGTAATCTATTAGAAATAGTGTCTGTTCTGGAAACTGGAAATCATCATGTCTTTCTGTGATGTAATAACAAGACCGGCTTGTCTATTAGAAAGCTCAAAGTGGTTTCCAGAAAGGAGAGATGTAGAAAAGGGAAAGATGCCTCCTGGCCACACTTATCTTTGCTTTATAACTCTTCAGTGGCAAAAGCAGGCAAAGCAGGCAGACTCCCATGGCCTCAGTTTCTTGCATGACACTGGACAATTTCAAGTTGTTTTTAAAATTTTTCTGCACCCCCATGAAAGTGTTTGCCACCGGATTCCAAGTGTAAATATCTCAATCTTTTTACACTGCAAGAACCTCTATTTTTGTAAGGAGCTCAGAGAGACTATTTATTAAAGATTTAATAAAGTATTTTAATTACAGTTTTTTGCATCTCCAGGAGTTTCTCGCAAAGATGTTCTTTGTGAAAGTTTATTATTCAAATTTGGAGGGATGGAAGAAAATCAATTTCCTCCTTCAAAACTACGTTTTTTCACCTACTCTATTTGCTTATCACTCTCTGCCTTGCCAGGATTATTCTAATCAGATTTCACATATTAAAAATAATAACATAAAAATCATTCTCCTCTTTCAAGTCTTTGTGAGGCTTAAGTAAATTAAGACATTGATCAGATTCTGCTCACTGTTGAAGCTGTGAATACAATGGAGGGTACCTGTTGTGGCTGGGAAAAGGATTGTGCTGATGTGTGTCTTTTATCTTCAGAGAGAGGCCAGAAGGAAGCTGAGGAGGAGGCTGAAACCAGCCTCATCCCTGGAGGTTACTTGGTTAAGCCTGTGTTTCGGGGTAGCAGCTGGGATGTGGACCTGCAAGGCTCATGGCCACAGTCCAAACCAGTAGGGACAAATGGCAGAGAAGAGATGCTTGCATTGCTGAAGATTGTGCTGCAGAAAGCTGCTCTAGCAACCAGACTTGCCCAGCTGGTGCTTCACCATCACCTCCTTCACTGAGCTGTTTCAAAGGGGAACCAAGTGTCCGAATTGCTCGAGTGGTTTTGCAAATCTGTCCTCAGCCTAATGCACCAAAATAACAGCCTGTAGCAAGGCCAGCACAGCTTCTCTGCATACAGCTTGTTTCTGATTTGGCAGCTGTTTGGGAACCTTCTTTGCTGTACATGTCAAAAATGATAGCACTCCTATGGGTGCTGTGACCTTGAGCAGCCTTTTATTCTTCCTCAGTAAGCTCATTACGAGCTCCTAAATCGTCATCAGGGATTTGCCATGAGCAAAAATGAAAGTGTCATTCTGTAAATACTGCCACAATGAAGTACATTCACCTCTCAGCATGAGGTCTGGGCTTGTGGGCATGGTGGAGAAAGGCGACTCTGATACTGATTCTGGCTCCTTGTTATGACAATCTGTGTGCTGTTATTGAGTTTGACAAGGAATAAATGCATACTCATAGATCCATAGGAATCTTTTTCATAGTGGCTAAAAGGTAGGGATGTGTGTTCATACTTAGCTAGGAAGAAGATGATACACAGGCTCCTGACAGCAGTAGTTATTTTGGAAGTCCCAGACACATGAGGCTTGAGTTTAGTAATAAAACAGACCTGCAGTCAACATGCTAAAAACAGGGTTGTGTCTCCCTTTGCAGGTGGAAGGGAGTTTTGTATTTAGGGTGCTAGCAGGGCAGTTCGCAGGGTTTGGCTTACTGCTCTCCCTCAAATGTTTAGTTGTCTAAACCTGGACATTCATCCCCCTCTGCAATGTGCCAGCATCCCCTGCCTGCCCTCCAGAACACCATCGATCTCCCTTAGGTCCTGTGCCCTACCTGCCAAACCCCCTGCATGTCTTGCATGCCCCAGGACATCTTAGATGGCACTGGAAACCTATATTCAGGTAACTAAATCAAACCTTTAATTTCTCTGTCTCAGCTGCTCATCTATATGGTGGAGATAAGATTCCTCTCCTACTCCCATGGAGACAGTGTGGAGATAAGCGTGCTGGTGATTGACAGGCCCTTGGATGCTGTGTTAAGGGCACTGTGTAAGAGCTTGGATAGATAAGAGAGTGACTACATGACAGCATGAGGGGTTTTTGCATTGTTTTTTACCTCAAAAGATTTTCTCCTTCAAATGTCCTTTTCCTATCAGGTTGTTAGTGCTGTGAAAGAAAGGTGAGCTCCATGAACCTGTCACACCTGGAGCTTTCCTGGGTTGACGTTACTCCAGGTCTAGCTCAGATCTCTCTGAGTCCAACCGTTATGCTCCCATTTGACCGATTTGCCCCATGTTACTCAAGCAAAAAAGCATTCTTATGCATCAGCAGCATTTGGAGGCAGCTTCTATTTGGGATAACTCTGCTATTCATTTAAAAAAAACAGAGAAGGAGGCTCTTGGCTTCCAGGTCTGTCAAGTTGGAATGATGCAGGAAAGTAGGGAAATCACTGTTTGACTTCAAAATGGAATAAATTGACCTGACACCACCTGAGAGAATAAACCCAGAACCTAGCTATCTTATTTTTCAGCTAAGTCACTGCTCTGGTACCTAGTTACTTCATTACCAGTGGTGCTGTAAATACTTGCAGCTCCCTGTGGTTTCAGTGGGATTTCAAAGTAATCATCATCCCTGCAGTTCTTTCCCCATTTATTTACAGACTTCAGAAGCTCAGTTTTGTGCTCATCATTTAGGACTCTCTTTCCTGACATCTGTTTGGAGACTGTCTGAAAAAAATTTTCTATAGCCAGATCTTTTCAAAGCTTCCTCCAAGGGAACTGAGTACTGGATATCTCTGGGACGTAAGAGACCAACCAGCTTAGGTGCCTTAGACAGTTAAGCTACAGACCCCATTGAAATCTAGGGCAGGGTATGAGGTCATCTTCTTCCTCGGGTCTTCCCTGAAAAAAATCAAACCATTATTCTCTGCAGCAGAGGACTTCACGTACAGTGGCAGTGGTGGGTGCACTGAGGCAGCAAAAGGAAGCTGTGAAGACCTCTGTACTCTATAACAAAAACTTTAGCCACACAACTCTCAGAGAACCACCTACGTTTTTCCAAAGACCCTGTGAGAGATTTTTAGGTCATTATGTCCTTTTATTTATCTTCACTTTCACAATGGCTCCTTTCTTTGTGCATGTAGTTATCATTCATATGTTCAAATACTTGGGTAGGATCTGCTCTCAGTAGTGTCACTTGAAATTTTAAAATTCTTTATGGTTTACAATTTCACAGATTCTGTGAATATTGATCTAATTATGAACAACGTACTTTCCCTCCTGCAACTCTTGAATCTTGACTTATTGAAACCTTCATAAAGTGAGCAAAAGGTAACAGAGGCATTTGGAGTGTATTTGTAATTTGGTGGTTTTGCAAAGATTCATTTTTATTCTTTGGGGTTTTTTACTGAAAGCACACCAAAGAGAAGGCTGCAGTGGCCATTGCTGTGCTTCCTCCCATGCATTGCTAACCCTGCGCCAGCCATTCATATCCACCGAGTTCAATCTGGTTATCTCTGTGTCTGGTTCAGTGGTCTTATACAGTAACTAAGTCACAAGGGATATGAATGTATCCTTAATTCACTAGGAAATCTGTTGTATCTGCAGTTACAACTCTGCTCAAGTACTTGGCTAAACTGAGGAACTATTTTTCTTCAGAAGATCCTGGGGTACTAGCTTTTGATCTAGACCTCAGGGCACCTCTTGTGCGCTGCAAAACTTGGCAGCATCCATCTGGTGAAAATATCCCTCCCTGCATCTTTCTAACTCATCTCCCTGTAGGAGCCATCTGTCTGTCTAATCTTCCCAGGGCTAACGGATGGCTGTGCTTAAGAGTTTGGCCATCCAGATAGAGTCCTCGAATGATGGAGCCAATGATGCAATGATTGCTAGTGCATGGTGAGCTCTGTGCAGTCTGGCTACAGTTGCTTCCTTGCTTTCTTTCACCACTCAAATCCGCAGTGTAGTTTTTAAAACTGACATCCCAGTTGCCCCTAATCTTGTGCTTCTAATGCAAATATTGATCACTTTTCCTTTGAAAAATGTGTGGAGGAAGAAAGGTGGAATACCTCAGAGGAACTACATTGTCGTCTATAGAAGGCTAAATCCACATTCAGTAGGACGAAGACGAATTTCCATACTCAAAATGGGTAACTGCGTAGGAATTACACAGTGTGCATGCTAGGTAGGTAAATTATAATGCTCTGACACTGTCATAACAAAAGTGTGGAGAGGACAAACCAGATTTGCATATTTTAAAAAGTGGGCTTACTTATCGTTCTTGTTCATTTAGATAAATCAGCTAATGTATTAGCTTAGTACATGAAAGAAACAATAGTCTTGACTCCTCAAACATATATATTCCGAGAAAAAAAAAGATTTAGAAGCAATTCTTTCAATAAATAGGGGGATTATTGACAAATCCAATAAAAATCTGCAGTTTTTATTTCCCTTGTTACAGTCTTTTCTGGCTTGAAAGTACCTAAAATGATGCTATTTCCTGATTAGATGGCTTTTTCAAATTCCCTACCAGCCATTTTCATATTTTATTTTTTTTTAGCCTTTTCTGTCTTCTCAGTAATAAAAGCCATTGAATAGTTCTGTAGTGTGCAACTGTGGAGTCAGCAGAAAATAACTGTCCAGACTGCAAAAGAGAACTTATTTAACCTGGTCTTTAGATTATGGTGAACAAATGAGAAGGAGAAATGTGTTCCTGGATGTTTTCAGCCTTCAACAATTTAATAACCATACCCTTTTCAACCTCAACTAACTGAAATATACACTCCTAATGAAGTTCCACCATTCAATTATTTTCATGTTTGGGGATTTTTTTTAGATCACCTTCATTGCCCAGACAAGCAGCATCTCAGTAGCTTTGTTAGTCTGCCTCTTTTCTGCTAAGGACATCCCATCACCTTTAGTGTTGGAATATCTGCAAATTTCTGTGAGAAAGCACTTGAAAGATGAAAAGTGTCATTGAACCAGCCAGGTCTGTGGAAAGCAAGCTGTGAGGCCTCTGTCAAACTTGGCTGAGTCATTTTAACCTGGAGCCATATTTTAATGAAGTGACTGGTCCAGGACTGGAGGGTTTTAATCCATCCTTTAAGGAGGATGGTATATGCTGAGTGACTGCTTGTACTCTCAGAGCAGTTTAGAAGCTATCTGGAAAGTTTCATGTGATGTGACAGAGCAGAGCAAATAGGAAACTGATTAGATGTAGGCACACAGTGGGGCAAAGCAGGTCCTAGAGACAGTGGAAGTGTCATCCAGGTTAGTGTGCAGAGAAGAGAAAGAGAAAAAAGGAAGGAAGTTGAAGCATTGAAGTGAGTCCTTGGAAGCACAGCCCTGCTGAGGAGTTTGATAAGAGGGTGAGCCTCATTCTCTGAGCATCTTTGACAACATTTTCCCAGAGAACATTAGCAAGTTTAAAACAGAGAAAGAAATATTGTCCACGTAATGTGTGATGGCAGTTAAAGATACAATAGGTTGATGGAGATTCAGAACTATAGGTAGTGTTCCTACACTTTTCAGTGTAGCCAGTATTGATCCCTGCCAGCAACAAAATACTCATCTAGATGGACCTCTGGCAGAAGGAAACCCATGTTCAAGAGGGTCTAGGAGCAGAGGGATAGAAAAGGATGCCCTGAATGAACCTTTAACTTTCCATAACCTCCCAGGTACTTCCTCTAAATGAGTGATGAGTTGCCAGCAAAGCTGTCTCTGACAGAAAGACTGATGGCTGGACCCATTTGAAAGTAGGAGAGCAGAGATAGAGGAATTTCGGGCAAGGCCACCATTGCACACCGGATGTCTGTGGAAGAGCTAAGCATTCATTTACAATTGTGGTGAAAGCTCTTCACTCTTCTGTCTTAACTATTGAACTCTCCTTCCTCTCTATCCCATCATGTTTCATATAGTCTTTTCTCTCAATGTCATATGTGCTGAGATCATTACGCCACAGGCCTAGGAAACAGCAGGGTAAACTTTTCGAGCAGAGCTGGATTTTTCAGCTGGCTCCAGGGCTGAATGCAATGGACACAAATAAAAGGAGATTCCATCTGAACACCAGGAAATGTTAGTTTACCGCGAGGGTGGCTGAGCACAGAGACAGGTCCCAGGGAGGTTGTGGAGTTTCCCTCCTTGGATTCCAGACTTCCTCAGTATGCTTTAGTGGTCTTTGCAGATGTCTCTGGAGATAGTTTGGAAGATAGCTGAAGTGGCTTCCTGGCTCTGAAAGCAAAGGACCATGGAGTAGAATAAAGCTGTGCAATGTCTTTAGGTGTCTTTAAAGTGCAAATGCAAATATGTTGCCAAGATTAGATCCAGTGAAAGAAGTGCAGCAGCAGAGCAACCTGCTACAATAAGATAGTTCATAAATATTCCAGCAGAAAGGTTCAGAGCCATCTGCAAAGACCACTAAAACTTACCGGGGAAGCCAGAAATCAAAAAGAGAGGTAATAATCAGTCTTCAATGTCTCAGAAGCATAGGGGCCTCTTTCCGCATTATGCTACACGAATGCCTTTTGTATTGCGGCATCAGCCTTTGGGTGATAAAAAAAAGAGAGAGGCACAGCAGTTTTAATAAAGCACTCAGATATAGACTGGAGCTATTAACTTCCTGAAATTCCTGGTTGTTTTGAAGGAGCAATCTGCTTACCATTAAAAAAAAACAAAAAAAAAAGGCAATAAAAAAATCTTCTGCCCCCCCAAAATTTGGCATGTTTGCAGTTGTGTTAATAGTTTCCTTTCTAAAGGGTAGGAGGAAAGTGACAGGAAAGACACTGACAGGAATGCTGGAGAAGACTTGGATATGAGAAAGTGGGTAGTAGAGAAGATCACCTCCATGTCCAGATTCTTCTCTGTCCAACTCAATACCACTCTAATAAATCTCCACCTCTTGGCTGGTGTCTGCATCCAGGACATGTTATCAGTCACCGGTGACAAGTACTATTAGTCATTATTGCCAGTATAGAAATTCAGTCTGAACAGACTGGCTGGAATAGAGAGAAACCAGTTACTCTGTCTGTGCTAGGAAATGTTTGCTGCCAGTGGTCTGTGGTCTAGGAGTTGGTACAGCTGACTGTTGCCCAACGTTATCCATGCAGTATTTCCATTTCTTGGGCAGTACTTGCTGTTTTAATGAATAACGTGTTCCTGTTGCTTCCCTCGGTGTGCACCAACCCTCCTCCCAGACACTCCAGAAGCTCTGAGATGATCCTGCAATCATTGGTAATCAAAATGTTGCCATTTAATTTGCACTCTCATTTCAGAACGAGGAGATAACATTCCCGATGATCTGCCTTTAAAGGGAGCTCATTTGTTGCTGTTACTTAGTGAGAATGGAGGGAGCTTATCTTGTTCCATTTGGAAACTGCAGTGTTAATTAAAAGGTCTCCAGAAACCATCTGTGAGTTTTTATTACAATTTGAGATTTGTTCCCACTGATTCCCATGGTGGGGGAAGAGCAGGGGTTACATGCCAGTGGCTTGTAATTGCTTCCACATTTGTGTGTTGATCACTATGGGCACAGTCACAGCAAAAGTTACTAAGGTCGGTAGTGCTGTCTCCCTGTTTTCCCTTTCTGACAGTATCCCCCAGTCACCCAAGTTCTCATTGTAAGGATGTTGCCTCCCATTATGTTTCTGACATTTTAGCAACTGTGAGTGTTTTCAGCAAAATTCCTCCAGACTTGCTGTCGCGGATTGTTCCAAGCCACAATCCAACAGGACAGAAGGTGCCTGAGTTAGCTTCAGCAGTGAAATTGTACAGCAGAAGGCATTATTAAAAGTGGATCTTTTGTCCAATAAATCCCCCTTTATGACTCAGAGATTGGAAGGAATTCAGAGAAGGGCAACAGAAACAGTTCCAGGGCTGTGGGTCGGGTTAGAGTGGATGTGTTAAGAGAGGGAAAGGTATTGATATTTGTTAAGGGAGAAAATTGAGCATATAATGTGCTGTACTGGCTAAGAATGGCGATGTTTTCAGGAAACCAGCAATGAACACAAAACACTGCAAGTTACATAGGAAGTTCCAACCTTGTGATGGAAGTGCACTGGTTCAGTGATTTTAGCTGCAAAATGGAGGTTTCCATGTGTGTAGTGAATATAGATACAGGTATATGATTGAAATCACTGTCCTTGCAGTGCTGGGAATGGGTCCCTTTGACCTGGCCCATAACCAACAGTGGGAAGGATGGGGGTTACTAGCACCCTCCCATTTGATACCCTTCTAAAAGGGACATTTTTGTTATAACAGAAGGAAAATCCCTCTCATTTGCGAAGGATAACAAGTAATTTGGAAGCTGAAGAAAGCTTTTATTTTCCAATGAGTGTGTGTTAATTAACTGTCTGTCTCACAAATGAACTATTAGTAGAAGGTGCTTAAGCAAAATGCCCTGAAGCTTCTGCTTTGCTACTTCTCTGGAAAGAGAAATTGGAATCAGCTGTAAAGTCCAGTCACAAAACTGAGGAGAGCCTTAAGCAATCCTGCAAGAAGGATGCTGGCAGCATTTCCATCCTAGCTCTGTTCTCTGATCTCTTGGCAGCTTTTCGTTTCAGCGATGATCGTATTCTTTTAACCCACCTTTTATACCTGTTGGCTTTTCCTGGAAGCACCTTCTCTGGTTTGTGCTGTATATATTCTAGGCTGCTGGATTTTGCATTAATTGTGCATAGTATAAGTGCATCTGATCTTACAAACTATTAGTTAAAGAAGTTTCTAGACTTCTGGCTCTCAGGGGATGCAGAAGTTTTCCCAGCTTGTTAGGGGAGCAGCATGTGCCAATATCCTGACTTTTGACTCTTGGGATCCAGCGTGGCAGGGAGAGGAATGTGGTTGTTTTCCTTTTGATCTGTTTGTGGCTGAAGGTCATGAGCATCTCCTCGGGCATGCTCTGGGTGCAGGCCCTGTGGCCCCCATTTATGACCTTGTATTAGGATGTTTAACACTTCCCCTCAGTTGCTGCCTGCCACTTGCCTGCTCTGCTACTTCTTTTCTTGTGAAAGCATTGTTGTGTTTGAGGCAGTGGAGACTGCTCTGCAAACACCCCCTGCTGCCCTTTGGGAGAGAAGACTTCTCTGTTTGGGGCACAGGAGAACCTGAAAAAGGCAGCAGGGATGTGCACAAGGATTTGTCCCAGCCTGTCAGCAGCCCATCAGAACAGATGCGAGCAGTGTGTTCCAGTCTGATGCCTCAGCACCTCCTTTCTTCATCTCCCTAGGAAGGCAGAAAGGACAGCCCCAGCTCTATTTTCACCAGGGGAAAGTGAGAATTACTCACCACAGCTCTGCGCAGTCTGGATTTATATCGGCATGATTGAAGTGGGCTGCTCATAACACTGGGGGAGAAGGGGAGTCTGGATTGCTTTGCTTCCAACATCGGGTGGCCATGCAATGGAGCAGACATGTCCTTGGCCTGAGCCTCAGAGCAGGTTTCCATCAGCAGCAGGAGAAGACAGGGGTTTCTGACACAGGGTGGGTACCTCTCCCTCTGCTCCTGACAGGACTCTTTCATTCCCAGTTTTAGCAGCTGAAGGTACCAGTGATAGTTACAGAACTTTGCTAGGGCATAACAGCTTGCATGATTTAATTATTTTAATTGGAATTAACTAGGAAAATAATTCCCTCTTTCAGCAGGAATAAGCAGGATACAAACTGTCAAAATTTTTTCGGATGAGCTCTGCTGAAGGCAGAGGTGCAGAGATACGTAGTCAGCTTGCTTTAATGAGATTTGGCTGTAATTTTGTGGTATAATTATTCTAGGCTAAACTCAATCACAGAAGGAAAAAAAAAAGTGTTTTATTGTATTAAGTCATATTTGAGACCCAAAAGTCTCATTATTAGTGAGATAAAAACTATCTGAAATTATGTCATTTTGAAAGATTTTAATTTTCCAAATAGATATTGGACAACAGCTCCTAATGCTGGGCCCAGATATACCACAATGTGATAATTCATGGATTTCTTTCTCAAATAATTATTCAACTAAGAAAAAGCAATGCAGATTTGCAAAATATTGAGATTATAATGGAAGTCTTAAACGTAGAAAGTGACCTTCAGCTGAGAGACCATGAGTTGTTTCAATTTAAATTAAATGGAAGGCTAAACATTCAACTGTAACAAAGATTTATTATTTCATAAAAGTGAAGGAAACTAGTTATAGAGGCAAACTAGGCTGGAGAGCTCTGGACATGAATGCAAAAGTGGCTTGGATTTTTTTTTTTTTCTCTGTGAGAGGTAAAAAGGACTAGAATTAATATATCATAATATATCATAGGAAAAATCTGGAAGGGAAAGGCAGTTAGTCTAAGAGATTTTTTAAAAAAACAAACAAGCCAAAAAGGCTAAAAGCAAACAAAGCTAAAAAATGAGACATTTGCAGGCAGGAAGTCCACAAAAATGCAATGTGATTCAGTGAGGAAAGGTATTGTTCTCTGGTCAGAAGGCATAGGGGAGGAATGAGATGACCATCGAAAAAAGAACAACAAAAAAGTCAAACCAATAGTAGAATGCTGTTTAACCATTAATATGTGAACAGAAGGAACAGTGCTCTTCATCACTCAGCAGGGTGGGTGTTGTCAGAGAGCATGGAGAAAGCGAGGGTTTAGGAAGCAGAATGAAGCAACTGCATCTGAGGAAATGGTGCCCCAGACTGCTGAAGGATCTGACATACCAAATTGAGAGTCTGTTGACACACAGACATCTGCTCATTTTATGAAGGCTATGTGGCAAAGTACTTCATACTGGGGAAAGTGGGGATTTTATTTAAAAATTAGCAAAATCAGCATTATGGGCATGTGTGGGCTTGTCCTTTTGACATACAAAAAGGGAGGAATCATTTAAAACAATGGTCATGGTGAGTTAAACGGTAACCTGGATTTAATAAAGGTAGATTCTGCAGATTATTCTGTTACTGGTCTTTAAAATAACTGACTTTCTAGACAAGGGGAATGCAGTAAAGCTGAATTGTCTGGATTTTGGTGAGAATTTGCTATCCTGTCACACATGTTACTAGCACAGTTGGGAAGGGCAGGATTAGCAGGAGGGGACTGCAAAGGGAGTGAAGATCCCTGCAATGGAGGTGACAACAGGTTGTGTTGAAGGGTGAGCCTGTCCTGGCTGCAAAGCTGCTGAAGTTTGACTGAGGGAAGCCTGTGGTGAGCTGGGTCTGGGAAATGCTGTCACTGCAATGGGCAGCTGGAGCTTTGGGGAGGAAGCACAGGAGTAATTCTGGGGCACTGGAGTTAGTGAGGCATTAGTTACACAGAAATTGTCGTATTAAGTAAATATTAGAGAATTTGACCCAGTAATAAGACTTTGCACTCTGTTGGAAAACTGTGAACCATTAGTGCAATGCATCTGAGAAAATGCCAACCACACAAGTTGCAATAGGTGCAGATTAGCCATAGAGAGCTGAGGGCATACCAAAATGATAAAGAAATCATCACAGACACCCAGTCTGATTTTTCTATTTATTTCTGATTAGTTGTATTAAAAAAGATTGAGCAGAGCAAGTTCAGAGAAGGTCTTTTCAATATGATCTGCTTTCAACTGATTCGTTTGGTCCCCAGCAAAACAGAAGATGAAAATGCATTATAATTACTGTATAAATTAACACCAGGGGGTAAATATCAGCAGTCTTTATGCTGAAGGCCAAAGCTGGCACAAGAACAAATGGTCACTGCCTGGCAGTGAATCCAACCCAATAACTCATTTAAAAGTAAAACTTGATGGACTTGTGAAAGGGATAATGAGACATTACCAGGAATGGCCCAATGTGAACCAGGAGGGTACTTTCTCTCTAGTAATTTTTCTCTGTATTGAAACAGCCATTTTTAATAGCTAAAAGTCCAGTTATGGTGAGATTGGTTTTTTAAATGGAAGTAATTTATAAATGACATTGAGGAGGAAATTATAAATGGCGAAAGCCCTGTAAGTATTCCCTTGGAAAATTGCAAAAGTGTTTATAAATGCACCTCTTTAGAATGCTGCCTGTGAATTGGAGCAGGCAAAACCAAGGAAGTTATAACCAATGGATCATGGTGCTACCAAAGGCCGATGCAATGTTAGCCTTTGTAAATGGCTGATGTTGTTTTCCTTTTGTTAAAAACCTGTATCACTGAGGGGCTTTTCCCAGCCATGCCCTGACTGTCTCAAGTGTGCAGGGCACACAGCACAAGTGTGCCCATGGCATGACCTTTGCCAAGAGCGTTGAGCATCAGTCATGGTCCATCAGCCATGTCCACAGCTATGGGAAGGACTTGTAAATTCTTCCACAGTCCCACGTGGGAAAGATTTCTTCCTGTTAGGTGAGGGCAGAGTGGAGTCCTGTGGCTGCCAGTCTGCTCCCTGGTACCTGAACCCAACCCATTTGTTAGAGCTTCTCTGCAAGAAACCTGCAGAACCTCATGCACGTGCTGGACCTTTTGTTTTTTTAGTATCAGCGACTTATAAGGGGAGACATTCTTGCCTAGGACTTGTGCTGGCAATTCCACCTGAACACTCTCTCATTTTTTCCCATAGCTAAATCAAGTTAATCACCTGCTCATTGCTTCGGATCTTCCATGATTTTCTCATTCTTTGCTGAGAAATGCAGATGTTTATGATGTTTTCATCTCACCTGTGGCTTGGTGATTAATATTCTGCAAGTTGCTGAGCTTATGGATACCGGTTTCCTGCTCTACTTAATGTACTTAAGTCAGCCTGGTTTGTTTTTCTTCCTCTTGCTGATATCCACCTGGTGAGTTAATTGTGTAGGAAAACAGCCAGTGAAGATAGAAAATGCAGAAAATATGACATCAAGCTCAGCTGGGAGTATTCTGCAGTTCAGTCCTCTGTGTGTTGGGAGTGTGCAAGAGGCTGGATGGCAAAGTTTGCTGTGCTAGAGGAAGCTGTTTCTGTGATGTTCCCTTGATACAGTCCTGAATTGTGAGCAGGAGTGATGGGCTCTGTCCTGAGCTGTCCTGGCTTGATTGTAGAGGTGTGAAAGCCGTATGTGGATTCTGGGCTTCCTCCTCAGAAGCTTACATGAGGGCTCAGTGTCATTCTTGAGGGTGAGTAGATATTAAATTAAAAACTTGTCATGCCCTTCCTCAATATCTGTTGCCATTCTGTGAATTGATGGGAATTCACATTGCATTCCTTGTTTTACGTACATGGAAAAAGATTTTACAAGACTAGATTAAAACCAAAGTGCTGGAGGAGAAGCATGTGAGAGTGTTCCCTTCTTGCTGTGTGGCTCATTATCAGGGTAAGGTAGATCCTTGTCTGATGAGAGCATCTCCAATAAGACCATGTGAAACAGCCGAAGCTGGGGGTGCTGGACTTAGTGCTTTGGTTAAACACTTCCACGTTATGTTAATAAATATGCAGTGGATCTGGGATTTGAACAAGTCCTCAGGACTTGCAGTGGGGTGGTGCCAACCACCAGGCAGAGGGGTGTATGGAGACTGGGCTGTTTTGGTGCCTCCTGGGGGAAGTGCTCCAGTTCATAGAAAGCATCAGTGGCTGGAGTAAGGGAGACAGTGGTCTTCTCTTCCAACACAGCCCTGCTTGCTTACTGGTCTGGTTTCTTGCCCTTGGCAGTCTATACTAATTCTTCCTTCATCTTACCCTCTGAAATTGGATAATCTCAGTAGCTCCCTTTATTGATCCATGCCCATTCAGTCCCAGCTTGTCTCCTGCCTTCTTCCTTTTCCCATATTTCCCTTTGTCTTTCTGGTTGCTGGTCCAACTTTCTCTCATTTATATTCAAGTTGGCCAACCCTTCCATTTTGTCAGGATCCAGCAGAGAAGATAGATGAAAAGAAATCTCTCTGCTGTCAATTCAGAATAGTCCTGGCACAGCCTATAACCATCCAGAGTTGAAATTGCCAGGAATTTTTCACTGGAATGCATTCAGTTTGGACAGAATCAGTAGGAAATAACAGCTCTTGAACTATAGCACATCTCCCCTATACTCAAGTGTGAACTGCTCATTTTCACAGATCATCAGCTTAGCTAAAGCTTGGGTGAATATTCTTTGCTCCGAAAGATGAGGATGAGGGATGTTTTTGCAAGAAAACTTCACCAGAATTAACATATTTTTCTTAATTTTTTTTTCCTGGAAATATACGAGCTGTCATCACTAAAAGTTTCCAGGTGAATTCATCTTGAAATAGTTGAAATTGCCAGTTAAATGGTCAAAACTTGCCAGAGTTACAGGTATGGGAAAACAGGGGGTTGTCATGGGATTTGTCAGACAACCTTAATAATAGTTTCACCTACAACAGCAAAATTCAGTAATGCAATGTAATTCTGAGGCATCAGCACTGCACGGATAAACACCATTAGATAAATGGGACCTAGGAGAGTGCAAAACACAAGTAGTACCCCGGCACTTAACGCCGTGGTTCTGCTTTTGTATTCGTAAGGGTATGAGCATAATGACAAAGCAGAAAGCAACAAAGCTGCTCCCAAGGTGTGAGTGCAGCAAAACCCGTGCTGTGTGCGGGTAGTTCCCAGCACTGTCACACCTCAGCCTCATTGCCTGTCCCACACTTCCGCCTCTCAGCTCAGATCTGAGTGAAATTTGTGGCAGTGCCAAACTGATGGATCACCATCCCATTTACTAAAATGTCCTCCCTGACAGCATGGGCTGTGCCAACAAATCTCACCGAGAAAGTCCAAGATAGCAACTCCGAGCCATTTATCAATTTCATTTGAGGCTTGCAAGATAGAATTTCTCACTTCTCCCAGTACCAGGAGTATAAGATATCCATCCCCAAGAGGTTTCCTCCTTAAGTACATCTCTCCTTTTCTCAGGTGTAATGAACAGATTAATCCTGGAGCCTGTGTGTCAGTTTATCCTATCATTGCTGAAGAGATGGAAGAGAAAGTGTGGGACAAAGGGAGTATATGGCTCCTAGTTGTGTACACCCTATCTTGCTCAGTTTCTTGACAGTTTATTAAGTTGCCCTTGCTCTGCCCTGTTACAGATAACATTGACTTAATATGAGTTTGGTTTCTGTGTTCCAATAAAATGCATCTAAAAATGAGATAGTAGAAAGGTGAGGATGACTCTAGCAAAGAAAACAGACTTTGTGAATTTTCAGCAACTGGGAAGCTGCTTGGAGGTGTGGGGAGGGTGTTTGAGACTCTTTGGAAGTCCAGCTTTAGCTTATGAGCTGAAGTAAGAAAGAGATTCGGACTACTCAGATACTATTAAAATGCTTTAAGGCATCCTCTAACTGCTAGAGATCAGGATGAGACCAAATATAGGGTACTTCCCCATTTCCAATTACAGTCAGAGACCTTGGTCCTGGCCAGCTCCCATATTTTCCAAAATGTTCTGCAAGGAGGAGATTCCATGAGTCATCCTGGTCATGGTGATAAGCTGAGCCGAGCTTGCACAGAAGTGTTGGAAGCGCTTTGCTGTGACATTAGCTTATAACTCTCTTCTTGCCGCAGGGACCCAGCGGTGCAGTGGGATAACATTGGTGGAAAATGCAGAGCTGTTTCCACTCACTTTCCTCATTAAATGGGCTGAGTTGTGCAGGGTGGTTCAGGGAGTTCAGCCCAGGCTCTCCTTCCGTCGGTCCCCACTTTCGGAACATCGCTGCCTAGACAACCAGACAGCTTCTGCATATGTCTGATAGTTTGGGCAGGCAGTTGTCATGGTTATGGGTGCTGCATAAGAACCAAAATAGATGTATAGAAAGATGGTGATAGAAGCTGGCACAGATCCTGTCTTTGTACATGAGCTGACAGGATGTGGCATGGAGGAACCACCTGTGCCCTGGCTCCCTCCTGCTCCCTCAAAGTCAGGACTAGCCATGTGTTTGGCCTTCACTGCTGCAGGTGGCAAAAGAAGCCGAGCTGTCTGAAAAAGGCAAAGCCATCTAAGTGAAGATTTTTTCAGAGAAAATAGACAAGTGAATATGTTAATTTGTTAGAAAAAGCTTATTTCTTGAGCTTTAAATTGCAAGGTATGAAAAACCTTAGTGTTGGAGAGTGTCAAACTTTCTCTTTCCTACAGTAATTTCTCTTTTCCCTCTTGAAGGGAAATATCAAGACATAACACTGCCTTTCCTCCTCTCAAACTGATTGCCAAATGCTACTTGTTTTTAGCAATATCTTTTTTACTGCTTCTCATCATCACAAAGCACTTTCTTGGGCTTTTCTGTACAAATGAATCAAAACTGGGGAGTTCCACTGAAGACACACAGAGCTGCTCCTTGGTGGGCGGCTGCCTCTGATGAGCACAGAGGGGAAGCAAAGTTCTTCCTTGACTCCTGCTGCAAAGGTCCATTGGGCATTGGGAGGAGGTGGTGGAGAACTTTAGTCAAAGATGAGGCAGGGTTTTGGACAGAGCCTTGGTCGAACTCTGCAGCCAGGTCCTCGCAGGATTCAAAACAACAGAATTTTGGTTGCATTTGGGCTGCTGGCATCAGGTCATGCATTATCATGCCTTACTCTAGTTCTTTTCCTCTGCCCTCTTTCTTCTTCAGAACTTAAAACTACCTGAACATCTGCTTGTAACACCATGGAAAAAGGGTAAAAGCAGACGGGTTATTCTGAATGCTTTTTAACCCAGATCTCCCTTTTGAAGGCCTCTTATAGCAGGGTTTTAAACTGGTTTAAGGACAGAACCTGAATATGATAAGATGTTAGTTAACACAGTGGGATAATCAAGTCACTTTGATTTCTCCCCAGGCAAACCTCTCTGCAGTCTATTAAAATGAAATACGATGCCACTGCCATTTCCCTCAGCTGTAGTCAAGGAGATATTTGTTTTAATTCAGCACAAGATTGCCCCACAGGCTCCGATTTCTACTATCTGTATTGATGTTTGTAATTTATTACCCTTTTACAATACACAGTAAAAGGATATTGTATTTGCCAGACTGGCTTTTGAGAACTTCATCTCCGAATCAGTCTGTATAGAATACACTGAAATTGTTCTCTCTGTTGTTAATGTTCTGTGTCATACAATATTAACACAGGCTCCATTCGTTTTACAGGCAGCCTTGGGTTTAGTAAGGGACACAAATAGAATATAACATATTCACAGAATATAGTCATATTATCCTGGGTTTGATGAAAACAGAGAGGTCTCTTGTCCCAGCTTATATAAATGTTCAACATGTGTCTGATGAGCTGGCACTTCACCTTCAACTATAAATGACCTGAGAGGGTACATGGGACCATGTTGTAGATGATAGTATGTGTTACTGTCCTGTTCCATCCAGCAGGGATGCATTTCATTAGAAAGTGTATAATTTAAGAGCCATATTGGGATAAAAACGGCTACAAAAGTGCAAAAGCCTATTTTAAACTCCCAGTTTAAGCAGGCCCATGAGAACTGGAACTATCTGTAGGCTACAGGCACAGATGCCATGTGTAGCTGAGCTCAGTGTAAGCCATGGGTCAAAGTAGTGAGGCAGGCATCTACTTCAACTTTTTCATCTAATACATTTTCGAGTTGGCAAATCTGAGTTTCATAGAACTAGACTTTTTCAAAGGGAGAATAACAAATTGATGAGATGTTACAATTTTTCAATTAGATGAATTGAAACAAAATTTTCATTTTGGCATTGATATGTCATAACATTATGATTTGATTGAAAATGTCCTTTCTGCTTTGACAGATTCCACTTTCATTTCTTCCTTTCCTGATTTCTTTTTTTGACTGCTTAATACATCAATATCTTGTCCTGCTTTGAACCAAGAACATTCTAGACATTCCCAGAAAAAGAAACTTTTTCTAGCAAGACTGATGGTTCACTCCCACTGTCATGTGTGTGATTGTTCAGCCCCCAACACATCTTTGGAATGAAAGTATTATTGCAGCTAAATATTGTGCAGCATTTTATATTTCTTAAGTCTGAAGAGTAAGGTGAAAGAAAGGTAAAAGCAAAATTATTGGAGGGAAAAAGAGCTGCTAAACTAATGCAGATCAGATTCCTTTGAGACATGGATGAGGATTTATGAGTTGGATCTAATTGTACCTCAGTTTGTTTGAGATACTTTAGTGAAGCATTTGAAGCAGAAAACTCCTTCATCTCTCCTATCCATCTCCTCTTACTCTTGCCTCTCTCAAAGGCTTGGCTTATTAGAAAAATACAAAACAAGACTAATTGCAAAGAATGGGGGATTTTAATTACTTCATTTACATATAGAGACTTAGTATAAAATCAATATTAGGCTGTCAGAAAGGAGAATTAGCTGAATATTTTTTTCTGGGTTTTCATGTCAAGGAAATGTAAGTTTAAACAATGCAGTTTGGAATACTCTTTGGGATTACTTTGCACTTCCTTCCCTAGCAACTCATCCTTGTTTATTTCAAGACTTTTTTTTCCCCATGAAAATTCAAGTATATGGGGGAACTTTTAATGTTTTCTTTGTGACAAAAAGATGGCCAGTTTTATCTGCAGGTCCAGTTGTCAAATGGTGTCAGGAAGGGGTAGTGCTTGCGCACTGAGAGCCTAAAGTCAAGGCTGAGATAGAAACACTGAAAAATACGTTGACTTCTGGAGAAACAAAGTTGCCTTGCCTAGATATGGCCATTGCTGGTGCCTGGAGAGGCAAACAGACAATCCTGAAGACTTGCCTCAATAAACTGTTAATCCTTCATCACCCCATGAGCAGTACCTGGTGTAAATTTGCAAGCAGAACACTGCTGAAGTGACCCACAATTTGCAGAAGTAGCATGTTATTTTAATTTTTTTTTTTTCTTTATTGCAAAAGATGTTGCAATAGACCTTTTTCTCATCAACACGGGATTTCCTCTCCCTCCAGGGTTAAACCAAGTGGCAGAGTGAAGTGCTGTCCCAGGAGGGCAGCCAGGTCTCGTCCCTACCTTGGGGCAGGATGAACTGTAGTTTGGGTCCTGTGTCTCTACTTGCCATATGTGTAATGCCATCCATACATGCTAATGCTACTGCCTAAGTAGCAAGAGATTCCTGTAATTTTCACAGATGTCTCAGGAGATATTTTACTGCTCTTGGAAGGAGCTGCTGGAGTCCCTGTACTTAGTGCCAATGATTGAGCCCCTGGGTGGGGACATGTGTTTGCTGCCCACATTGCCATCTTACCAGTCCCTCTGGGTGCTCTGTTCCTTCTCATCCGCTGCAAGCCAAGAATCCCAATTCTGCATTAAAACTATTTTCCTATTTAAAATGCAAGATTAAAAGGAAGTCATAAAGAGCCTAGAACTCCCACTTAGACAGATCCAGTGATAATGGGAGTTATTTTATGTAAAACATTAAAGTGAATGGAAAAAATGGAAGGGAAAAATCCCTTGCTGACCTCAAGTGAGTTAAAGAAATTACTTTGTGATCAGTGATTCAGTTTTCTTCCTGAGGCTTGATCCAGCTGCTGGATTTAGTCTCCTTGTTTAAGGAGGCATTTAGAGCACGAGGAGTGTATCAAACTGCTATGGACTTCTGGATGAAGAGGTGTGAGGAGCTTGTTTTACTTTATGTATGGAAAAAATCTTACCCCAAATGGTCTTAGTAAGGATCCACTATCTGTCCTGCTGATGTCTGTTCCGTGCTGCAACTGACTTCACTTGCCCTTGGTGGTGTAAGAGCCTCCCATGAGACTACTGTGTCTTTGGCACAGTGCTCCAGATGGGAAGGACCCTTCTGTTTCTTCCTGCAATGTGAGCTTCACCTGCACTTCTGAGAGATGGGAATTCATGTTTCACTGGGTCACCCTTCAACACCTCCCAGAGCTGAAGCAGCTGGCTTGCATGCGTCCATCTGTATTCAGTTCATGCTCCTGGGTTTGAAATACAAAGGGGGGAAGGGACAGGAATGAAACATGAGTTTTTTGAGAATGTAAAGGTCATTTAAGGAGTTACCATTCAATTACAGTGATACTGATCTAGTCTAAACCGAGAGATGTTGTGGTTCTGCAGAGCTGTTGCTATACAGAGCTTGTATAACCCTCATTTGTAGAATGTGAATGTGGACCAACCAACATGCTGAATCCCCAGATTTCTGCAACAGGTTGGCCCAATGTGCAGGACCTGCTTTTGCAGGTCCCTCTTGCAGCCACCAATAAAATTCTGTCAATTTGATGTGCACAGTGTAGATTCAGATTCATCACGCGTTTCAAGA
Source organism: Pachyramphus minor (assembly GCA_013397135.1). NCBI lineage: Eukaryota > Metazoa > Chordata > Aves > Passeriformes > Tyrannidae > Pachyramphus > Pachyramphus minor. Next base: position 2,054,560 of record VYXB01000792.1, on the reverse strand, counting down.
ATATTTTCCAATTGTGATACGCTCTGGGCTAGCTTTAAATTATCCAAGCTTAAAGTCATAAAGGAAAGAAAAAGTTCTTAAACACAAAGATATTTATTTAGTTGTATGTCAAGAAGAATAGTTTTTCATCCTGCATTTTCCCCAATATATGCATAATAAAGGTCAGCAAAACAGAACAGTATCTCTTTTCATGGGTGCTGAGGCTGATTCATCATTGACATGAACATTGTTTTCTTCCCTGCCAAGGGACAAGATAGCTCAGCCTTTGATCTTCAGAGTGACTGGGGGTGGAAAAGCCCTCAGAAGTCCATAATCTCTCTTATATTTAGCCTTATCTGCATTTAGAGAAGGGTCCTGTGGGTTTTTTCATATCAAGCTGCCTGTTAAGCTTGATTGAAGGTTGTGATTTCTGTCCCCCATTTTTTAAAGGCCTTTGTACTCTGGTGGATCTATGCCTATCTGTACACAGGTGTTGGTGTTCCATGTCAGGGTGAAACTTGGCATATGTAATGTCTTCAAGAATGATAACCACAAATCTAAGAATGTCAGCTGGTTCTCCTTGTGATCTGACCTGGCCTACCGCTGCTGTGGTGATGGAAGCTGTGGATTACCCACTGACCACCATATTGGTTTAGCTGGACAGAAATGAGTAAGACGTCTAGGAAAAGGAGTGTGGCTTATCTCAGAGAGGGGAATATAGAGATAAGGGCTTCTGTATCACTTCTCATGAGGCATGAAAGTGTCCTAGGAACAAACAGAGGGGAAGAATATACACTATGTTCCTCACATCTGCTTTTACACAATTATGAATAACTGTTATTGACTTTGATTAGACACAGATTCACAGAATATCCACCCCGAGTCTCCCAAAATGCTTATGTAAAAGATCAAATTTAAAGGACATAATACAAATACCAAAGGCCACAATAACAGTATTAATTTTATGACTACAGAGGATAGAAATGAGACATCACGTTCAAACTTTGCATAAAGAAACAATATTTTCATGTAAATGCAAACCAAAGCTCAGAACATTTTGACCGAATATTATTTAGTGGCTCTTGTTCTCTCCCAAACAGGATGTTCCAAACACAGACAGATTCTTTATCTAGAAGAATATATCCATCAGAGGATCCACTTGCTCCCCTCTTCTGTTCATAAAATATCTAATTCCTCAGTCATCATTTGTATGCGTACTATTACATTGATTTCCTTGTCTGTAGTTGATGAAAATGGTTCCATTCAAACTGTATTTGAGAGGAGATACAAGGACAGGCATATGCAATGGAACAGAACTGAGCTCATATAGCAGGCATGAAGCACAATAATGCCCAGAATTTTGTACCAATACAGCTAAACTACGTACATGTGGACCAACATGATACTAACAGTTCATTTAATTAAACCATTGCCAGCTTCCTGCTGCTATAATACTTATTAATCCCTAATAGTAAAATAGCTGAATGTATCCAGGCACTGCAAGCATCTTTATGAATTGTGAATTAATTAAGTCTCAAGCTACCCTCTATTGTTAGAGGGAAATTATCACTTCAGCTACTCTGTATCGCCTGTGTTCTGAGTCCTGGTCTTCCACAGAGCCATTGGACAGGAAAACATTCCTTACTTGTTGTTAACAGGTTTATGAATAGAACAGGAAAACATAAGTAAAGCTGCCATGTTTTGTAGTAGGTAACCCTCTTAATAGGTACTGCCAGAAGCTGTTTGCTAAGTGGAAAAAGAATAGGAAAAGTAACCAAAAGTGTCATCTTTAACTAACAGTCTGGGTTGGGAAGGAGCTGATGCTGGAAAACCATTCTGTTCCATAAAGATCTTGGTGTCACACAAACCTGAAAGCTTGGAAACAGTTTGGGGACAACTGATGACATTTGGGTGCCCGCTCTCCATGAGAACACCCAAACCTGGGGAGGGCATGGAGGCCCAGACCCACACCACAGACCTCCCAGTGGAACTCTGTGCAGGTCACAGATATTTTGATTTTGGTGAAGCACTTTTCAGTGGAAGAAGTTTTGTTTTAAGCTTTGAGGTTTTTTTAGAGAATGCTGTACTTTGCTTATTTATCATTCTTTAGCTCCACTGAGAAAATGAGGTGTGTATGTACTTTGGAGGTCCCCAAGTCAGACATAAAACCCCCTTTCTCAGGCAGGCAAGGCTGACTTCAGCTGTGGTGGGGATGGGGTTGGGAGGGCGGGTGCACAGGCATGGAGCATGCCCTGCAGGGGCTTGCCACATATAAGCTCCCTGGCTGTCTCCAACCTGGAGAACACCTTGGGGACCTGCCCTTGGCCTGTCCTCACCAGCTGTTGGAAAGACTGAAAAGGGATGGGGTATCTTCCTTGCAAAGCCCCAGTGTGACCTGTGGAAGGCAAGAGGAGAGGGTTAAGGCATTGGGAAGGAACAAGGTGCCCTGACAGAATGGGTAGGTGTTCTCCAGGGAGGATTGGAGAGATTTTCCGTGGGTGACAACCAGCCACCTGTGCAGGCTGCAATTCTGAAACCCTTCCTATCAGCCCTCAGATGGGAGAGATCACAGCCAGTTCATTTGATCTTTGAATCAAATGAGGCTGCATTTAATAAAGCAGATTCAGGGAGTGTCACAGGCCCCCTTCTGCTGCTGCTGCCGCCTGTGGGTTTGTTGTCAAGGTTGTTTAACAACCTTGACAAATGTTCTTAATAAGTGACAGGCTGCCTTGGCAGGGTTTCCATGCACATCAAACGTGCTGCTCGAGGTTAATCCAGCCGTCCCGCTCCTGCTCAGGAGGGACGGGAGAAACTTCTCAGGCACAGCCTCATTTTTTGTAGGATCAGGGCCACCCTGCAGTGGGGATATCCAAATGGAGTTATGTCATGGTCCTATGGACATGACTGCAGCGTCTGATGGGTTGGTAATATTTATTTGCTTTTTTGGTTTTTTTTCCTTTGTCCTTGCAACTGTGACATGCTAGGGCAGATGTGCCAGTGTCATTTTCCATCCTTAGTCAGTGTGTGTCATTTTTTTATGATGGCCCTTTATAGTACACATTATCTTCCCTTCTATTACTTAAAAATCTATTACCTTTTTATGCACCGGTTCAATCTCCTTTTCTGCAATGAACTGCTTTGTGGTAGGACATGGAGGTTCCAAAATGCTGTGACTGTGAATTTGGCTTCCCCAGGAGGTGAATTGATGCAATGACTTTTTATTTAATCTAACTTTTAAATTTTAAGGCTACAGAGGAAATTTTTTTTGAGTCAAGTTGTGCCATTAATGCCTTGGTGGGACCACTGACATGCTCTCTGAAACAGCTTGTCTTGCTCTGAGGGGGGGTTTTATTGGGTAACCCCCCAGGTCATATCTGATGTGGCAACTCCTATGCATAGTAAGAGAACTTGCATGCAGAAAATATAATTTATGTCTGGAGCTGTCTGTATCCAATACAGATATTAACTGGGACAGGCTAACAGCAAATAAAAATGGGGAAATACAGTCTGAAGAAGTTCTTGATGGTTTTGACAGTTTGTACCCTTTTAGACATGAAAAGGGTATTGATCTGTCAGGATCAATATTGAGCTGAGCTCTGCTCAACTAGTTGCACGATCTTTCATTAGCACAGCGCCCAGAGGCAGCGATTTGAAATTATCATGTCACTAGATTTTTTGAATTATTTTTTCCTTCCTCCCCTAGCCTTAATCAGTAATCAATATCCTCTTGGTCTCAGCAGAGCCCAAATACTAGTTGCAGATAATGGTAAAGATCATCAAAAGCTCAAAGAGCTCACTTTTCCCTCTGTTCTGTCGAGACAGTCAGTGCCTGGCATGAGGCACTGCTGTCCCAGCTGAACTCATAGACTGCTGGAGGATGAGAAGCAGGATCCCTGCTCTCCTGTCCCAAGTGCAGGGCCCTCAGATTGCAGATCTGCCATCTTAGGTTTGATAGTATAATTCATCTACTGCTTAAGTCCCCAAGACTTTTGCTGAACAGGGCTATTGTAATATATGTTTGCCTGTGCAAATACACGTTTTCATACACTTAAAAGGGGAAATATTTAGTGGCTGAAGTTGGTTTAATCACTTCATTGGGTTTACAGCCCTCATGACGGGTAGGTATCTCCCTTGTGAGTGGCCATGTAGCACATGTGTATATCCGTATATGTTTCCTGGACTTCAGTGGAGCCTGTCCACTCATATGCCAGTGATGGTTCCTATTTCAGTTTCAAAACAAGGATTTAGCAGCCATGGCAGAGCAGCAGTGAGGATTCCTGTTACTGAGAATTAAATTACTTTCCAGAATAAGCTGTGGTGAAACAGTCCCAAGCACCCTATGAGGCAGTGGCATGCATAATTAAAAAGCAAACTACTCGTGTCAAGTAAATGAACAGAGCATATCTTGTTATTCTATGTCAGTCCTTTCTTTGGAGTTCAGAAAACTCAGTCATTTGTGGTGTCTCTCACATCATTAGTATGGCAAACACAGCAAAAGTCAGCTTGCTTGTGGCAATAAAAAGCAAAGCACAGCAACTACCAGTTTGGCTCAACCCTGTATTCCCATCTCATTCCATAGCTTGCCCATTCAGAGCAGACAAAAATATATTCTCCAGCAGATAGGATTGAGGTAACCTACCTACCCTACCCTGTTCATGTGCTGTTGGGTAATTTAACTCTCCATTGTGCTCCCTCACTCAGTTTCCCCAGCTGTTTGCACTGGATGCATGGCAGTGCTTGCTATGCATAACATGATTCCCCTGAGATTGCTGGGGTAGTGTCTGCTCCTCAGGAGGCAGAGCTGAGGAGAGAGCAAGATCAGTGTAGTACATGTAGCCTGTTGCATGATACAATATGTAGTACATATTGCCTGTTGCATGGTCTTGAACACTCACCCAGACTCCTCTTACACAGCTCTCAAGAACATGGTCTCTGTCTCTCCTGTCCTTCTCCTTGCCACATGTGTGTCTTCAGCCCTGGAAAAATGTGAAACTTGAGGAGAGAGAAAAATGCAAATAGAGGAATCTTAGGGGCAGGGTGGGGAAGAATCCAAACTTCTTGTCAGTCCAGTATGTCCCCTAAAATTGCTCAGAATCTCACAGAAATTTCTCTTATCCTGAAAATCAATAAAAGCTAATTAACTAGAGGTTAGAAAGGGTCTTTGCTGATAAGCCGAATAGACACTTAGCTCCTTCCTTTCACCTGCCAGGCTCATTAACAAAATCTGAACCAGTTCCAGGGACCTGCTTGCTGCTTCCCCTTGGGGCTTGCCCTTCCTCCCAGCTCTCATAGCCCACCTCTGTCAAACAGAGCACTTTGAGCAAATCACTTAGCTTGGCAGCTTTCAAACCCTCTCCCAAAGGAGAACTGGGATGGGAAGATTTAACTGAAGATGGGTTAGAAAAAATCAAGAGAAAGTAAGGACACAGAGGGGCTGTTCCAAGGGAAAATAGTTATTAAGCAGCTGAAGAACAGAGCAAAGAAAGCACTGCATAAAAAATTAGCTGCATGAAAGTCCATCCAATTTTTGTAGACTTACCTTGATTTTTCCAGTACCATTATTAACTGTCTGAACCTGTATTTCTGAACAGAACAGAGTTATGTATCTGAAAAGCATATGAGTTTAAAAAAACCAGGCCTTACTATGCTCTTGGACCCACTGTGTCTACGCAGTGACTGCAGTCAGGATGAAGGGTGATGAGCTCTGCTTGCTTCTTCCAGGACTGTGGTCCTGTATTAGTGTGAAGCACAGGAGATGGTACAGCAGATCTTTTCAAACCAATGCAACTGCCTTCTATAGTAGAGCAGCTATCTGACCTAATAGGTCAGAGGGAAGGAACAGGGATGTGATGCACTATGGTATTAGTAAGCCTTTTGAGAACTCTCCACAAGTAACTCCTTTCTGGGCAGAAAGGGACTGGATTAAATTAATGTAAGGTGGGAGGATACATGGTTAAAAAAATCACTCTCTGTGTAGCAGTGTGTTGCAGTTAAATGGGGAACAGACTCTGAACAGTCTTGAGCAGTTTGTCTTGAGTCTGATTTCAAACCAATTAATGGTGCATGTGGTAGGAGATTGTACTCCTAGAAAAAAAAAACCATAGATTGTTCCAAATTGGGATTCACTTTGAAGGATATAGCCTGAATTCAGGCATTGCCTTGATATATTGGAGAAGTACTCAAAATCAATAGAGTAGAATTCAATAAAGATGAGTTTCTTATGACTTACGCTCTGAAAAGAAAACTTAAGTGCACAGATAGGGAATGAAAAATATGGAAGGCAGCAATGCTGCAGGAAAGAAACAGGAACTTACAGCAGACCACAAATTGAACATGAGTCAAGATTGCTTGGGAAGCTTATAAAAAGCACTTTTTGGTCTGGCTCTGAATGGATGCCATTGGGGAGGAAGAGTTATTATTCTGCTCCTCAGGTGGAGGACTGGAGCCAGTTCTGGGCACTGTGCTTAAGAAAATGACAGTAAAGCTTGGGGAAAAAAAATGTGCAGCAAGGAAGGAAAAAAGACATCCAGAGGAAAACAATACGGTTTAAAAGAAAGCAAAAAAATATTGGGAGGATGGAGTGCATTTACTTTGTTCTTTTCTTAGAAGAGAGAAGGTCAAGTATGGCACAGAGGCATTAAGACCATGTTAGGCAAGTATCTTTAAGGATTGGGTTTGGTGTATTTGCTCCTACCTCAGAGCAGATACAGAGATTTGAGGTCTTTAGAGATACTTCCTGGCCCTGAAGTCAGTGATATATATGACAGCAGTATTTCCACATTAAAGTGATGCTTGACTGCTTGTGAGTGTCTTCTAAGCAAAGACATTTGGAATCATACTCTGTCCTCATCTGTAGACCTGCAGTCAGTGAATTAATTTCTATATATGCATAGCAGGCTGTAGCACAGGCACTTTGCTGACCTCGGATGGCAGGCTGTAGGCTCTCTGTGTATTTTAATTCTGTTCAGTTCCTCTTCTTCCACTTTCTGAGACCTGTTTGATTACCAATGGCATTACAAGTCATTGAGCACTGTTAATAACCCCAGTTAATCACAGCAGCACATTTCCCCTTGAAAGAGTTCAAATGGTGAGAGCGAGCATAGCCAAGTTTAATGCCTCCACTGCAGGGATGATGTGCTCCCAGCCCTCACTGCAGGACCATCAGGATAAGGCAAAAAAGAGCTGCAAATGTTCAGCATCTCTCCAAGCTGACTCTCCTCTAGTCTTGTTGGTTGCTCAGATGAGGCTGAAGATTTAGTATGGTTTGGACCAGGATAATTATGACCCAGTTCTGTGCACAGAAATTTGTTTGCCGTACTTTTTTTGTTGCATCAGATCTCAACCCTCGTCCCACATCCTGTTATTATTAATGAACCCTTTGTATATAACATAGCATAGCCACTTAGAAATCTTTAATAGCACTAATAGTTAGATTACTTATAGATCTTTCTGCATCTCCTACTTTACATCTACATTACAACACAGATTTCCAGTAGTATTTGGATGTGGAAAGATGCTTACAGAAGCTTTGTGGGATTTACAGATGTGCTTAAATGACTTAGGTGCCTAATTCCCTTTTGACACTCAGTTGGAGTTAAGGTGCCAGAGCTGTTTCGTAGCCTGAGCAAGTAAACAAGCTACACATTGAAACTGCTAAATATCTACCTTGGGAATGGCCATCCAAGCATGTGCTGTGCTCTGGTACAGTCTGTCTGTGACAGTAATTAAAGTAGGAAAAACTGATGCTTTCCAGTTTAAAAACCCAGGGCCAAATTTCCGCTTGTGGCCATCCACTACATGTACAGATATGAAGCCATTAAACCCAGGACTTATTACTGAACTTATGACAAAATTCAAAGAAGCACTCAAAATCAATTTATTTTAACACAGAAGGCCTCTGACCCCCAAACCTGAAGGCACATCTGGCACAGAAAAGGGCATGAGTTGGTTTGAAGCCAAAGTTAGAAAGCTCCTCTGCAAAGGAGCTGTGAAGCAAAGGAAACAAAAATGTTATGTAAAAAAAGCGGTGATTAATATTCATGCAGGTGCTAAGGAGTGACATTTTGATTCCCTAACACCAGTATTAGCATTTTGCTTTTTGTCAGCAAGCCTGAATTGATTTTTGGCTCAGTTTTGCCCTTTGAGGTAAATCCATGGTAATAAAGTTGTACTTTCACAGCTTACTGAGTGTGCATGCATGCGTTGGATAAAGGTGTCTGTTTCGATGTAAAATGAGAGTCTGCATAAAAAGTAATGTAGCAAGAAACCTTTTAGTAATAACCATTTCTGTTAGCCCCTGGTTTGTATTTTCATGGTAGCTGGATAGCCCAGGGCCAGGAACATGCAGGATAAAGAAAAGTTCATCTTCCCGAATCTGGATGAAACTCAAACAGGTAGAGAGACCTGGGAAAGCAGCTGGAAGGACCAGCAGGATACTTAGGCAGGGAACACCAGCTCCATCCCAGCTCCGTCCCACAGGAAAAGCCAGCTGCAGAGGCTGTACCTGGAGTGGGACTGTCACAGCACAGAGGTCCCTGGAGTAATTACTTGGGAGCCACAGTTGTGAAGAGGTTATTTGCCCTGCTGTTGAGGTTATTTGTTTCGGTTTAAAGAGCTGCACACTGAAAATATCGTTATTGGCAGAAGATCTCAGAAGGATGAGTATCTTGCAGTGCAGTTGAGCGTTCACTCCCTGCTGATCAGTTGTGGGACCTTTATGCTCTGATTAGAAGCCGAGTGTGATACTTTTTGTTTTCAGAAACTCCCAATTTAAATTAATCAAGCACCAGAGCACCCTCAGGCTGGCAGGACACTTCAGGAAATCAGCTGGGAGCCAGGCTGGTATCTCCAGCTCTCATCTTGTTTCACTCTTCTTGCCATTGCTTGGTGACTCTTGATTTGAAAAATATTGGCTTAGCAGAAATGGGCTTGTCACCTGTCCAAATAGCCGATCTCTGATACTCTGAATATCTAAAGGATTTTCACTAGGTGTAACTGAAGGGTTCATTAAAAATATTAACAAAATCTAAAATACAGAAGAAAGTTTTGTCAAGGGATCTTCAAGGTCAGGGGAGATCAAAAAAGTTTTAGCCATCCGTGGGTGGTGTATTTGTCTTCTTTGAAGACACAGAAAATTGCAATGAATATTACACCTGTATTGACAGAACAGCAGGGAAATCCTGCTGCCAGCCACAGGCAGTCACAACCTGTCACCTCACTGGCAGAAGTAAAAACCTTTCAAGAACAACCTCTGGTGTCTTCACCTAACACTGAAGAGGCTGTAACTTTGCATGGGCACCATCAGACCAAGGTGAATGTTCAGAATCTCATGAGGTCCTTGATGGTCCTTCCAAGAAGGAGACAATGCACGTCAGTGTTTTTTCCAGTCTTCACAAGATCAATAAAATATTCAGAATTTTGGAATCATTGCCCTGACTTACAGGAGTGATGACTGACATCGTAAATCCCATGGAGAGTCCAGTCCCTGGTTTCTTACCTCCACGTGACAAGGAGCCACTTCTTCCTCTGTTGCATTTCCCATCATACCAGGTCCTACCCAGACTAATTTTTAGAATTTTACTTTTTCATTCTTTCTTTTTTTTTTTTTTGGTGGCAAATGCATGTATCAGTTTTAATAAAGAGAAGACAGCTGGCAAGCAAGAACCTGAATGTATTTGGTGGACCCAGGGCTGGGTTAGGGATTGCTTTCTCTTGCTTTCTCAGCCATGCTAATGTTGCCTTTGCTGAGGCCAAAGTATAGTCTCAGTGTGGTTGTCCTGGGAAGACAGTTGTTTGTATAAGGTGGAGATTCATAAACAAGAGTTACAGAAATTCTCTGGTGACCTGTTCTTAAATAGCAAAGATAAACAGAAGAGACAGGTTACCTCTGCTGCCTGCAGAGATCCAAGCATATTTTGCATATCTGGTGTTGTATGTTTAGGCTGAAGACACCATAAATCCAATAACAGAGGGAATGTTTATATGATGGCAGTTTACTACTAAGAGAAAAAAATATTTGCTACTTCATGTGTGCAGGTGCTGTGGGGTAGTATATGCAAGTCCACAGAACCAAACCAGAGGAATTATCTTTTAGGGGAAGGGACGCTGGAGGTTGCTTTGTGTTTCAATTTCTGATTGTCTTTTCCATGTGAGCATTGGAGTGCCCACAGTGCTCTCCCCGCTCTGGCATTGGCATCAGTACATGCTGCAAAGTAGAGCAGCCAGACCATAGCAAGTGAGCTCTGCTCTCCTGCTCTTTCCTTTTCTCCTAATATCAGTGACAGCTCCTTGCACTGGGACTGTTATGTGCAAACCCCAGTCAGTCCAAGCAACACACTCAGGGTCTGAATTTCTGCTCCTAACCATCGATCACAGCATGCTGCCTCTAATTCTTTCCTTTCTTGGAAACAGCTTTTTCATGGAAATTAACCTGTTTGGCCAAAGGTGCTTACTGTTGCTGTTTGAACTATTTTCAACAGCATGAGTTGACAGCAACAGCAATAAACTGTCATGTGTTTGGGCAGGAGCCACATCTCTGCACCAATTCCCAGCTGCTGTGATGGTTGCATGCATGAGGTTTGGAAGAATTGGGGGTAGACCCAGAGGCTTCTGGCTGCAGAAGTAAAGCAGCAGTACAGGACAGTCCTTTCTCACACCAAAATGTCCTCCAGGTAGAAGGGGAGAGTTTTGGCCATTGCTGAGGTTTCATCCAGGGTAGCAGAAATCCCACACAATCAGCAGATGCACATGTATAGGAAGCACAATATATATGAGTCAACCTGGTGTATCTAAACTACAGCATGTGTTAAATTCATCCAGCCTTTTTTATCCAGCACCTGTACAATACTGATGCACTGGGACATGCTGAATATATTGTCTGCTCTGTATGTTCTTGTTTCCTGTGGGGGAGTGACAGGAAGGGATAAGCCTTAGCATAGAGCAGCAAGCACTCCCACATCCCACGTGGCTGTCAGGATAGCGTCGCTGCAGGGGGCTGCCCTGTTTGCCTGTAGGTGGGTCAGGACTGTGGAAGATCCCCAGGAGGATCCCTTCTGGCTTTCAGGGTGGCTCGAGAAGAGCAGAGTCTGAATATCTGTTTCTGAAGATGCTCTTTTCCAGAATCCTGCCATTAGCACGAAGCAGAGGTGATGAGGGCTGTTAATGTACCTTGGACTACATGTGTGAGAGCAAAGGAGGGGAACCTCTGTGCCGCTGCATGGTACACACAAGGTACCCTGTTAGCCCAGAATGGACCAGTTCACAACTCCTAGTTCCAATGTCGTCCCATGGGATTAGGCTGCCAGCCAAGCAGTCTGTGACTGTCACTGCTCTGTGCCGTGATGCAGGATTGCAGCAGAGAGGCGGCAATAGATGTGCTGAAATCAGTTGCATGAAACCTATTTCTTATGTGCAGCCCTTCCAAGGTTGCTTGCTGACTGCTGGGCTCAGGCTCTTCTTGTTGCGTTGAGATGTTGACAGAAACCTTGGTGGTGTTACTTTCTTGCTCCATCATGCCATAGAGTCTCCCAGGGGAGAACAATGTGTCCCTTTCTCATTACACTTAAAAAGCTCTATTTCTGTTTTAAATTTCCCTATGTTAGGAGTTGCCAAAGAGGACTTCCTTCTCGCAGTCAATTGAAGCAGAAATAGAGTGAGGTAGAGCCTAAATGTTTATTGAGCATAGTGCTTGTGACCTGTGCCTTAAGGACCTGTCAGAGCAGCTGAATTTCTGGGTGATCTTATTTGTCATAAACTGTGGCTCAGGAACAGAAGCTTACTGTGATGAAATAAAACACCGGGGAATAAAGAAGGAGGAATTAGAAGTGAGAAAAGATAATGTAAGCTATGAATTAAGGGAAAGAAAAGAAGTTTGTATTATGTGGCGTTGCCTGTATTGTGAGACTGAAGGAGATGAGTTTTTCGGTGATTTTAGAGTAAACTGGTATCCTGAAAAGCATGGAAGAGAGCACATCCTGTTCCCAGTCCAGACAGCTCTAAGAAATACCCAGCAGAGTCATCCCTGAAAGGACTGTTGTCAGATATGATGAACATGAAATCACTGTTGTTCCCTGCTGTCCCCAGCACATTTCTCCCAAAACTGCAGTCAGTGCAGTTGTTCTGCATGGCCTGTGAATGCCAACACATCTCCTCTGTGCTCTGACCCTGAGTGCACATCTTCAGCTTTCAAATGGCTTCTGCAGCTGAGGGATTACCTGCCACACTTCAGGAATCCCTAGCCTCTCCCTGGTCATCAGATTTTCATCAACTGTCTGATTTCAGCAATTGCTGAGTATCTGGCCATAAATTTTCCTAATCCCACAGTATTCTAGTCACTGTCTGCAGAGATTTATCCTTTGTCCCAGCAGTGCATTGGGGTGGGGAGCAGGTAATACAGGGGAAATTTGCTTCATGAATGATTCATACTGAGATGACCCTAATCCTATTCTGTTTAAAATGAAGAGCAAGAAATGGCACAATTAGAACTGTAACAGGAAGAGGCCCTTGAAGCACTGTGGCTACCCCGCCTCATCTGTCATCACTTTCTCTGGTTTGTGTCTTCACATGATGCCAAGGGATGTCACAGCACCCCATTTCAGGGCCTTTTGAAGATCTACAGGTTAGTGGGATTGTGCAGATGAAGCTGTGAGCTGCATCCTGCTCTGTTTTGGCTTTTGATCACAGGGAGATGCGTGTGTCAAAGTGCAGTGGCAAGAATGACAGTGCGCTTCAGTCTGTTGCCTACAGGGACAGCAGCCCACTGCTTGAAGCACATGGTGTTCAGGAGTTTGCCACATGGATGAAGGGAAAGCATATCAGACTTTGACAAGTTACACTGGAGGCTGAACATTGTCAGCTGTAGAGTACATGCTAGCACATATACTGCATGCATAAAAAGCTGTTTATGTTTGTGAAGGGAGAAGCTGCTGCTGACGATAGGGAATTCATTTCCATAGACCTTTCAGGTCTTTTTAATGTGCCTGTGCTTGGCATTGCTGCTGAATGACTTTCAGTTTCCCAAACACTGTGATGGAGTGAGAAAAAAGATGGGCCACAGCAGTGTTGTGCCTTTGTGCCAGGGTTCTCGGGCTCAGATGGTGATGAGTGGAGCTTTCCTGCAGGGGATCTTGCTCTGTCTGGCACCAGAGCCTTCCCATTCTGCCCTGAATGTGATAAAGTTTTTTGCTGAAAGCATGAGGCTGGAATTCAGAAAATCCAGATCCTGACTCTAACACAGCCTTTTCAAAGATCTTATGCAACTGACCTCGTTTCTCTGTGTCCTTTACCTCCTCACCATGGTGGGACTTTCTCCATCCCTTGCAGGATCCTTGTGTGAGTGCAGCAAATGGAAATACTCGGTTTCTCTGCTGATAGGCACCATTTGTTTACCTGGGGAAGCAGACCTTCACTCTTATTTGTGGCATTATGTGGTTGATCCTGCTTCCATGAGTTGTGTGAGTCTTGCACAACATAGACAGGTATCATGATGGTCACAATTGTGTTTGACAATTTCTTATCTCTATCTCCGTTTCTTATCACATTTTCTTTTGCCATTTTCTCCTGGACACCTTGAAATCTTGACACCCGTGAATTGTCCACAGGCTGAGATCTGACAGATCCTCCCCTGAGCTGAGCATTGAAGTGCAATCCTGGAGCTGCTCTTCCACGCTGAGCTCCATTAGGAATCCTCCCTCCTGTAAACATATCACTGAAGCCTCTTCTGGCTCAGACCCTTCTTGACTCTCCTTCGGGGTCTATGGCAGCTCCCACACCCTGCTCTGAACACACAATGCCTGCCATACTTGTGTAATCCCATAGGAGTTTGGATGCTTTGCTAAGCACCAGAACACCCATGCTGGATCCAGAGCAAGGAGGAGCTTTCACTAAATGTTTGCCCTGTTCTTGCTCCTGCTGCTGGCCACTGCCACACTGCTGTTCTGGCTCAGTGCAGTGGTTCTTAAATCAGCATGTTTAATAAGCATGTTTGAAGCAGAGGCAATGGGCTGGAGAGGTCGGTATCCTCAGGAATGCCGCCCTGTCACACAGCATGCCTGTCGTGAGCGTATGTCTGGTGCCGGCATGAAACCCATGGCTCTGGCTGTGAGGCTGCGGCACAGAGAAGCTTTCCAGCTGCCCATGAAAAGCATCTGATGGATCAATGCTGCCAACAGGCATTGTCCCCTGCATCATGACCAGTAATTGGTACATGGGGCTGCTCTGTCCTCTTACAATAATCGCTTCTTTTATCACCCTGTTCAAAGGTGGCTTTGCATACAAGACCAAGAGCGAAACCATAGCTCATTACTTGATTGCATAATTACATTCTACTACAGTGTAATTTGGTTATGGATGTTATTAAATGGATCAAGGTCAGCAGTAGGGCTCAGGACACAAGTGGGGGGAAAAAAAGGCTGAGAACTTTTTAGCTCAGAATACCACCTTGTTGGCGTCTTTTGCAGCTTGGGTCAGTTTTTTGTGGCCCTGCTGCTTGTCCCTGTCACCTCACAGGCAAGATGTTTGTGATGCTTTTCACATGGCTTTTCACCTGATTGTGAGGTAGCCAGCAGCAGCAAGTTGGTCAGCTGGTTGCAGGGGTGCAGGCAGTTGGTTCATTTGAAAAGTCCACTTGCCTTCCTTGCTTTCCACAGCCTTTCCACAGGAGTCCATCAAGGCCCCTGAACCTGATGTCTGTGTCACAAGGGGCTTTGGGCTACGTTTTGGCTGGAGAACAGAAGGTGACAGCTGCCTTGTCTTCTGAAACAGATTTGTAGTATAAGTTGTGGGGGAAAGAAAGAGGGTTATAAATGGAGCTTTGTTGAGAACTGGGCCTGTGTTGTAGTTGTAGCAAGGAAAGAATCAAATAATTCAGAGAGCCTCTTCCACGCTGCATTATCTCTGTCCTGCTGTGTTGAAGCATGGGTTGTGCTGCACCACGGCAGCTTCTAACTGGATATGGACATTACTGGGTACACGGACTTTTTTTCCCCATTTACAGAATTGGGGAAAGAAGCAACAAAAGGCATGAAATGTACACCAAGACTTTTTAAAAAAACGGATGTACCTCAGAATGGTAACTGAATGTAAGTCATGCAAAAAAGTCAAGACAACCTAGTCTTTCTACTGGCTTCCAAAGTCTGATATGAATAAATAATTTAATGGCTATTAATGTGAATACTGCTGATTTTGAATCTCAGTTCCTCCGTATTAAACCCTGCAGCCAGCTCTGCCCTTAAGGAACATTCTTTCTGCAAGGGCTTTGTATCCATGCAAATGTTATCTGCACCCTCTGAAGAGGCTAGAGCTAAAAAATGGCTTTTGAAAATGTGTAGCACTAGGATTATCACGCCTTGGTTTTTTATCAAATATATACTAACAAAAAAAACCAACAAAAGAACAGAACCCAAGACTTTTCAATATCAAAGTTAAATTTAGAAAGCAAACATTTTAAAGCATCCTTGTCAGTTGAAAGTTAATTTTTTAATGACCATCTTAAAAAGCAAAATCTTACAACTCTCATTATTTTTCTTTTGTGCCTCATTTGCCTCACATTTTTTTTTATTGCCCTCTTCTAAGTAAAATGATCCCCATGGTGCTCTTACTTTCTGTTCCTCTAAGTGCAGTTGCACGTATTTCTCTGTGTATTAGCAGTTTGCTAATATGCTTTGGTTAGATCAGTTGAGATGCAGTAGTGTAAAACCAGTAAATAAAATCCAGTGATTTGATAAGCATTCTACCACTTGCCTGATTGAATTTCTGCTTCACAGGTTTTCACCTTCCAGATTCTTTTGTGTTGTGCAATATGGTGACAGTAGTTCATGGCTACGCTGTTTGTGTGTAGCCCCTGTGTGACAGATTTGGACAGGCTGGGGCACTGTGCCTGTTGCTGATCCCAACACCACAGATTATAGGGGCAGAAGTGACTGTTCGGGTCCATTAGTATGAACAGATCATCAGATAAAGAGTTTTGCTAAGTCATTCTGCTTTCATGAAGTTCCTGCGTTTGGTTAAGTGAGACACTTTGGCACAGGTTATCTTTGGGTTTTTCTCTCCTAGCACCAGAAGTTATGTTTCTACAGGGCTTCTAATCTACTGCTTCGTTTCGCTTGTTGTGAAAGTGATAAATTCAATTTTAATAGAAACATTCATGAATCAGTGTTTATTCCTTGAACAGAATGTGTAGTCCAGCTTTAGTGATTCTTAGGGGAACCAGTTCCACTCATGTTGCTGCACTAATGATTCAGAACTCAGCATTGATAAAAACAGATGAAAACTATTACATAGTACAGATTGTAAGAAAAGACTGTTATGCTCATGAGCAAATGGTTTCTCTTTTGTGGAATTTTTTTGTTTCAGTGTGTTGGGTTTTTTTCCCTCCCCCCATTCCATAGCAGCAGAGAAGAAAGCAGGAATGATGTTTCTTCTTCAGTGATATAGTCAGGACAGCTCTAAGTTTTCCTTTCCCCCTCAGCATGTTTGCTGGAACGTATAAATAAGATTTCATTAAAATTTGTCATGCTAAGAAAAATATTTTCAGACCTCTGAAGTCCAACTGTGACACACAGTAAACTCCAGGCTTTCTGCAAGCAAGGTACTAAGATTCAAATAGACAACTGACCTTTTTTGTTGTTATTATGGCAGATGTGTCTGTTTGTGAATGTTGGTGGTAAGCTTTCTGGAGGGCTTTGTGTTGCTGGCATTATCCAGGCATTTCAGATCATAAAGGAACAATCTGAAGTGTAAACTCCACATGGCAGGAGAAGAGGACCTTGTGTACAGCTACCACCCAGGTTACAGCATGCTGCTCACATTCCTGTTTTCCAAAGGACATACAGGGCCCTTGACTCCTTTTAAGGATACTGGCATTTCAGATCATCACATGCCTACTCTATTATACACCACTGCAGTAAGCCAACTATTGCAGCTATCTCTGGGATTAGTGCTTTAGTTCACTTTTGGAGCAATCCCTCCAGTAACCTTCACATACAGCCCTTTGGTTTGCACCACAGAGCAGTCTTAGGCTGTGCAAACTAGATTCCTTTTGGGTGAAGCTAAACTGAAGGGTGCTCTTGGTGATGCCCCTAAAGTACTAGATATTCAGACAATGGGACCAGGTGGCAGCTAGACCAAACCGAACCCATGCTGAGATGTGTACAGCATCCAGCCCCTGCTACCAACAGCTTCTCTCTACTCATTTGGTCCCACAGTGTAAACACAGTCTCTATAAAAAATCATCAAACCTCTACTGACCTGATTGTAAACCCTGGATCTCACTGAGACTGCATGCTGCAATAAGTAGCTACAAAGACAAAACAGTAATTTTAAACCCTGGATTGCTCTGTTGATTTTGAGTCATATAATTTAAAGACAGTTGCACAGTCTTCTGTATACTAGTAACACAATAAAATGGTCTCCTGCTTTACTGTGCATTGTGCCAAACAATGAGTTAGTGTTGTATTACTCTCTAGAGTGACTGTATTATCTTAGATTGGAAGTTGCAGTCATTAGTTGGCTTCTGAACAGGATCAGGTGCCAAAGCTAATCTGTGTTCTCTACCAAAGTGTGCAACAGAGTGAAAAATTTCACTATAGCCACTACTCTAAAATCCCCAATGATATACTTCCATCTGTCTGATTCCTGGGAAGCAAAGCATCAGCTACAATGGGTCACTTGGCTGCATACACTGGAACAGTCAGATCTAAGCTGTGGCATAGTTTGGGTTCATTCAAAATGTTTGTCCATTGTCCACGGGTTATTTCACATCAAAAGGAAACTAACAGGAAAAGAACAAGTCGAGTTGTCAGCACATACATATTGTGGAAATCCGTTCAAGGTATTAATAAGCCAAGTCTTCTCTGTGAAGTTGTTTTGAGTTGTAAGATTTGTCAGTGCTTTCAAGCTAGGCAGAGGTGCTGTGGTCAATATGTAGATGGAAATTCTGTCACAGCAGAGTTGGTTGATTTTCTGAATTCCCAGTGGACAAAGGGCTGTCTACCCCTCTTGCCATAGGCTTTCTTTCTCCTCCCTTTCTCTCCCAACAATGTTTTGAGTAGCTGGAGGCTCATTCATTCCTCAGGCTGAGTTCATCTCCATTATATACAACCAAAGACAGGTTCTTTGTACACAATGAGCAATTTAAAGAATATTAGATGGGATGCTAGCCCAGAGTGTCTGTCTTAAGGACACAGTGTCTGGAGGAGTCAGGACCAGCAGAGGAGCCTGCTCTCACGAATTAAAATCCAATGCCTCAGTAACATGACAGGTGCTCACCAACAAACTCTTCAACTGACAGTAACTGGTGCTCAGGAGCAATAGAAAAATTCTTGCAGATCCTCTGCACAGTCTTCCATTATAGCACCTACCTACCTTCACTGGGGGTTGGGATGATGAGCAGAGGGGTTTGAAGTGTCACCCTGAGTGTCAGCCTGGCAGGCATTAAGGAAGCATCTTTGACCTTTCTTTCTGGCTTTGTCTGCAGAAATGTTACTGGTACCCAGACCTTGAGGCTCAAATCTCGGTGGGTTCCCTTTGACTTTCCCAGTAGGCAGCAGAGTTGGCCTTCACCCAAGAATATGCCCTGAACCTTTCCTTTTCCCTGTGTAGGCACAGCAGCAGCAGGTACAAGGGGGATGGAAAAGCCACATAAATTGTCACACTTCATAACATTTTATCTTGGTTGTCTGTCCAACACCAGCTCATCCCAACCTCAGCTGATTTTTTAGACCACAGGACTTGCTGTTAATTGGCCAGTGGTATCCAACCTGTCAGTAAGCTGTCAAAATACTAATAATCTAGAACCACTCATTTTCAAAATGGAAATTTTAGCAGCAAAGAAATTGAATTTCCAACCCTGGTCATGACAGCTCTCAAATCGGTTTAATTCGGGGGAGATCTTTCCAGCAGCAGGAAAGATAGGGAGAGTGTTGGAGATAGTGTATTTCCACTGAGTCTCACGGTTTAAATTTAAGAGTCAAAGCAGAGAGGCTATCTCAGCACATCAGCAGCTCAGGGCTGTAATAGGCCTGGTGAGCTCCTTGGCAAGTCCTCTTATCTGCCCACATGACAATGACCTACACAGAAAATTGGGCTGAAGACATTTTCTCTCCTCAGACCTGCACTCCACACAGGGCTGCACTGTCAGGTAAGGACAAGCCAGTTTTGTCTGAGTGCTAAAAACTGTAAAACACTTGTAAGACTCTGCCTTACAAGGTCTGGGGCTCACTCGCAGTCTCCTTCTCCCTGCCATTGTTATAACTGCATTATTTCATTTGTGTCAGAAAGAGAGAGTGTTTGCCTAAGAAACTCAACTGGAACTTGGGGGAAATAAGTTTCTCTACTTGCTCTGACATCTGTTTATAGGGCATCCAGCAAGCCAACTGGTCTTTCAGTGCTCAGGAACTCGGCACAAAAACGTAGAAAATAAGAGATTTTGCCTGTCCTCCTGTTATTATGAGGGCACTTTTATTAAATGCCCAAGGCATTTGTATTGTAGTTTGAGCCTTTGAGGATAATTTTCATAAAAATAATAACATGATAAATCTGATATTGACTGCTAATTTTCCACTAAATGGTTTCTTTTGACTATCAGAAGAAAATAATGTCATGTTTATAAATGCATAACCATTACTTTAGTTTATACATTGTTATTATTATCAATGATAATAAAAACAGCAAGATCACAAAAATAACCAAAGGCCACAAATCAATTTATTCTGCCCTGTACTCAGGCTCAAATTGATGCCAAGAAACATAAGAGAGATCAGAGGTTCAAAGCATCCCATCTGGCTGTGTTTCTAGGGTTCTTAGATTATTATTTTTCTTCATAGTTATTTCAGGCTTTAGCAGATGAGGCAGTACGATGCTAATTTAGGAAATCTGTTTCTCTTGTGTGCAACTAACATATCTTCATCTTGTCCCATCTTGTCTCATGATCATTATCTCTGAATGCAGAGATGTATTTCTGGATACTATTTTGGAGTAAGCGGAGTTGATAACATTGTTAGTAATTCCAGACACTTTGTCAGGAAAACAGAATGTAGAGAACACAATAGATGAATTGGGATTCCTAGGTTAGGAATTCCCCTGGGGTTTCACCAGATCCCCAGGCTGCCAGGAGTGCAGAGACAATGGTGTCAGAAAATCCCCCTTCATGGGAGGCAGTGGCTTTCCTGGAAGAGTGATGCTGAACTGGGTGGGCCAAGTGCCACGTGAATGAGCTGTGCTGTGACTGCTGCTCCAGTTCATAGCAGTCCAAATTTTAAGAGGTTTAAAATTCCAGCTTGAAATAAGATCCAAAATTAAAAATCAAATCAATCAAACAAATTCCAAATATACCTTATACCCTTAAAAAGAAGGGATGAGAATTTACTCCGTCCAACCATGAATTTGAACTTGGGGACCATCATTAAGAAAAAGTGAAGCAAAGGACAAAATATATCACTTGCTCTGTGTGCCACACTGGTGAGCAGCTAAATGTGCAGGTTTCTTCAGATCACGCTTCACACAGAGCTGTGCAGTCACTGGTACCCAGACCTTAATGACAGAGCCTGTTCTCTCATCCATTCTATCTGGGTTCTCCAGGGAGGTATGGAAGTGAGCAGCCCAGGGGAAGAGTCATCTCAAGCTGTGTTCTTGTTAGCACTCATTAAGCTGGAAGGTGTGTTCCTATCAGGATTGCATGAGCAGGTCACCAAGGGCCAATGTAGTGAATTTGGGCACTTTATGAAGTATTTGGTAAAAGTGTGCCTGCATGATGTACAGGTCAAGAGCTGAACGCAAAAGAACACAATACTGAGCTGTTGTGGTGGGATGGAAGGTCTGAATCAGGATCCCCAAACTCATCTGCTTTGTAGCCAAAAGGAGACCATGGCTTGTGTGGATCTATACTAGCTCTTTTTCATGTGGGTAATGGGTTATCTGGGGCAAAATGGAGCTCAGTGTGTCTTGCAGAACCTGCCACGTACGTGCCTGGGCAGATGTCCTTGCCACTGCAAGGTTACCTTGGCCATGTCCATGCTGCAATCACACCTTTGTCTCTAGCATTCCTCTGTGGTGACGTGAATAATTTAATCAGTCCTTGAACAGAAAAAGGTGCTTTAGGACAGCCTTTGTCTGCATATAAAGATCTTCAGTCTAATTACAGAGGCTTGTCCAGTACTTGGGAGTTTTTTTCCCTGTCTAGAAATATTGAGTCACCTCACAAGACTTAGCAGCCCTGCATTCCACCTCTTGCGTGAGTGTTTTAAAGTGAATCCAACTGAACAAATATGTACCTTGAGCACAGAGAGTTCCCACAAAAGTGAGGGCAGATGGCCCTCTAGTTATATTTTCAGAGGCAGTAAGCAAGATAGCTTGATAATGCTGCTTCTCAGCTCCTGGAGCTGGAGGCCAGACCTGCATGGATGGTGATTTATTTGAAAATGTGGCTCCCTCCAGCCCACAGATGGTCCAGGCGGAGTCAGAGTACTTGCAGTTACCATATTACCTCATCAACTGAATCTCTGCAGCTCCCATGTAGCAGCTTGTTATTTTAAAACATATCTGCTCTCTCCTACTTCTAAAAGGCCACCAAGAAGAGTTGTCACCAATCTCTTATGGAGCTAGAAGGGGGAGGAAGAGTGAAGTGTGAAGAGTAGAATATCACCTGCCATCTGGACAAAGATGTGATGAGATGTAAAGTTTGGATGCACATTTGCGGTTCTTGATCACATGCCAAGAGAGAGCTCAGCTACAATTATTTTAAAGCATTCCCAGACAGATGCAACCCTAGGTCATGGGAGAAGCTACACTGAGGCAGACAGGCAGTGAATTCCATCGGACTCTATGCAAGGCATCATTGCCCATGGGAGTGCTACTGTGGTCTGCACAGAGCTTATCCTGTGAACAGAGTCTCCATGGTAAAGACCTGTCCTGGGAATAAGAGTATACTGGGATCAAGTGCTGTGGTATGAGGTTTGTGGTCACAGATTCTCAGATATTCGAAGACATATTTAGCTTCTGAACTTTCATGGGTTTAAATGGGAGGCACACATTTGCATTTCACCTGGAAGCCCAAATGTCTTCAAGAATCCTGTGCCTTTGTACTTCCATATTGATTTCAATGCTGAATTTCTTAGTGCTCTTGGCATCAGAGGGGTATTGATAAAAGTCTGCTCTGGCTGAGGTCAGTGGGGAATGTAGAATGGGCTTTAATGGGTAAAGAGCATCATAAAGCAGATGTTCTATAATGCTGTGCTTTTTCCTGGGATGGAACAGCACTTACACAGACATAGTGAACAGGATCCAGTCGTTCCATGCTCTGCTTCTGCAAGCACAATGAAATGCCACTGCTGATAGCTGTGCTGATATTTATGATTCCTACTTAATATGTTTTAAATGAGTTGATGAGCTCTAAGTATTAACACTAACATCAGTAAGTATCCTGAGCCAGATTCTCTGGGAGGGAAGCCTTGCCATGCCACAGACTTTGGTGCATTTTAGTGCTTTTATCCCATCTGAAGATCTGGCTCAGTAATTGTGCGGAACATAAAAGAGAAACCCATAAGTGCTGTAAACAAAGGAAAACTGTTACTCTGGGAGTGTGTTAGTTAGATATTTCAACACTCATAATTAACATCCCTTTCCTAAACTGTGGCACAAACTACTTGCAGAATGAGTTTTTTTCTTTTATTGCTGCTAGTTTCAGTGACTAAATTTATTAAGTCATTAGGTTTGCTTGTGGATTTGTGTATTTGCTGTTCTCCTTTGGGTTATAATAAAAGGAGATCTTGAGAAAAAAAAAAAAGATATCTTTATTTATCTGGCAATTTTGAGAATGTTTGTAGGGAAATGGTAAGCAATACAAACAAGCAGCCTGGTCTGGGGGGACACTGAGTGAGCAGCTGGATTTGAATTCAACAACAGCTAGTGACAGTGTTCTGCTGGCTGCCTGGCTGTCCCTGAGCATTGCACATGGGAACCTGTCACCATTTC
This sequence comes from Pachyramphus minor, assembly GCA_013397135.1. NCBI lineage: Eukaryota > Metazoa > Chordata > Aves > Passeriformes > Tyrannidae > Pachyramphus > Pachyramphus minor. The sequence goes on along the minus strand of VYXB01000792.1, from coordinate 2,031,616 downwards.
TTCCATGGTCTGGAAAGATCAGGGGTTTCTGGGAGCAAACTGCTGGCTGTCATGATCCCCAGAAGCACCATGCTATTGCTTCCAGGGGACCCTTTCGTTGCACCTCCCAGCTGAGGATATTCAGTGGCAGGGATGCTCCCAGACTGGTCCTACAGGGGCTGGCACTGCTTTCTTGAGCAGCACCAGGGCTCTCCACTGCCCTGACAGCACTATGAACTGCACCAGGGTGGTGACACTGTTCGGTCAGCAGTTTTTGAAGGAGCTGAGACCTCTAAGGATGGCACTGCATCCCTGAATGCCCTGAAGTCTCACATCCACAGGTTTGACAGCAGTGCCTCTGCACTGATGTCTGTGGAACTTCTCAGCCGTACAGAAGTGCAAGGGAGAGTCCATCAAACCTACTGTTTTCAAGGCCCAGAGTCTGGGTTAGATCTACCTGACCAGGGCAGGTGAAAACTGAGGTGGATTAGGAAAAAAATCTGTCCTCTCGCAAACCACCCCCAGCCTGTGCAGTGGTGAGAGACAGATGGGGTCAGACATTCCCAATATCTCCCTGAAAGACCTAAGCGATGCAGAGATTGGCTTGTGCCTGTAAGTCCCGTCCATATTTCCATCTACAGATGGCAGGAGACACTACTGGGATCAAGGCTAAATGAAACATGTTGTTTTTCTACACCAAAAATAAGTTTTGGGGCAATCATGGTGCCTTATACTCTCTCTGAGCAGGTCTGTCCCAGTGGATCTCAGCCCCCTGCCCTCCAATGGCAGTTACATCCATTTACCTCCTTTCGATTCCAACTGTCATTGAATGTGGTCTTCCTAATTTTTTATGTGATAGGTACTGTGGGGGGGTTTTATAGACTGCAATTTCCAATAAAACTAGAGTTAGCACAAACCAGACCTATGTTTGTTTTTTCAAAGCAAATCTAATTAATCTTCTTAATAGAATTGTCTTTTGTTCAAGGGATTGGATTGAGATGCAAAAAACAAGTGGCAAGCAGATGCTTATCATTTTGCATGTAAATTACTAACATTTCTTTTACAAATATTTTATGCAGGTTTTTAGTTTAACAATTAAAAAAAAAATCTGCTTTTCAAACCCACTTTCAGTAATGTCTGTAGACATTTAACAAAATACCTCCGGCTCTAAATCTCTAAGTAGTAAACAAATAAATGTATTTATTTACTTTGTATGCAAAAATAATTCATTCAAACACACATGTTTCATATGGAAGTTAAACCAGAGAAATTTCCTTTTCTTTTTTGCTTCAAATCACCAGCATACTCCTTAATGAGGAGAACTGGTGGGATTTTTGAGTGAGCTTAGTTCCTGGTGGTCCTGACAGGGGACCTCTATGGACTTTGTGCAGAAAATAGAGTCACTGTTTATTTCTTTGTTTAAAGACTGAAAAAAGACTGGTGATTAAAAGATGAAGCCATCTGTCCTCTCAGTGTCTTGTACCTGGTCGTGCTATTTCAATCAAGGGGAGAGTTCACCAGATCCTTGAGTAGGGTACATTATGAACCTGTTTCAAAAAGTCCCTGCAGCAAGTAAGGAAGTGAAGTGGGTGCTCATGACCCAGGTGTTTAGCCTTTGCTTATCTGTGGGATGAAGAGAAAGTATTGGACTTCAGGGCTGCCCATCTAGCAACAGTGAACAATAGTGACCTTGTCTTATAAATTAAGCCAAAGAAATAAAAAGAAAATCCTGCATGCTCAAGAGGTCTGGTCAATAGATCAGTGATTTTTCAAAAATAGCTTCGGTTATCTCAGATTTCAGTCTGTGCAGCAGTGGCTGCTACGAACTGCTTTGTTAGTGTGAAGCCTGTTGTGCACACCTGCACTTTCCGCTTTCTTCCCAGCTCTTCTCAGCCCAAGACAACTGAACCAGCAGTTCCCACCTGATTAGACATAATTGCCACAATTAATTTTGACAGTACAGCTTGTAGAGAGTTTCTGCCATTAGTATCCCAGTAGCCTTTTGTTGTTGGTAGCCCCAAAGCCATCAGCAAAAGGCACGTGATGAAACTAGATGATGCACTGTAGCTGAAGGCTTGCCACTGGCCACCAAGAAGATATTAATGAAGAAAAATGCAAGGGTTTGCATGTTGAAGAGTTTTAGAGGACACGCTAAATATCCTCAGGCAGTGCTAAGAAGAGTAGCCCATGTCCTGCTCTACTGTCCTATCTCCTTTCTGGTCATCTGGTTCTTCCTTCTCTGTCCTCTTGCTCATTGTGTCAAGTCCATATGTGGTAGTGGCTGTGCCAAAGATTTGTGATGCTCAACCCTGTGAAGTGCCTGTGGAATGTCAGTTTGGTGGTTTATGAACCTGCATCCTGGTGTGTTTGTCCCCACGTGGCACAGTTGTTGCTGGTGAGGTGATAAATGTAAGAAAAAGGATAATAATGAATAAACCCAGTATTATTTAGCTAGATCTTAACTGTCAAATCTGTGGGGTTTTTAAGCTGCCAAATGGACAGAGCTGGGGTGTTTCTTAGTGGTGTTGCCATGGTTTGTGTCCTAAAGTGCTATTTCAACTGAATTGTGGGGGATGAGGAATCAAACAGCCAACTGACAAAACCCATGGGATGCTTTTGTTTGATTGTGGGGGAGCTTAAACACTTAAAGGAAATCAATATTTTTTTCTTATTTTTTCTGAAGTCTTCATTGGGTTGATGTCTTTACATACATTTGCTTTAAAATAATAGAAGAATTTTGCTGCTTTATTGGTCCAAGTGGATATACAATAAAGGGTCTGCTTTTATGAACTGCTGCTGCATGTCATAAAATACTATACTGCAATAATTTTAAAATATATACTTAGCTGAAAACTTAATTTTCAATCACTTTCAATTAAAATATCTTTTTTTTCTTTCTGAAACAACATTTTCAAAATTCATTAGCTTTTATATTGCTTCCTCATTGAACATAGTCTTAGTTCCACATTGAAGTTAAAACAGAAGTGGAAAATCCAGATGTCTCATGCACAGTACATTCCACATTTTGGTCAAGTTGGGAGCTAACCTTCACAGCCTACCAGCTTTTCAGTTCCCCTAAAGGAAATGTTCTCAATGAGTTTTTATTGATGGGTAATGAAGGCATGGGAAAGGGGATTGAGTTGCCCAGTTTGGTTTGAGAGCTGCTGCCTGGCTGGTCCTGATGCCAAGGGGTGCCAGCACAGGCAGCCGCTGCAAACTGCCCGGCTCCCAGGTGAGCTGTGTTCTTCCCAGGCAAGACAAAGCCTGGAGATAAAGAGCAGATTTAAGGAATGCTTAAACACTGATCTTTGGGGAAGCTACTTCAAACACCATTTTATAGCGCTCTAAGTCATCTAGATCTCTCTTAACTTGTTTCACTCTCTTTTAAAAATATTTATTTCTCCAGCAAGGAAGACTCCCTCAGATAGGGCAAAGTGACCTGTTGCACTGATGGTATTTTTGTCTGTGTGGTGCTAATGATTGATGCCAAATTCATATGTGCAGCACAGCTCTGCAATTTCTGCTGTGCTTTATTTTCTGTGGCTTCAAACCTGCAAGGATCCACGGGTCTGTTGCACACTGGATTTATTGTCAGACCAGCAACACTTTATATAACCCCAAAATCACTTGGGAACATATACGTGACTGTTGCTGAGTGTTCAGAATGTTCATTCTTAAGCAAGGTTTGCAGTAAATATGTGGCATTACTCCAGAGGCTTTGCTCAGATGTTGGTCATGGGTTTTCCATTGGCAAGAATGGAAGCTCCCAAAGACTTGGGAATGGCAAAGGCTTGGGAGGGAGCATTGCTTGCCTGTAGCAGCACCTGCCTTCACTCATAGGGCTCAGAAATACCTTGTCTGGACCTATTAGAAGGATTTTTTTGTTAAAGCAGTTTTACTTCAGAAAATGCATTTTCATTGTGGCTTGAACTTTTTTTGCAAGGATGTCATAGTTTTTAGGAACCTAGGGGGAACCTAGGAACTAGGACAAGTTTTCTGCTCCAGATCAAATTGTGGGAAGAAAACCCAACCCACTAACAACCGCATCTCACTCAGTGAAGGTTTGGGAGCCCACTGCCACAGAATGCCCTGGCCAGCCAGCTCTTTTAAAAGAAATGTAATGTTTTCTGCTGAAAAAATCTTTAAAAGTTACTGGGACAGGACAAGTTCTGGTCCATAACTGAATGTAGTTTCCTCCTGGAGACTTCATGCGAAGCCAGTGCCAGTGGCAAAGGCGCAACCACTCCCACAGCCAGCATTGGCTCAGGGGATGCCTTGGACAGACCCATGTGTCCTCTGCTCTGGGGCACGTGTGGAACCACTTCTCAGTATCTGAAGAAATATTTGTGCCAGAAATCTTTAAAGTTACTTCTTTCTCTTTATTGAAAGATTTCCAGGCTTTGTGCCAGCATTTCCTCACGTTGCTTTTGAAATTAAATAGTTTACTTGCTTTTGTACTCCCTTTTCTTTGAATCCACTTAAATGTTACAATAAACTGCCCTTTGCCTATAAAAATTTGAAGAAACCTCAATATTTTAGACAATGAGCACTGCACTTTTCTTCCCCATCACAGGGAAGGTATAAGCAAAGCCAGGGGAAGGCATCAGGAACAGAAGGCTGTTTCTGCTTCTCAGCTCTATTTTTTCTAATTTTGCTTAGTTTGCCGGTCTAAATCCTGGTAGATTCCTAACTTTTCCCGCACACTTTTCATGCCCACTCACTGTATGCTGCTTTACGAACTGCAGCTTTGCCAGGGAAGGTGACCCTTGCCTTTCAGCCAGGAGTTTTCTAGATGGGTGTGATTGCTGGGATCTGGCATTGCTGATGCCTGTTGTTTTCTGTTGTTAACGAACTGCAATGCGTGACCATTGTGTATCGCTCAGTGATGCCTAATTTCGAAGATCAGTGATTAATTCCTTCCATTGTTTTTTCTTTTCTCTCTCTCTCTCTCTCTCTCTCTCACTGCAGGATGTTTTCACACCAGAGTGCAAATTTAAAGAATCTGTCTTTGAAAACTACTACGTTATTTATTCCTCCACGCTGTACCGGCAGCAAGAATCCGGACGAGCGTGGTTCCTGGGACTCAATAAAGAAGGTCAAATTATGAAGGGAAACCGGGTGAAAAAAACCAAACCCTCATCACATTTTGTACCCAAACCCATTGAAGGTATGGAATCTGCCCACTCTCTCCATCAGTGGGGTATGGGAAGGGGGAGTTTGCAACTTCATATTCATGGTTTCCTGTGTGGGGGTGTTGGGCTGCAAGACCAGAAAGCAAGGAGAATATGTATAACACTTCAAATAGGTGCTGGGCTTCACTGTTAGCATTTAATCTGCTTTTCTTCCCATATAATAAACTTTGCACATCATCCCAAAGGGGTTTCTTAGTTTTGGAATGCCAAAGGGTGAATTTAAAAGCCTGGCAACATGAGAAATTACTGAAAAGAAAATCAACCATTGAGCAGCCAGCAGTTTAAATGGAAGCTGATCCACCAGTGATCATAATGTTGAGTTCTCTGTGAGGATTTTGCCAGCATATTTCAGTAGGTTTCCAGTCCCATATAGAATCAGTAGAGACCAGATTTATCCCACCTGATTTTACACTTTGGCACTCTGTTTATAGTAACAGAAGAAGAAAAATGCATCTTACCAGCACAGTTGTGGATGTACTTTGTATGTCTACCCTGAGATGACTTAAATCTGTTTTTTCTCGTATGTAAAGACATCCTAGTTAGTCACCAGAGGGTAGAGAAACCTTATCATACTTGCCCAAAGTTAGATGGGATGCTGTCACACCATATGTCTTCATCACAGTGAGGCTTCAGTGAAGGTCATGGAATTGAAGTTTTGCCCTCCTGCTGATGCCCATACACTGCTGAAGTGTCCCTCAGGCTTCTGCCAGGGCTTTTTGTGGGCTGGCCCCTGATAAATGGAGAGATGTACTGTGATGACCCTAGTATTTAACAGATAACAACTTGACGCTGGAAACAGCTCTTTTTTTTTTCTGCTGCTTGGGAAAAGTACTACTTTTTGATCCCCAAACTAGGTATGCCTTTCTGACCCCATCTCAGACCTGCCAGTTGCCACTTCAGGGACACAGCAGTCCAGAGCTGCCTTGGCTGCATGGCTTTGTGCTCCCTCTCACTACCCCCATGTTGGCTGTGGGAGAAGGGATGAACTGATGCTGTCCTAAAGGTACCACTGACAAGTGGTGGAGGCCATAGCCAACTCCACACAGTAATAACTGTTTTAAAAGCTTCCCAGCTCAGCCACGGGGGCAAGCAAGTGTGAGTGAAAGGCCAGCTCAGGAAGGCAGGTTGAAAGCATGTTGGACCACTGAAGCAAAACACAGTGAGAAAAATTCATTGCAGCATTCTCAGAGTATCTGTTGCCTTTGCATGGGAAATGGAGATGTTGAAAGGGCAGAGAACAGCCTGGAGCTGCTTGTCCTGTGCTTGTTTTCAACAGCTTTTCTGAGGCATTAGTGGGATCAGTGCCCTTAGCCCTCATTGAGTTGTGCTAAGGAACAGGGCCTGCTTCAGGCATGGGGTCAGTCGTCACATTCTCTTGTACCTAGGCTGGGAGAAGAGTCTTTTGCAAGTGCCAGCTTTCCCAGCTGCGTTTCCAGCTCCTTCTGGTATTTCTTTGCTGCCTGGTTGGGTGTTGGCACTGATCAGTGGGTTCCTTTTGAATCCAGGCTTCTTTTTTTAATACAGCTTGCATGGCATCTGCCGAATGGCTCAATAGTTGTCTTCTGCATGCATTAAACTAGGCCCTTCCTGCGGCTCTCCTCATGGAAAGCCTTGTCTTAATAGAGGTGCCTGACCCCCAGCAGAGATCTCATTGCAGCAAATGCTGCTCTGGCTTTCATTTCGAAAAACCCAGCCCAGCCCAAGAGCTTCCCTTTCCCGCAGTTGCATCCTCCCACACTTGCTTCAATCACAGCTGTCACATAACCTCCCGAGCGAGTGAGCGCTTTGGAAGTTGGCAGCCAAATTAAGGGCTCCTCCACTCTTTCCCTCCTCCACATGCTTTGCAGTCAGCCTCTGTGAGCACTGCTGCATCAAAGAGCTGGCAGTCTCCCAAGCCAAGGCACGTGTCAGCTTCCCAAAGCATTCAACTGTCTGTGACTGTGACTCCAGACGGAGGACTCTGTTCCCAAGCCGAAGATTCATTGTAGGTAGCAGAGGCTTGCAGGCAGGGTTGGAGTAAAACGCGCTCATCTCCATGTGACTTCACTTTGCTGCATCCATCAAAGTCCCCATGAGCAGAGCTTGCACACAGAGATGTTACAGAAAAGGGGCAATTCCTACCCTGTTTTAACAGCTTCTTTCTTTGTCATGACTCTAAGAAAATATTCAAAGCACTCCCTTGCTCTGTTTGTGTGTCCCTTCTGCAGAATGCTGTGGCGTGCGCCAGTGTGTGGGCTTTGCTGCTTATTCGGGCAGCAGCTTCCATCCACAGAAACACCCCCAGGTTTCCTCTAGCTCAGTCTGGTACTGCCACCAGCATTAGCCCTACCACATGATGGCTCACACAGGAATGTATGCAAGGAGGAATCTGCTCCCCTGGGAAGGAGAGGTGTCACATACATTGCTGGGAATCACTTCACCCACCATTTCAGTGCCAGTTATTGGTGAGATGAAACTTCCCAGTTGCTTGTGGTGAACAGAAAAATTGTGCAGCAGTTTAGTGAAGAGAGTGTTTGCAGGGAAAGGAAACACAAAAAAGCCCAGATTGCTCCCTGAGCTCTTTTGATTCCTGTTGTTTCGTCCTGCTTTCTGAATTCAGAAGTCTTCTTGAAATTGCAAATGGACAGAAAACTAATACATAAATAGGAAGTCTGCTGACAGGTAATTTCTAAGTACTACATGTGTGTACATGTGCATATATATACAGTGGTATCTGTATTTGGATGTATGTTATCTGTGCCTTTCAGCAGCTACAGCTTTCTGGTCTGCTAAACTCACAGAATGTTTTCACTCATGTAGATTTCTAGGATGCTGGAGGTATTCTGTACGAAAGTCAGTAGATACCAACTGGAAAAGTTTTGGGTTTTGGTTGGTAGGATTTGTTTGTTTTTTGAAATAGGATTAAGCTTAATCAATATGAAAGCACAAAAAACTTACTAAGTAATAACAGGGGAGATGTTAAGTTCCTCTCCCATCTGTGCACAGGCAAAGCCAAGGAAAACAGCCTGGTAGGCAGCAGTTGATGTACTGTGTGGTGCCAGTTTTGCTTAAAAACACACATACGCAACACATTTCTTTTGATATTTTTATTTCTGATCACTGATCTTTCAAGCTAAATGAACCCTAATGTGTTCAGATTGAACTAGACTGCACAAGAAATGAGCTTGAGTGTAATTGTCACTTGGACAACAAGCAGTCTTTTAGAGCAATTTCAGTCTCCTTAAGTGTCGGTAATGATTAGTGCTGGATAAACCCTACCATCAACAGTGCCTCTTGTTCTTCTAAATATCCTAACCCATCTCAAACAATGGGAGATGTTTCCAGTCACGTAAGTGAGAATATTGTCAGATTCCTATTGTGAATGTGCTCTGTTACTTATGTTTCCTTCTTGAAGACAAAATTTCCAGATTGCTCTCCCAAAAGAGCTCCATTTCCTCTCTCACCTGGCTGAAGCTAGAAAGCATTTGTGGTGGAAAATCTGGCCACAGAAAGCTGAAAACTCTTCCTCCCTCTAAGTCAGCAGAGCAGCCCCTAACTCCAGATTTATGGTGCTTCGGCCCTCATGATGTGAACATGTCTCAGATATGAAGGTGACCTGTTAATGGCTACTGTGGATCCATTTGTTATCACTGACAATCCAAGCAGCCAGATCTTTCCCGGTGTGATTCCTCAGGGATGCAACATCCAAGTTTTGTTATTGCAGAGTCCTCAGATGTTGCAAAGAAGTACAAGGGACTGTTGAGTAGAAAGATGTGGTAGGCCTAGTGAAAATGCTTCAAAGGTATCACCTTAATCCACAAAACATAGAATCATAGAAAGGCTTGTGTTGGAAGGGACCTTAAACATGATTTGGTTTGACTCCCCTGCCGTGAGCAGGGATGCCACCCACTTGATCAGGTTGCTCAGGGCCCCATCCAGCCTGGCATTGAACACTTCCAGAGGCAGGGCAATCCACTTTATCCATCTTTGCTAGCACAGCTCCTCTCTTGGGTCTGTCTTTCAAGTGGGAAGGCTTTGGTATGTTTTCATTCCACACTAACTCACTTATATCAGACTCCCAGTGATCTCATTAGATGGCAAATGTGATGTATTTTAACCATGATTTTGCTTGGCTTTTTGTCATCTTGTGCTGCCTTTATTACCTGAACAAAGTGTGATTCCACCTGGCAGCATCTTTCATGTTTTACCACCGGAGAGACGTGAGTTCAAATGCCTCTGAAATGGATCAGCTGGAACTGGGTTTCGAACACAGTAATTAGAGGCAGAAAATGAGGGTGCCTAATCATTCACTCCCTCTTGCCCCTGACTGCTGCTGCTCAGACAATTAATTCTCTCCACTGAAGCATTAGCTAATGCAGGCGCTCCTGCAGATACCGACACCCGGAGCTGTGGCATCTGTCAAGGGGGGAAGAGCCCGTCTCCGGGCTGCCTGCCAGAGGATGTGGGCCCAGCCCTGCCCAGACCCCAGCCAGGCTCCATCAGTGTGTGGTGATCCTGCAGGGCTGGCGACCTGCCCACCTGCTGAATGGCAGCTTAGAAAAATTTTGGTTCCTCCTAAGTTGCGATAGTCTGGGGCAGGGAAAGCCGGGAGAGAAGATGGATGGATGGGATTTCTAAGGTGCTTAATAAGCTCTTTGACGTATTTTAGAAGAAGGAAATGGAGGCTGTTGCATCCTCTGAATCTCCTCAACTTGCAGTGATGCCAAGTGAGAAATACTAGGGTCAGGACACAAAATATTGATTCCTAAACTCAGGCAGTCCCTGGATGTTTTCAGTGTCATCATGTAGGTGATGTACCAGTGCCATGCCTGGGAAGCAGAAATGAGACTGGGATCCTGTGCCAGCATGTAAGCAAGAGATTGCACTGTTTTGTGGATGACAGACAGCTCTGTCCATGCCTTTGCTTTCAGAAAGAATGGTCCCTGCCATGCCCTTCCTCCTCACTTTTACCCCTAGTCTCCTTCCCAATTTGTGAGTCTTTTTTTTTTTTTTGTGAACATTTTTCCCATGTGCCTGTGAATAGCAGGCACTGCCGGTTAGCAGGAGAGCAGGGAATTGAAAGCCACAAGAACCAGACATAGGCACAGCTCCACTGCCATTCCCCCTTCCATTAATGCCTGCAGCTCTTCAGCAGATCAAGCTAGCGGCACTTTCCAATTAAAGCATGAATATGGATGTGTTGATTGGAATCTAGGGCATAGGAGCTGATTATCTGATTGTAGCTCCAAAGCATTAGCTTGGTTTCCAGACATTAAGGGCTGTATTTGGCTTGGTGTGTGGGTGTGGGTGGGTGGGAGAAGCAAGGCGATGCAGGGAGGAACTCTTGTTCTAGCAGAATTGCTCATCCTTCCAAAGCTCCTTGTGCTCTGTGCACCAGCAAACCTCCCAGGCGTCTGGGCATGCTGACTGTCACACTGCTGCTAGTTTACTTCAGTGCAGGTAACAGGACAGTGTGCCTTCACACACACAGAGACACCAAAGAGAGTGCCAGTGAGGGCTGCCAGTCCTGAACCACGAAGGTGTACTTCAAAGCTGGGAAGATCTGGGCACTCACAACAGTCCATTTGCAAACACCCTCCTCCCCAGTCCATGACTAACATCTCTGTGCATGACTCACGCTCAGGCTTCCTCACTACAAAGAGTAACAAGCTACAGTCCAAGAGCCTGTGTTGCACAACACATTGGACTGTCCTTAAAACCCCCCATGTGTCCATGTTCACACACATCCATGTGCACACGCAGTGCACACGGATTTGCAGCCACCACTGAGCAATGCCCATGGCTCAAGCACACGTGAACAAGCCTCTTGTGTAGGAGAATATCCAGGCACTCTCTTGTGCATGATGCCATGTAAGTACTGCGTACACTGATACTGTAGGTGTATCTAAATACTGAAAATATGCTTGTCCTATGGTGCTACAGATTTTCTGGCATGGGCTTTTGGCACAGCCTGTCTGGTACAGAGGCTTTGACAGCTCAGTCTGAAAAGCTGAGTGTAAGCAGCCTCCAACTATGCCCCACATTGGTACTTGTATCATGCACTAGACTGGAAGATAAACTTACAATTCCTGCCCTATTTTCTTGCTACATACAGGGTTTCCTTAATTTGTAGCTGCAAATGTTGTTTACTTCTGTAACTTGGTTTATATTCATTATTCTGTGGGCCTTGTTAGCAGCTCAGTGTTTTTGCCCAAAGGCCATGGTGAGGCCAGGCAGTTGAGGAAAGGCAACATGCCATGGTGCTATTGCTGCAGGCTTTGCTTGTGCTCAGCTCTTGTGGCCCAACCTGATGGGGTGTTGGGGATGGGTGTGGGTGAGATGAGTTTGGTACATGTAGCTGCCTAGGCGAAGAACTTATGGAGGTCCCTCTACCTCCAACTTGGGACCAGGGAGGTCAGGATGAAAGCAACAGTGCACTTGAGGCAGAACTTTGTGTACAGAACATCAGGGGTGCTGAGGCAACACTGGCACAAACACCTCATTCTGCTGGGTAAACATCACATCAGAGAATAAGGTCAGTAACAGAAGTGATGTACATCCTCAGTGCCTATCAAAGACTCTGCAACTCAGGGTAAGAAATCACAAGGACACAGGTGTTCCTCAGTTGTTAAACATTTTATACTTTCTTTAAGATTTTATTAGGTACGTTGCCACCATCACTGTATTGTTGAGTGACACTCTCCAAGGTGTGAGGGGCAGCTCAGCAGCTGAAAGGGAGTGAGAGTGCCCTTTTCTGTCTGCTGCTGCCATGCTGCATGTTGTCCTTGCAGCATGAAGGCAGCATCAATAGTCTGGGCATGATGGACAGTCATTGATCATCTTGGCCCAGACCCATGGGACAAGTCCTTCATTTTCTCTTTTTTATAATTTTCATAACAAAATATCTCCAGTAGCAATAAGACTTGGCAGAGCAGTACCTACCTTGAGCCACGCTGGTAGGTCCAGTGTGTGTATGTGTGTGTGTGTGTGTTTAAATTGTTTTGAAAGCCTTGCATGAAAAATACTCTATGGGAAAAGTAATATTCTTTCACTGCTCATATATTCAATTCAATATCTTTTCTATTAATACACAGTTGACTGCACTTTATCTCTGTCCTGTATAGTTGCACACTGCTATAACTGTTTATCTAGCTAGGAGTAAAAATGCAGAGCAATAATGTCATTTGCAGTCTGTCTCTAATTGCTGGGATTTATTTGCAAATCAAGGGAGGTTATAAATACAAGTGCTTACATCGCCTTTTCATACATAGGGTGTTTTTTTTCATTTCTTCAGATAATTTTTGAAGTTTTGTTCTTTTTGATTACCCAGAACCAAACCCTGATGGACTCTATCCTGTGTTGGAGCTCCATGCCACTGCTTCTGATGTGACAGCTTTACAAAATGAAGCAATGCACAATCATTTCTTTCTGTTCTAATTTTTGCAAAGATCCAGACATGACATTGGCCGTCTGGACTTACTTTGTGTTCTCAACTCCAGTGTGTCTGCCCTTGAGATGCCTCACAATTTCAATCACATCTACACCCTGACACATTTGCAGTGAGCTCATCAGAGATGCTCCCCATTGGTGTGAGGCACTGAGCTGCTCAGCCCATGCCCCTGCTCTGGCACACCTCACATGGCACAAGGACAGCCATGAGGACTTAGTCCACATGGTGAGTTGGATAAATGCTTTGTGCTGCACATGGAGACATGGGGATGAGCCTTGCCTTGGGCAGACGTTGCCTTCTCTGGCTATGTAGGTTCCAGCAAGTACATTTTTATAGGACACACATTGTTTAGCTAGGGTCTGGAGGGAAGGTTCCCTCCATCCACCCTGTTCTCAGGTGCTGCCAGATGGCCACGCAAAGCAGGGATGGCTCCTGGCTTGCTGTCACTGAACTGATCCCCATGTGTCCACTCATGGCCTTGGCCTTGTGTGGCTGTCTTGATTTACAGAGGAAAAAATAAGAAGTGCTGAAAGCAGATCTTAGCTCTTGGCTGATGGAGCCAAATAGGCTTGAGTCACCAATTCCAGATCCAGAGCTCAACACTCAGAAGGCTTAGATATCTCAGATGCAGGTGCAGTTTTGATTCAACTCTCTCAAGGGCTTTTTTTGGAGGTTTAGGGCTGGGGACCAGGTAGTTCTTGGAGCTGTAGTTAGGTAATGATCAACATCTCAATGCAGTGCATGGTTCTATGAATTGGAATGTTTATTCTATATATATGAATTTAACATGAAAAAATCATAAAGCATGGAAAACCCAGAAAGACTCATCTGTGAGCAATTGCCTGTTTCTTTCTGTGCCTTTGGAAGAATCCTGAGACAGAAGCAGGACCTGACCAGCAGTGAGGGCAGGTAACAGATCCTGCTGGGTAACAGGATCTACAGGATCTGCTGCTGGGTCACTAAGGTTTCTCTGTGTGTTTATCTTGGGCTGGAATTTCAGCCTCATATGCAACGAAATAATTCATTATGGTCATGAATGCCTGTGACTTCAGTGCTGTTAATGGATGTCTTTTCTTTTTGCAGTGTGCATGTACAGAGAGCCATCGCTGCATGAAATTGGAGAAAAACAAGGACGCTCAAGAAAAAGTTCAGGGACACCAACCATGAACGGAGGCAAAGTTGTTAACCAAGACTCGACATAGCTGACAAATACCCTCCCTTCTTCCAACTCCTCCCCTCCCACCCACCTACCCACCCCACCTGGCGAAACCACACTGAGACGATGACAACTGAGCAAGGCAGGACCTACCGGTAGTGGCTAGGAATGCGAACTCCAGAATCTTTCTTTGTGTAGGACGAGAAAATCGAATCCCAGATCCTGCCTGTTGCAACGTTTTAAAAAACAAAACCAACAACAAAACAAAACAAAAAAGTGAAGAAAAAAATGTTTTAAATCAGGACTCCATTAACATTTTCAAAAGCAAACTGTTTGCTCTGTGATCAAAGGCGGAAAAAAAAAATCTCATCTCTGCATAATAATAATAACTAATAAATATAATAATAATAATAATAAAGATGTTACCTTTAAAAATAAAACAAAGCTTTTGGAAAATTGAACTTAGCAAATGATGTGAGAGAAACGTGGGAAATGCAGCCTGGGACTGTGCTTTCTGTCTTATACTTTCACCTCACGTTCACACCACTGTTTTTAACATCCCTGCTTCCCTGGGGATGGATGGGATTTTTCACAAAGCAGGAAAAGTAGGGATAGATTATGACTCTGTTTGCTCTGCTATCAGTAAAATATGGCCTGTCCGAATTAGGAGTCTGACAGTTATGGGCAATGAAGTAGCTACTCTGTATTCAGCTTTTTCCATCTACGTTCAAACACTACGTAGTTATTTGTTGCTAATGTCACTCCATGAGTATGTTTGACCCAAGTCTGGCATTTTATGCCTTTTTATCATAATTATTTATATTTATAGGCTTGTTTTACTGTATTAGTTGCCAGGGGCATTTCGGAAATGGGTTTTCAGGTCGCACAGGATGAAGTGATCATATTTATTAGGGGAGAGTTAGGAGATAAAGGGAAGGACGGATAGCTGCTTGCTTTAAAATAGGAAACAGAGCAAGAAACGCTACTGAAATCCTTACTGTCAAATGGAAAAGGTGAAGCATGTGCTCTATGAGTGCATAATGCAGGGATTTCAGCAAGGAAAGGAGGGGTGTGGGGAGAGAGCAGCTGGGGTGTGTACAGAAGAGGGAGCAGCTGTAGGGGAACATGGGTGGCTGTGCCTGCCCAGCAGTGCCAGGGTGAGGACATGCTGCCATGTCCTTCCAGCAGCTGGGATCTCCCTGGGTGTTATGGCTCCACACATACCATGTTTGACACATGTTCAAAGCTGAGACTACAAACCCCTTTAATCCACAGCTTTACCACTGCCAAGACTGTGATGGGATAAGGCCCACTGAGATTCTGCAGCAGCCTGAGTGTGGGTGTGGGCACGTGTCTTGCCAGTTCCAGGGCTGCAAATGCTGGAGAAGCACTTTAGAGGTAACGAATTCACAGATTGGAAAGGCAAGGAAGAAGGCAGTGGGGTGAGGGATGCCCGGCACTGAGCGCACCTGCAGTAACGAGGGCACTAGTGGGGATTTGCAAGGCTCCTCCTGTCTAGACCTCTCCTTGTAGTTTGGAGGTCAGCAGTGAACCACACATGCTTGCTCCAGGGTGGAATTGAAGCAGGGCAATATGGGCAGAAGCTTCTTTCTCTGACCACACACATTAACTTCAGTCTCTGACCTCTTTCAGCACCAAGGGCCTGCAGGCAGGAGGGTCAAATGGCAGCAGCAGTACCGTTGCTGTTACAAAACCAGGCACTGCCCTGGCCAAGGTGCCTGGGAAGCCTTTGCTGCTCAAACCATGGGCTCCTGCAAGAGGTGAAAAAACGAAACTGATGGGTCTGAATGGCTCTTTATTCAAGGGGAACCAGCCTAAAGCCTTGCAGTTACAAGCCAGGTGGGAGTGTTTGTGTCACTGGTGACATATCAAATACCACCTTAATTCTTGAGGCTCCTCTGCTATCCCTACCAATTCCTCAGCTGGCCAGTGCCACACAAAGCTACTGTGGCTGTGGGAGAGGGGAGTTCCAGGGCTGGTCATGTTGTTCCTGACCTGGGTACCCCCAGCCCCATGGCACTTGCCAGTGCTGGGGTGTGTCAGGGCTCAGCGAGCAGCTCTGTACAGGCACAGAGCAAGTGGGGAAAGCAAAGACACAGCCAAATTTCAAGGTTATGGAAGACTCCCAGGATCAGCATGAAGGAATGAATTTCAAGCATGTCCTTTTGTGTATTGAAAAGCTGAAACCTTGAAATAAAGAGCCTCTTTCCATGGCTCTGCTACTTAATGCTGCACCTGTGGGTAGCCCCCCTGTGCTATAGGTTATCTGGGGCTGCCAGTCATGCCAGGGCAACTTACTGTTGCCCTCCAGTCCCACAACACTGTGACAAGGTCACGAACACGTGTTCCGCTTGGGAACACACACCCAAGCCCCATCTAATTCATTGCCTACATTTCAGCTCCCTCACAAACTAGAGGGCACCCCAAGTTAAGGGGTGGGGGAAAAACTTACTCACTGTAGACATGTGCCTTAGAAGAAATGGAGTCTCAAAGCCAACATGTTGAGATAGCAGCTCCCTGAACTAACCAAGCACCAAACACCAGGACGTGCTTTAGTCACTGAGCCACAGCCTTTCCAGCTGTCCTTAAGGGGGGAAAGTGCAGCACCTACCACAGCACACATGATATCACAAACCTCTTCTGTACCCAGCCACCGGCAACTTGCCAAGGGCACTGATGTCATCGAGACCAGTTCCAGCATGAGAACCTAAAAATTACTGTAACCTTGTGTGCCGGATACCCTTTGCCTGAGCCCCAGGAGGCTGTGGACGACAGCAGATCCAGTCCTACCATGTGCTGATTTTTCTATTGTGCAACTCACCAGTCTCCACAGTGGGTTTTTGTCTTATTAAGAGTCTTTGTCCAGATCATTACAGGAGTCCCTGAAAATGCCATATTCAGGCCTAAATGTCAAAATAATCTTCTCCTTTGGTCCATGGTGTTTGAGCTAATCACTCCCATGTGACACTCACTGAGCTTGCCCACAAGAGCCAATTGCTCCTGCTCTCCCCCAGCATCTGCACTGCCTTGGAGCAGGTCTTCTGCCATGTGTTGAAGGTAAGTCCTGGCTTTCCATGATGCCTGCTTAGCCCAGGCAAACCGTGAGCCACATATGATGGCATAAACCATGATAAAGCTCTCCCACATACCTTAGAAACCCTCCCACATAGCTGTGCTTTTCTTAACCTCAAGGAAGCTGCAAAAGTCATCTTGTGGTGTAACGAAGGGACACCTGATATCATGATAGCTCAAAAACCAGTGAGGCTGCACAGCCCAGCTCCCGGGTGTCCACCAGCACCAGCTGCTGACCAGGAGCTGCTTGGCTCCAGGTGCCCCAATGCCCTCCACATGCTTGGGACTGTCTGGGGAGATCCACAGCTTGCAGGTACCATGTAGGGCTTCCTGCGTTTTTTTTTTACACAAGTACCTTGCAAGCTTAGTCTTCAGGCTGTATCTCGAGGTGATGTGGATTTTGTTGATTACCCATCTGCCTCTTCCCAATCTTCAGGGAAAAGGGGAATCCACGGAGACTTTTTTGTGTTTTGAAGTTACTACAGTCTCTTCATTGCTTCTTTCTGTTCTTGCTCAGTGCTAAAATCTTGATGAATGATGTTTCTTTTGTTTCTTTCTTTAGCCACACATGCCACAACCATTTAGGGAGCTTTGTGACTCAGTTTAACAATATAGTGACTACAACCCTTGTCTGGCTACATGTAATTCTAGCAGGACAAATTCCCTTCCTAGTTATGTTGGCATGGCATTGAACAAACATCTAGCACAGAAAACAGCCAAGAAAAGTAAATTATAAAAAAAGAAAGATATTTTCATCTGACCTGACCCATGATTGCTGTTAATTCTGGTCAGTCTGCAGCAAGCCTTTGCCCTCTGAGTAACAGATGCTGCTATAGAAGAACTTGGATGTTAGAAGATCAGCAGTAGAAAATACTTCACAGAAATATGAGTACATTTAAAGCATTCATTTTGCTTCACCCTGGTTTTAATTGTGATGTTGGTGTGGTTCTGGCAGTACATGCTGTGCAACACAGCTACTCTCTCCTATGCATCAAGGGTAAAACCTGGTAACATGTCTGCTGCTTGGACCATAAGGATGTTCCTAGGAGAAAAATGCAGAAAAAGCTACCAGTAAAATAAGTGTGCCATACTGCACCAGCAAGTTCTGCTGTGAGTGTCAGCACTGGCATGTGACAATGTGCTATAAAGCGATGCTGACACTCAACAAAGCATTTTATGAAAGTTGTCTGTCAACAACGTTTTTGTGTTTGCACTCAGATAGGTTCTGGCTGATAAAGGCCCACACAATCCCTCAAGCTGTCACAGGCCTCACTTTACACCTTTATATCTTAAACTGCACTGATTGTGCACCAGAGGAGTTTTGGCCCCAGAAAGGCATCATTGCCACACTCTGAGCAATGCTGAAGTGATGGTGTAAGCACCCAAGGCTGAGCAGAGCCAGCAGGAAAGAAAGTGTGCCATCCTTCCTGGTTCCATGCCAGAAAAACCGCAGCATAGTTGCATGCTAGGCATGAGAAAACATTTTTTGAGGACTACACTTCCTAAAAAAAGAAGGCATAGAGTTGTCATTGGTTACAGCATACAAACCCAACCTTTGCTAATGGCATGCACTGAAACACAGTACTTTTAACATGTGTGAGATGTTGGCCCCAAAACATGTCTAGTTCTAGAACTCTATTAATTGGGCCATAACTTAGCCCTGGTCCTAGATGTAAAAGATCAGTTTGTATGTCACTGCATCAAGGGAATCAAAACCAAGAAAAGACAAAAGTGAGAGCCTTCAGGGACCGATTTCTCTCCCAAAACTGAAACAAAGTTGTTAGTTGCTGCTGTGGGCTGACCCACTGCACAGACCTAGAAGTAAAATCAAAAGGAATACTGCTGCACTTCCTCAGTGAAGCAGAGATATTTCCATGGCATTCACATCTTCCCTCTCCCCCACCAATGCTTCAGCCTTCAGGGAGATGGAGAGCTGTTTCCATGGAGTATAAGGCATCAAGGCTTACATCCTCCTCACCAACATGGACTAAAGCTTTACTGCTATGTTTCAGCTGCTGAGCAACAATCATAGCATCAATCAATTTCCCAGCGTTCTTGTCAGACACTTTGATTAAGGATTAAAAAAAAGAAAACCAAGCAAAAACCAAACATCCAAACACAAAAAACCCACCCCCAACAAAACACTGAAATAATCCCTTAGCCATCTTTAACATCCTGTTTAAGCATCTCAAAACTTCTTAAACATTTGTGGCCACAAAGTTAAAGCCAAGTAACTACCCTTTCAGGTCAGAGGATTTCTTTTCATGATACTTGCATAATGAACTGCTGCATGCACAGTTGGACATCTTCCCAGCCTGCCTTCGTCTTGGACTTCAGGCACCCTCTCTATGGCAGAGGAGGTCTAGGTTAGCGTGGCTCCAGGGCTCATCTCACCAGTGCATGCACTAGGAATTGTGGTGGTGGGCACAAGATGCTCACACAGACCCCAGAGCATTCCCAGCTGAGGCAACTGGAGAATCAGTGCAGAAAGATTTGACTGTTCATGGCCTCCTGGAAAGGACAGGATCTCTGGTCAAACAATTGTTTGAAAAGAAAGAAAACAGTTTGTTTCATTCAAAACACTCCGGTGCAGGCATGGGAATTTCATCTTTGGAAAATGCCATTAATGTTTACTGAGCAATACAAATGGATCTGGGTTGTCTCAAAAAAAAAAAAGGCATTACCAATTATTTAAGAAAAAAAGTGTCTGGGTATGGGATCTGAGGAGTAGCAGAGGATAACCCTCCCAAGAGTCTATTAAGAATGGGCTGTATATTGTTCTATTTTCCATGCTCATTACAATCACTACCCCAATAATAGCTGCATGCTGTGCCTTTCTCTATTCTAGTACAATTTTCCCCATGGGAACTAAATAACTCAGTTTAAATACTGAGCAGAGATGGTAGAAGAAAGCAGTATGTTTCTGCTGTACTACCCTATGTGCAATCTGCATCTTAGGTAGCTGGTTACTGCCCTTCTTTCTCATAGCTTGATACAAAAATGAAGGGACAGCACTGGGGAGGGGAAACATGTTGATCAGTAAAACTAAATGCCATTGTGAAGAACTGATTATGTCAGACTTAATGACCTTCAGAAATTACAGATTCAGAGAATTTTAATTCCTTGAGCTCTAAGAAAAATTGCAGGGACAAAGCAACCAGTGGCTCCATCTTAGTGCCAGTCCCTAAGCTAGGACTTCGGTGACATTAAGTCTCTAAATCCAGCTCCTGGCTTGTTTCCTACAGACAGCAATGCTTTCCTTTCTCAGAGGTCCAAGTTTCCCTGGGAGATCATCCTCACTGGGTCCTTGGGGCATCCTGCTCCAAACAGGGCAGAGCAGTTCTTGCTCAGGCAACAGTGGAACTCCAAACTAAGTGCCCTGCTCATCCTTTCAGCTGATGGTCCAATCCAGACGAGCTCCTCACAGAGCCCTCAACACGCTAGCATATGCCTTTTCCAGACATGCCAGGAAAGACAAGAAAAGAAGGCTCAATGTCCTGGGAAATTCTGTGTCCAAAGACCCTGATTTGTGCAGACTCCATAGCAGGAACCCCAAAATGTCATCTCTCCTGCTATGTTGTTCCCAGCCTGTGCTCATGGGGCAGGAATTCTCCACCGTGCAAGGAGCAACCCTGAGCAGGGGTGTTATGAGGAAATGGTCTGATCAGATGATAACGGGACCCTGCAAAGGCAAAGAGATTCTGATTTGACTGTGCCTCAGAGGGGTCACTTACACACTGTGACTCTGACACTGCCACTTATTAATTTTATTTTCCAACTTACTGCACAAGCTGGCAAGGGAAACAGTTGCACTCAATTCACCATTAAACAAAGAGCCAAGGCAGCGCATAGAGAAAAAGCTTTGTTTGACATTAACTTAATCTGAAGATCAAAAGGAGGTGTGTTTAACTTTCCATTAGTCCCATTTTTAATTTTTACTATTTTTTTGTGCTTTCTGCTATTAGACAGCACAGCAAACAGAACTAATAGGGAAAACACTTGCTTCTGCTGTGGAAGCAGAAAACATTATCTCACAAAGAGATGGGATACTCTGGTGACTCCCAGCTCAGTTCCTCTGGGCTTCACATGTGGAGTTTTCACATGAGTATGTAATGAACTCCCACAAGGTCACATTTAGGGCACTGTAGGGCCTGTCCTTCATAGCAAGTTGAAGTGATTCTCCCAGCAAGGTCAATGGGCTGCCACGTAGGACCTAAATCTGAATTTAAACTGTGCAGTCAGTGTGCAGAACCAGATCTTCCCCGGGAAAGCTCCCTATGGGGACTCAGAGACCTAAATTTGCCATGAAAAAGCTCCTAATCCAAATCACCATCTTTAGATTCCACTTACATATTCTTCCCCATAAAAACAAAACAAATTTCTAAATTCTATGTTCACCTCTGTTTTCTTGAATCTCCAAATACAAGCACCCAACTAATACAGAATTTTTTTCTGTCTGTGAGATTGAGTAGGTCTTTTATAAAACAGTAGCATTTAAAACAAACAAACAAAAAAGCTAAGTGTTGGCAGTATCTGATGGCTGAGGAGCATGATAAGATAGCTCTAGACATGCCCAAAACCTGGAGTCCAGATCCATGTAGAAATTTAACTTCAACTGTTGAAGTCTGAGCCCATCTATTATTAATTTAGTAAAACCATTTTTCTGTTCAGAAATATGTTCCTTGAGAGAAGTTACTGGAAACGCATCAGCAGGTGGTGGCTTCAGAGAGAGACTGAATGGATGCTCTCCTGAGAGTCAAAGTTGGGGGTACTTTAAACAGAAAGACATGTTCATCAATAAAATTAAATCCTTCCAAAAGCAGCATGAGCTGGTTCCAGCTGAAGGCTTTATCTTTTCTTTGTAAAATAGTTGCCTGCTCTTACAGATTTGCAGGAATAAATTTTATGTCATGTTAGTTTGTACTAAAACAACTGGCAAAAAAAAAAAAAAAACAAAAAAAAAAGCCCCATCAGTTCCATACTGCTGCCCACCTGGATTTGGCTTTGTTTTGGAAATTTTAAGGAGTTGAGAATCAAACTCACCCTTAGGGCAATGCCAGTGAAATCAATGTGCAACCCTGGGATTTAATCTGGCCCAAGCCTCATTTTCTCTTTAACTGCAGGAACCAAGGTCAATTTCCCATCTGGATTTTGCAGAGGCTTCTGCACATACTGATGAGTTACACCTTTTATCAAACCTTGACCATCATTTTCAGGGCTAGAAAATGGTTGCACAGTGTCAAAGAATCACAGGAAATACAATGAAAGCTCTTGATGTTAAAATCCAGACCTTATATTTACTACGTGCCACCTTTCCTGTGTCCCCCAAAGCCATATACAGTATCTTTCCACAGTTCGGTGCAGGAATTTGTTCTCCTTTATCTCCCAAATCTCACACTTAATGCCAGATGACACCACCTATCCTCTATCTTAACTTTAGGGAAGTTCCTCTTTTCCACATCTGTAGGATTTATCTAACAGCGCAACCAACATTTTTCTGCTGTTTGAACGACTGAGAAAAACAAACTCTCACTTATTCCTTTTGGAGGGATAGTGTGTCTGTCTGTCTATGCCTGTAGCCCTGTAGCCCTCTTACCTGCTCAGTAATACCACCTGTACCAGTACATGTGGTGTCTGAATGGATCTGACCCTGTAGGAACTCTGATGACAACGAAGTATTGTGCAGTCAAGCTGCTTTAGATCTTGACTTGGTCAGCACCTTAAAAACTGCTTTTGAGTAGCTGAGGACAAAGAAATAGTGTGAACAAGCAATTAGAGAAATTATTCCAAGTTCCAAAAAAGTAGATGGGTCAAAAAAGGCATAAATGATTGGCTGCAGACACCCTCTCCGTTACCAGGTGATCTGTGTCAGACATGTTGGCCAAGACTCCACTGAGCCTCCACATCCAGCCTCATCACAGTGAAGAAGACATCCATTCAAATGTGGCAAGTCAATATATTGGAGAGCAAGGGTCTGCAAAAGAAACTCCTGCCTGGAAGCAGACTGTGCAAGGCTATCTGGGCATCCCCTTTTCAACTAGGCTTAGTATGAGCACATCACCTCTATAGACTGGGGTGCTAAAGCACACAGATGTCAGCTACAAAGTAATAACACTGAGAAATTTGTGGCTTGTGAAATTTCCATATCCTGAGTGAAGGATTATTTGCTGTTTATTGTGCTTTAAAATTATCTCCTTCTGCACAATTGATAGCTTTACAGCTCCTGGACAGAACAACAAACATCTGGACTACTAAAATAAAAGAGATCTTTTGGATCATCTCAGAGCACCGTCTTGGCAGCCTTGGAGCCACAGTGACTTGTGGAAAGGGTGAGTGTTTGTGGAGCAGATTTGCCAGCTGGTGCAGGCACTTGCAGCTGCTTAGAGTCCATTTATAGAAGATCTCATCACAGATTATTAAAGGCAGAAAGGCCAGTTGTAAATCAGAGAGTCTTACCTCTTGTGTAACAGAGGCTGGTGACTTCAGACCAGAAGCCACAGATTAGCCTGACCAGAGGCACCCAGCTGGGCAATGGAAATTCTGCTCTTAGTTCACTGGAATTTCACACACCAATGTTGTATTTCCATGATGCAGTAGAGAGTTCATCCAGGGGCTGGAGATTCTATACAGGTTTATTTCTTGATTATTTATTCAGTAAGGATCACATTAAAAGCCCACTGGAGGTAGGGAGAGACTCCTGGTGACTTTGCAGAAGCCTGAAACAGACCTGAAGCATTCAGAATTTTAATATGCACAGTTGGAATTTGGTAGCAATGCTTCCAAAGGTCTGTATGAAATTATGAGCTCCCTTCAGGGTAACGTGTTCATCACACATCTTCACTTGCCTGAGGGTAACCTCTTATAGCTTGTTCCAAACATCTATCCTGCCTGGATTAACACTTTCTCTGAAGACCTCTGAACCAGGATCACCTACTGACCTTCTTCCATGCAAAAATGGTTTCTTGGCCCAGGTGAAGGAAAGTGTGGTGGGCGAGGACAGCAAAGAAATGGAGCCACAGCTTAAGAGTTAGGAGCAGCTGAGGCACAGCTGTAAAAAAGGATTCCAAATAGCTTGGTGAGAAGGCTCAGCTAATGTTACCTGATCCCTCTATTTCCCCTTGAAGACAGGACACTACAGGCACTCCTTCCTCCCTTACTCCTGCACCACCATTCCCCTCTGGTAATAATTGAATGCTGTCTTTTTTCAGAGCTGCTGGGGTCCCTGCAGAGCACAAAAGAGCACAGAAACAGCCCATACTGGTGAATTCTGAAGTAAAATCTTTCTAGATGCAGGTCCACAGAAACCAAATAAAAATGTGATCCCTGGAGCTGGCAACCCTTGTTATGTGTCAAAGCACCAAAAAGAATGATCTGTTAATGTCTGGTTATGTTGGATGTGGAACCAAAATAGCTTGTATTGTCTATTTACCACTTTATAATGATCTTTTACCCAGTCTATAAAAGAATAAAAATCTAGGTAATATTTTTTGATGTAACACTATTTTTCCAAAGAGAAAAAATACAGTTTCTGATTTGTATTCCTCTGACTTGAAATCATTCATTTTAAATGACTGTTTGTTCTGCTAATTTAGAATCTGGGCAGGCACGGAAATAATTTATTTTGGTTTGTGAAAGAAGCTGAGCTTGGGTTTGCTAAGCGTGTATGTACTTCGTTGCTTTGAGATGCAATGCAACTCCCTGCTAGAAAAAGAGTTCTTCAGTGGCAGGAGCTCCATAGTGAGCTCCATGATGATATCCTCAAGGAGGAACCTGCCTTTCTCCTTCTCTGGGCTTTGGAGCATACTCAGTGATAGCTGGAATGGTATAGCTTCACCAGATGCAACAACCCAAGAGTGGAGATTGTCCTCTCTGCTCCCCATCACACAACATGTGGGCCCCACCAGCTGCTAAGATGTCACACTGTGCACTCGCCTCTCCTCAAACTGAAGGATCACTTGGTGGATGATCAGAGGCTTTTTACTGCAGGCTGTTCCCTGCAGGCTCAAGGCTTGTGAGGGACCAGAGGCTTTTTGAAGTATTTCTCCTACTTCCCACCTTCCCCATTAAACCTGACAGCGGAAGGTAGGTTGAACATCAGACCTGTGCACCTTGCTTCGTGTCCTCTGCAACAGTTATTTTCTAAAAGTCACTTAATGAACAAAACACTCCATTGGCCACCCCTACATGATGCACCCTAGACAATGGATCAATGTTCACACAGGAGCCCACTCTGACATGGACCTTCTGGCCGAACTCCTCTAATGGGGATTGCTCATCTCCAAAACCCAATGTGAGTCCTCTTCCCTGATGCTGTAGTAAAGTTCTTGTGCTTCTTACAGCCTCAGTAGACCTTGGAGTCTCACTGCAGGGAGCTTAGGAACTTATACAAAAAACCTACTCATGCGGATACAGATAAAGCGGGATTTTGACGTCTCTAACAATGCCACTATCCCAGTAAATAAATTATCAGCATTCACTTATAATTACTTTTGCTATACTTGTGCCTGCCTCACAGCAAATTTCCCAAGACAGAGTTCTGATGTCTGCTAACTTTATTTTCCCTGATGTCTAAGCAAAACCCATTTTTTTGAAAAATGCTTCTTATTATTTGAAGCAGAAAAGTAATTGGTATTGAACAAAAGCTGGATAATATTGTCTTTCGTGATATGCGGAGCAATGATTTGGACTACAGCAACGTTACATGAAGCGAGGATTTGTTTAAATAGCTTTCATTCTGGTTTGCCACTAAACCTCAGTAACTGCACATTAAATACAGGTGTTTCAGTACCCCAGCACAGACATTTTGTTCAGTAACTCAAAATGTTTCATCTTATTGCTCTGAGGATTCTTGTTAGTTGGTGGCTTTGCACATGGTGCTAAATTGCTAAATTTTTAGTATTTACCCACTTACCTGGTTTGACACAGCATGTCTACAGGAGGGAAAGGGAATTGCCCCTGGGAGTATGGGCACTGAACTTCCAGGGCTCTTGACATGTAAATTGGCACTCTCTAGTCAGACAGCACAGCAATGGGCCTCTTGCAATTAAACTGATTAACAGCAAAATATGTTAGAAGCTGTATGAATTGAAACCATAGACATCTAACAGCAAAACTATTTGCAAGAGAGATAGCACCATCAGGAAGAGTCACAAGACAAACCCAACTGATTTACTGCGGAAGTTCTATCCCTTTGAAATCAAAGAGCAAATTCATGCCAAGTCTTTGCATCAGCCACCCATGGGTTTGAAGTCAGGTTTGGTCCAAAGCCTGAGCAGAGCTTTTATCTGTGTCTTATATTCAATGAAACTGGTGGGGCAATTGGTATCTGCCAAAACAGGGCTGGGGCTGTCCCAGCTCATGCTGCTTCTCATCTGGACCTGGCTCAGAGCCAGTCCAAAGCACTGAATTAAAAGAAAATTATTTGCTGGTTTAGCCCCTGAGCGGACTCACCCCTGGGGCAACCAAGAGCCAGCAGGGGCACAGAGGACAGGGTGGGAACATCTGAGGACAACAGGACAGCAGCAGGACTGGTGCTGTGGGGAGGAGATAGCTCTTCCATCATCTTACCCATTATGTCAAGCCACGTCCTCAATGCCTGCTGCCCCCACTGCAGAAGAACTGTAGGATCTCTTCTCAGAATCTCCTGACTGTGGGAGATGTCTAGCCACTGTCAAATTAATGAGAGACTTACAATCCTAGATTGGCTTTGCTCTGAATCAGAGAATTTACTTTCTCCATTGATTGCTATGAAGTTAATGAAAATGAACAACAACCCATGAACACAAGTACATTAAAGCTATACAGCTACTATGAACACACAGAGACTGGGTATCTCACCACAGATGGCTGCTCTGGGTATTTCTAGCACTGTTGCTTACTAACCTTATTAGAGACAGCCAGACTGTCCAACATTCCCCAGCCATGTGTCCATAGGCAGTCTGCAGAGAGAAATGCATGGCAGCAGCCTGCTGACAGCCTGGCTGGTCCTCAAGTGACTGAACTTCATAGCAGCGTTGTACTAAGCTGACAGCTGTGCCCAGCTCTGTTCTGGGTGCACCAGGGATCTTGTTCCAGCTTAACTGTATCTCTGCTGCCAGCTTGGTGTCAGAGTATGACCCTTGGTTCAGAGACTGACCCTGAGAATCCAATGTGGGTAGCACAGACTCAGCTGTCTTCCCAGAGAGGAAAATTGGCTTCTAGAGCCCCTTGCAAAAATAAGCAAGTAAGTAAGTAAGTAAACAAATAAATAAATAAATGCAGCTCTTGATTCAAAAGTAAAAGAGGCTGGTGGTCAAAATTTCGCATTTTGCAGTATTTCAGACAGGTTTAGTCTTTGTTTCAGGATGAAACTCCGGCCCAGTTGGCACAAGTCTGGGTTTCAGAGCAGCTCTGATTTCATTCTCTAACTCACACTGCCGAAAGCACAGGCTTCTGAAAGGTGAACAGCCCTAAGAAATGGCCTAGAGCCAGACCTGGCCTTCCTTATCACTGTTTCCTGGATGTTTTAGCACTAGTATCATGCAGGTAGCTAGTGGTAAAAAAAATTCACAGTAACAGCAGAGTCCCAAGGACTGTTAGAGGCAAAAACTCCAACCCATCTCCTGGCTGAGATACACCATAACATTGCAATAAGACCGCCCATGAGATGCTTTGTAGGGAAGGAATGGAACTACCCCTCCTCTACTGAGCTCTTTACCTTTGCCATAATCTGAGATAGTGAGTTACAAAGAACTAGTTATCCTCCATGCAATACAACATTGCTGTTTCTCTCTGTGGTAAATAATAGGACAACAAGGGAAAGAGCACTTCTTCTGTTGTCTCAGGCACCTGACCTGTACAAGGGGAAAAAAAAGAAAACTCATTGCTAACAAATCTGTTGTTCTGAATGTCTCCAGCCTGCAAGGGTTTGCATGCTGGAATGAATGCCACCTGGCTCTGGGAATCTGCTTCCACCAGCAGCATTAGGTCTTCCTGCCCTCACTCTCCACTCCCCACCCACCCTTAGGGGAGTGATTTGGTCTAGTGCTCAATGCGTTAGCTCCAGACCACGGCCACCTGGGCTCTATTCCCAGACCTCCCTCTGCTCCTCCATGCTGTGCAGCTCAGATCCCTTCTGTAAGCCTCAATCTCCCCATCTCTAACAAGAGTGAGCCATTGGTTTCTTTTTGAATGCTCCAGGAAGCAGCACAACACTAGAGAGAGAGAAGGATGGGGACTATCCAAACTGCTGCTCTCTGTGCATTGGCCTGAGCTCAGGAGTCTATGAGAACTGGGCTCCAGCAACCTCCAACTCTGGTTTTGGAGGCAAATGCCTGCATTGCTGAAGAGGCACAAATCTAAATCTCCTTCTTCCTATACTCCTACCTGTTCTCTATGGTGCCTCTGAAAATTACAATTTTGGCATTTGAAAACAAAAGTGCTTAGCTAGCAAGAAGGACTTCATAAAGATAATGATGGAAGCTGTCACATCTGTACCATCTGAACACCATCTGCCTCCCAAATTTACTCTGAAAGAAAGAAAATCCCATCCCATTCTCTTGCAATATATCAGTAAATTGCTTAGCAGTGGCACTTGGAGAAGGAATGAACACATTTCAGTTAGACAATGGCATCATAAAACACCAACTCAGTAAATAAAAAGCTGGAGGTCAACGTTTCTAGAGATTAAGCAGTCTGTTAAGTAAAGTTTACCATGGCATGTTAGGGTTTTTGTAATACAAAGTTATATACATGTAGCACCCTAAACAGCCTCTGTAGCTTATTTTTCAGATTTTTATTTTTGCTTTAAGCATATGTGATAACCTGAGAGTTACCTGAGATCCAGACACTGTTTGGAACCGCAGATACCTGCAGAAACAGGTGTATCCCTTCTGGTAGAGAAAGGAAGGACAGTAGTGATAGAGAGGGAAAGCAGAATCACAAAATGATTTGCCTTGGAAGAAACCTTTAAAGGTCAAAAAGGCAAATCCTATCTTTGCCTAAGGGACTGGTGACAAATACTGGAAATGCAATCTAACTCTTGCCAATGGGATTGTCACCATTCAGAAAATCGTAATTGCAGGTTAGGTGGAACTGAATGCTGGGATAACACCTACCTGGAGAATATGTATCACCACTGATTTCCTAGATTTTGCAACCACTATGGTTGTGAAATTTTAACTTACTTCTTTCCAACCTGTAAATCTCAAAATAATATCAAGATATTTGGTCATGGAAGGACTGTATTCACTGCAAACCTAAGCAACAAGAGGGATCCACTGTTTCTTGGCTGATTTTTCAAACAGCATTTACATCCAAAGCAAGGCAAACCTGAGCAGGCTTTGACTTCTTGCAAACTCAGATAAATGTTTTTGATTAAGATAAAGAAGTACAAATACTTAAGAAGGTTGCTCCTGCAGGGTGCTCCTGCAGGTCTCGCTGGGTTTTTTAGAGAAGTGGTTTCTCTGTCAGCTTCCAGAAGTGGTTGCTCACAGCTGCTGTCACTGTGACTGTCCATTGACTTTATGAACAAGACCTAGGCAGAATTTGTTCAAAGTACCTCATGAATATTCAGTGTAAAAGTGACCAATACGTTCTCAGTGCAGTGAATTGTGCCTCACAAACAACCAAAAGCATTGGTCCCACCTTACACACGGGGAAATGAGTCTCAGGCAACCACAGCCTCTTATGTTGTACCTTCCATCACACTCCAGTAACTGCTGGACCAAACCCACCTAGCGTAAACACCCGAAAGAGCTGCTGAAGCCTGCCAGCTGCCAAAATATCCCTGTACTACAGGAATCTTGTTCCTGTGCTGCCAGTTCTCCTTCCTTGTCACTTTTTCCCTCTCCTTCAGCATCATTGCCCCCACATGAGCTGAGAGATTATCTCAATTATTCCAGCTGTTGTGCTACACCACACTGAACATAATCAAAGCTAACAAAGCACAGTTCACTGGCTCCATTGTCATCTGGCATCAAAAGCTGAAGATCCTAAATGAAAAGGGCTCAGGCTGATGTATACATGAGAGTTTGGCAGGGGAGAGCGGGGGAGAAAAAAGAAATAAAGCTGTGGATTTTACACAGCTGGGGTTTTTATTATTAATAGAAAACTTCAGACAAGTATGGGTAGGGTGGGATGACACTGTGATTCTGGGCGTCTGTCAGTCTTGATACCTTTTTGAAATGCAGACTTGTTAAACAAATATCCCTGGGTTTACCTTGGATTATGAATGCAGATTTACCTGGAACTGTACTGGATAGTCTGGCAAATCCATTCACTTATGCTGATACAAGCAAGATGCAGTCTTCCAATTTAACACCATGCGGCATCTTCAGTGCATCCATCAGAAAAGAAATTGAGAGAAAAAGAAAGAAAAAACTGGAGTATAGCCCACATTATACATACTTCCACCTCATTTCCCTATGCAGAAAACTTCAGACTCACCAGCACCAGGGAGATGATAAATAAGGGCCATGTCCTTAGGAAAAACTAAGTCTGTCTGCTCACCCAGCTCCATCCAAACTTGAGCAATCAGTGCACAAATGTGCTCAAGTGAGAAAGAGGAATGGAAATAACTTGCCCAGGGTTTGTAGAGTGGGGACTGACACTGGATCCTAACCCAGTGTCCAAATGGTGAGAACAAGCACTGTTTAGGGAGGATCCAACTGAGCTCACCCCTGAGAGCCTCTGCCTATGGGTTACAGGTGTGTGGTCACAGTTCACTTCTACCTTTTTGGTTGCTAAGTCTTGTTGCAAACAACTGAGAACACAACACATGCCCATGAAATGGTATTTCCTTCCCATAGCTACTTTTGCAGGTTCTATTGGGCTCCACATCACAACAGCTGAGAGCAGCTCTCTAAGTGAGACATGCTAAAAGGCAGACACCTTGGGGATCCTAAGGCCATCTCCAAAGACTAAGCAACAATTTCCAAAACACAAAGGATGAAAATTCTTCACATCCTGACCCCACTCTTATAGACTTCTAAGACATTTTGTGATTTTTAAAAATTAATGACAACATTCCCATATCCTCTCCCAAATGCCAGAAAGGCCAGAAACTTTGCATGTTTCCATGAGATGGCTTCTCAACTTGTCAACCATAGCAAAATCTTCTCTATATCATCCTCTAGTATTATAAAAGGGATGTGCATTCCAGGGAGATTCAGAGCTTCATGACAAGCATGTAATAACCTCCAAAAACTGGGTTTATATTGCTTAAAATGAAAGGATGTGGCACTTAGAGACCGGATGTGGCACTTAGTGCCATGGAGTAGTTGACAAGGTGGTGTTGGGTCATGGGTTGGACTCCATGATCTCAGAGGTCTTTTCCAACCTGGTTGATTCTGTGATTCTGTGATTCTGTGAAGGGATTCCCTGTGTGTTGTAGAGCTCTGGCACACAATCAAAGGGGCCAACCTCCACCTCATACAGAACAGCACAGAACATACACAGAACAAGCTTTGTAGAAGGTTCATATACCCCTCTGTAACACACCATAGAAGGTGATGATCACGTTTGATAATCACACATTGATACCAAGCAAGCACACAGAGCTTGCTTAACACCCAGCACCTGAAGTGTTAATACAGCACAGAAGAAACCAGGTAAACTCTGAAACGAGTACAGTACTCCAAGAATGGATCAATCCAGGGTTACTCTTCAGTTCTCAGTTGCTAACAGACAGCAAATTGATAACAGTGTGGTTTGAATTTCTCTCCTGACAATTCAGGCAGGAGAGGGTCAGGAGCTCTGTAAATGCATAATCTGCGCCTGGCGCTCGCTCGCTATGTGCTAAACAATGATAAAACCTTTGGGGCAAGGTTTTCCCTCCAGTTTCTCCTCCAGTTGGTTAACATTTGTATCCAGCTGAACTCCTGGGGTGATAAGTACAGCAGAGCTCGTCCTCTGAGGCAGATAAATAAAACATACTGTAAAGAAAAGTACAGGGTATTGGTACATCTCTCCTAAAGGCTGTAAGCAGCTGAATGCTGCATCCCAGTGAATGTGAACAGCGACAGGTTTTTTGGTTTGCTTGGGTTTTTTTGTTTGGGTTTTTTTTTTGTTTTCCCAGGGAGGCTCTGCTCTCTCTCTCTGCCTTCCTCCTTAGTAACTGATCAATTTTTTTGTTCTGCCTTCACCCTGGTTTGTGCACAGAGCCGTGCCCCGACACAGGACACAGCAGCATCTTTGCTAATTCTCAAAGTGCCCCCTACAGTCTGTGCGAGTGCATGTGTGTGAGCACACACAGTGACAGGCAGAGATGGAGATATCCTATAAATGTGGAGATATATATATGAGCACTGAGACATGATGAAAACAACCCGTACTTCGCACATGAGAGGACAGAAATAAGTCTGGAAATGCTTCTGTTCTGGAGAGCACATCCTCTGCCTGCCAGGGAAATTAGGCACTGAGCACACAAACTCTGCAGGAGCACAAGCCTTGCAGGGAATGAAACAGGGTCATTCTGACTGCACCTTGTATACTTTGTGAGTGGTCCTCAATCCCTAGCTAAGAAGAAGTGCCACAAAACCAAAAAGGAATCCGGTACCTATTTTCCTCACTGATCAAACACACTGGTGGATCTGGCAGTACCCTCTTCTTCGAGATACCAAGGAAATGGTGGTAAGCAGAAGCAAGTGCTAGAATGGAGCAGGGGGGTGGCTTTAATAGTTGCAGTGATTTAGCAATCACCACCACCCCTTCCACCCTACCCCCTCTCCTCCAACAAAAGAGCCCCTGCACAGAGGAGAAGCATTTTTTTTAGACAGTAAGGAACAGGGTAAAGGAAATGAATGCAACAGCTGAGAGGCTTAGGATTTAATCAGAGCAGGCTTTCTACTGCTTGTTTGCTGTATTTCTTAACTTATTTTCAAGGGAAAATGTCCCTGTCTTTAGAAAATATAGAAGACTTCAAAACTCCAAAAATTTAAAAAACTATTTCCTGCTCCCACTCTGTGACTGAAATAGAAAAAAAAAAAGAAAAAGAAGTTGTTTGTTTGCTTTTTATTAATTTTCTTGCAGAGATAATTTAACAGAAATAACAGAGGACTTCACTTGTCATATGCTATCTTATAGAAGTCAGACTGGTTGGGCAACTGACAAAACCTATCCCTAGATGCACAGAAGAAAAATGGCCAAACACTCTCAGACAGAGGTTTTCCCTGGAGATTTGCCTCCCTCACTTGTGTGGTTGGGGGTTTCTTGTTGGCTGTTTTTTTTTTTTTTTTTTTGACAGCTTTGTGCAATTCCATTGTCTTTTCCTTGGGGTTTCATCCAGCCCATAGTAGGTTGTGATGAACTGCCACCATCAGGGGATAGCACTGACCAGATTTCCACCAGTGTATGTGCCAACCTCAAACAAGCCCCCAAAGTTTGTTGAAGAACCTGATCCTGGCTGGAAAAACCACCCTCAGCTTGAGCAGATGTTTGAGGAGACCTGGAGATGCTTGAGTGCTTTGCTCTGGAGCTACTCATCCTTTCTGCTCCTTGCTCCCACCAACCCCAGAGAACCCAATGATCCCCTCTGTTTGGACATGGGCACCCTTGAAAATGGTTATTTGCTGTGATTTCATTTGGACTGACAAGAAAACAGGAGCACAGAATGGTTTTTAAATACACCCTATGGCTGAAAGCCTGGAAGCAGCTGGCCTCTGGCCAGGCTATGAGAATGAACAATGATATTTTTGGGGCAGAGGCGGAGGCGAGCCCAGCTTCTTCCTGCTATTATTTGATTTTTTTGAATGTACTTAAATTGAGAGGTTGTTAACTAATTGGGTGTCTTTCAGTTTGACTCTTAGCTTTGGCTCATGACATAGTATATACACAAACAGCACATTCCCAATACCCCATTCAGTCATAAGTTATTCCTCTCATCCATCAATCAGTTTCCTTCTTTGTGCTTTTTTTTTTTTTTAATATTTCTTTGCTTTAAGTTTAAACCTTTTGTGGGAAAGAGAAGAGGGAAAAAACTTTTCTTCCTTTCTATTATTGAGAAACACTTTTATTCTGCTTGTTAACTGATTTCTTGGCTTCTGAAGAAGTAAATAAACTGGTAAGAAGTCAAATTCAAAGACATAATATTGAGGTTACCCTGACTTCTTGTTTCTTTTACTACTCTGTCACGAACCATCTGAGATTTTAATTTTTGTTCCAAAACAGCAAGTAAGAAAATAATTTACTAATGCCATAAAAAAACTCCTTTAGGGTGGGTCTGGGAGGATTTGGAGTTGAGTGAGAATTTGAGTTGCTGCTTCTGGGACAGGCTATCAGCACTTTTGAACAATATGAGAATAACTAAACATGCCTTTGACTTTTTTTTCTTTTCTTTTTTTTTTTTTTAATTTAATCTGCAGGGGGTCGCTGATCTGGCAGATCTTAGTCAGGCACACTGGTCTTTTTCTGCAAGAGAGATATTTGGTGGGGGTGGAGAGAGGGAGATTGAAAACACAAAAGGAAAATTTGACCAGACTACTCCCACTCTTTGAAAACCCAAAATATGTGTGTACATGAGTGAGCTGGTTAGATGGAAGCTTAAATCCCAGCTGTGTGTAGGGTCACCCAGCAATATCCTCATCTGTACCCTTACTGGGTAAGGAGCCTTACCCAGTAAGGCTCCTTCCACTCCAGTCACTGGAGCCTTGCAGTGGGTTGATGAGAGCCCCAGAGAAAAGGGGTAGCCCTTGATCAGAGAACTGACCCACAGACTCACAGCCACACATCTGTCTGAAGGAACTGGCTGCCATCAGGTTTCAGAAGTGAAGCCAACCTGTTCCAGGAGGTGCCACAGGTGAAGACAAGCACATGTAGCTGAAGGTGCCCTCCATGTTTAATTACAAGTGAGTGGGGAGAATTTGTCCAGCCTGCTTGTTGCTGGAGGGCTAAAAGGCAGAGAGATAGAAAAACAGTCCTGTGGCAAGCTTGGCTGCCCTCTTCCTGAGGAAGATGCAGTTTTGGCAGTGCTGCTGCAATCCTGTACCTTTCTGCTGAAGCCAGTGCTATGCTTTAACCAAGTCTGAGTGGTAGAGGACAGGCAGATAAGCTTAAAACTAGTTGTCTGGGTACAAGGGACCACAAAAGCCCTTCAAACAGACTGCAGAGGTGTCAGGCCTCTGGGACAGACGACAATCAAAATCCATAGCTGAATCTATTTTTCCCTTAGAGACCACAGTCAGCCAGCAATGGCAAACCAGCCCACAGGCAACTAGACTACATTAATACCAGCTCTCAGGCACATACTTCTAATGCATTACGAAGGAGCAGGTTCAGTGGGTGAGAAGGCAGGTTGGAGCCCAAGAGTAAGGCGTGGGACCATCACAACAGCTTGATCCAAGGGAAATTAGTGGTCCAGTTAGTCCAGTGACCTGGATCCAAAACCTCGTGTGGCCATGGAGCTGGTGTGTGGTCTTGCATAGACCCTCCTGCTCCAGGCTGCCATTTCACATCATTAGCTCTTAACTGACAGGGATGCAGTTTGCTACCCCTTTGTGACTTGCATGAGAGAATCCTCTTAGAATATGCCATCAAAAAGCTGCAGAAATGGAAATAGAGCAACAGGGAAACAGGGGTACAAGGCAGTAGTTAAAGGGGCACATTTTGCATCAGAGGCAGCGGGGTCCATGCACTGCCTGCTTGGCACTGCTAGGCTATCAAAGCTGGCTTTCTTCAGCAGATGTTAGTCTGTCTTACTCATGCAAATGCCTCTCTGTGAGGACATGTCCAAGCAGCTGTCAGGATTGTGACCTTCTCCCCTACCTCTTAAGGCACTTACTGAACATGCCCTGCAGAGCTGTGCAGATAAACCATATGAAAATGCATGTGAGGAGGAGTGTGCAAGACATGGGGAGAGAAGAAAGGAGAACATGAGAAAGCAGACATCTAACAAAGAAGGAGGAAAAATGATCAGGTAAAGCAATGAGATGAGAGAGAGAGTTGATATTAGAGGCAAGAAGTGAAAAGAGGCAAATTAAACACTGGTTCAAACCAGAGTAAAAATAGCACAGGAGGAAAAGGAAAAAGAAAAGACTGCAGAAGAATACAACTGATGTCTTTCAGTAGGTGCTATCACACTCACACATCTGTTCTGCCAGCTTTGCAACTGAGCACACCCTGAAATTAACTGCAGGGCAGCCCTGGCTGAAGCCCACCCAGCTGAGCCCTTGTTCCTCTCTAGCTGGGCCAACTGAGATAACAGACCTGGGGATTGCTCCTGGGTATCTGCAGTTAGTTCTTTGCATCAAATATTGACCAGTCACTGAAAAAGGACTTGACTTTGTGGCTGCTTTTTGAGGTACCTGCATCTCCCTTCACCCACAGAAGTAGATGGGTCTTGGCCATGGAGTAAAATTCAGCTAAAGCCAAAAGTTACGCCTAGATACAAAATTAACTGGTGAAAAATTCTTTATGTAGCAGTGTCAAGCAGGAGTGTCTATGGTAAGATATCTCAGAAAGTTAAGACAGACTCCAAATCCATTCCTGTCACAAAATTTAAACTAGGGATGAGACCAAGATCAAAACTTAATCTTGGGGTATGACCACCATACTGTGTCCCATGTCCAGCTGGATCCACAGAACAA
Organism: Pachyramphus minor; assembly: GCA_013397135.1. Lineage (NCBI taxonomy): Eukaryota > Metazoa > Chordata > Aves > Passeriformes > Tyrannidae > Pachyramphus > Pachyramphus minor. The sequence goes on along the minus strand of VYXB01000792.1, from coordinate 1,995,208 downwards.
GTTGCATTAATCTCTGTGTACTACAAAAAAACCCTGAAAGCAAACAAAGCAGGAATATATGTAAGAAAGAACCATGTAACAGGGTACAAAGCAATGATAATGCATCACTGAAAAAAATCACAGCTGATTAGATGCATCTTGGTATTTTCTCCCTAGTCCCTTCCCAAAGCAGCACACTGAAATCAGCCAGGCCGCTAATGACAGACAAGAGTGATGGCTGTCAGTGCTGCCCAAACTGCCTTGGCATTCCCCAATGACAGCGTGTCCTGAGAGAAGGGCTGTCCTTGTCCAGACCTGTCAGTATCTGCTACTGGGGTCAAAATGGGTGGGATGAGAGCCAGACTCAGAGCAGGCAACACAAGGCAGCAGCTGGGGAGTGGGCTGGGAAGAGGACCCAAGGAGGCTCTTTCCTTTGACTCCAGAGAGAGCTGAAGAACAGCAGAGGGTCACTGCTCACCAGCACATACCAGCATAAATAAAAGTGAGTTCAGTTCCAAAGAGGCAAAGCATTTTCACTCCTGAGCTGTTCGTGCCACCACTGCAGCACTGGGAGCCTTTTCTCCCAGCACTGGTTTTCCTTTCATAATACTTTCCTTATCCATTCTCCCTCCTTCCCTTCCTGCTGTCATTTCTCACCACAATTCCTTTTCCCATAGAAACACTTAGAAAATAAAATCTGAGGGTATGCTTTAGCTTTGTCCTTATCCTGGATGCCCAAATTCACAAGCAGGTGAATCCCAGGATCGAAGCTGGTACCGCTGTTACGTGTGGCAGACACTCAGACATCTATTAGCCTAAGGCACTGAAAGGGTAAAAGTGAATCACAGCTCCATGTCTCTATGTCAGCTCTGCTCAATCCTCATTCCCCACAGGATTGGCCCCAAGGGCAAAAGTGCCTCTAAGGGTCTAAGAGAGCTGTCCTGCTCCGTTTTCTGCCTCAGCTTTCCTGCCTGACCTTTGCCAGGTGACTCTGCAGTTCAGCTCCCTCCCTGCAACAGAAGGATTACAGAACCACCCTGCTCCAAGACAGCATTGCCAAGAACAAATGCATTAACAGTTGTATTAGGCACAAGAGTAATGAGAGATGGGGTGAATAGGAAAGATCACTGCACGTTTGATTTCTAACTTTACATCCTCAATCAGACCATGTAACCTGACTTTATCAAAGTGCTACTCACACTGACAGCCTCTGGAGAGCAGACACGTCAGCCTCCTCTGAATACTGTCCTCAACACCCAGATGGAAAGACCAACCCTGGCCATTCTTTGGTTCTGCTGTCACTTCTCTTACAGTGCTTTCCCACATTTCCAGTTGTGCACACACCCAGAGACCTGGAGATCTAAGCAGAATGAAATATCAAGAGAAAACAAAGCCCTAGGACACATATTTATATGCAGTCATAAAAATACAATTCTTGCTTCTATTGTGTATTATCCTGACAACCTCCAAGTGTAAGTACATGCTAGGCCAGCTAATCTTAGGTAAATCCAAATGTTAGTGCACCACTTATTTGCTTTAATGTGAATATAGGTCTTTGGAGAAAAGAGGATCTGTGCTTGTGTGTTTGTGTAGCAGACAAGTGAGTTGGGTGTTTACATGGGAGACGAACACATCTACTAAACATTTTTGTGCTGGTTTTATAGATAGGACTCATGCTGTGAACTTCTTAAAGAATAATAATTTTACACCAAACCTCTTGTCCTCCCCTCCCTCCACCACAGGCTGTGTTGCTGCTCTGCTTTGCGAGCTCTGTGACGCCGTATTTGCCGATTCAGCCAACAGTTAAGGAAGGTCGAGCTGACCTTGTGGTGCACACGCTGTCTGGGTAGGGAGCCTTCTGGGGACCATCCACGTCTGCCTAATACAGCCTCTCCATGTGGTAAGCCTGCTACTTGCTGGAGTTAATATTCACACCCACTCAGTGCAGGGGTTGCAAATACCCGAGGAACAATTAACCTGCCACAAATGCTTGTTTCATCATTTTTAATCCAAGGCGTTGACAGGAAAAAAATTAATTTTTTTCCTACTTGGCTTAGAATAAGAAGCAGCTAAGTCTACAGATTTACTGATGAAATGCTTCCTAAAAGGAATTCTCAAACAATGAGCCTTCAAAAGAGCCTCTGTTTACCCTCTGGCTTTCATGCAGCAAGGAATTTAGGTTTCCTACGACTTATACTCGCTTTTGAGAGGAAAACGCCCTTTTAAAATATGCCAGTGACTGCTGCCTGATGCAGCTGCCTTGCACTTAGAAAGAAACAGTTAAAAGAAATACATTAAATCTTATGCTAGAGCCAGACCTGCTGTCTCAATTCCTTTGAGTCAATCAGCACATTGATGCTGCTGTAAATCAAAGGCAATTCTGCAGAACACCATCTTGTAAGGCAGGTACTGCCCTGCAAAGGTAAATGCATATGCATATTAACTATCAGAATTTATTCAAAGGTCATAACCTCCCAATGTTTTGCTTCTAGTCGAAATATTCACACTCCTAATTTTAACTGACATATATAAGTGAAGTACCAAAGATGTGTATGTGCAGAGCATATACTATAGATGTGTAGATACATCACACATACATATTTATTTCACTACACAAGAAGATAGAATCATTGTTATATCTCATGAAAGGCTGGATGCTGTTTTCCATAGGTCATAATGACAGCCTCTGTTGGAAAACTACAGGATATTAGCCTTGAATATTCTGAATAAATTCTCAGCTTTTTGAGAAACTGCAAGAAAGAAACTTCCACTCAAGTTAAAACTGTTCCTCAAGAAATATGCACATTCTGAATAATGTGATTTTTCAAGCCAGTGTAACTAAAGACTGTGAAGCAGAGGAAATGAATGTGCAAAAGAAAAGACTTGAGAATATTTATCTTGTTAATTACTAGATAGGAACAAAATATTAGTGTATTTTATTATCACTGAAATCTTCAATATCATAACAAAAATGAAATAAGGCTTACAACTGTAGAATGTTTTTTCTACAAACCGGTAGCTTACTATTAATTTGTCACTGTGGTTCTTGCCCTTTAACTGGTAAAAGGGACACACAGGAGCAGAATCATGGCTTTACTGGAAAGCCAGAGCATGGCTGTGACACCTTTTCTGATTTAGCATTCCAAATTTTTTTAAAAAGCTAGGTCCAGTCCAGCTGAATCTCCCACTTTCCTGCAGTATGGACATACAAATGCATTGCTTGAAACTCTGGCATGTACACTCTGAGCATCAGGAACCACAGAAATCCTTGCAAGATCCAGCAGTGAGCATGAGATGCCTTGCCCAAAATAAAAGCAGGATCAACTGCTACCTTCTTGAGGCAACAGCACAATCCTCACTCTACATGAACTGGCAACTTTATCATCTACCAGATCCTTTATGTATTGATGAACAGAAATAAGCACAGTTATAGAAATGCTGTGATCAAGAGATGGCTCTCAGAGCCATCCTTTCACTGGATAAATCAGTGAAGTTCAGCTACATAAGCCAAAGACTTAACGGCACAAAGAATAAAGCAAGGGTATTTGCCAACATTACCTTCAATCACTGCCTCAGGTGCTGCACTGATTCCAAGGAAGCACCTTGAACGATGAGAACGGTGGGAGCTGAGCTAGCAATAAAGCTTTGTTACAGGGGCTGTCTAAGGCAATTGGCAAGTTTGTAAGCACAGAATCTCGCATGTATGTGGTCTGTACATACACCCGCACTGGGTGTGCACATAACCAGCGAATTCCACACCAGAGGTTTATATAGACACAGATACATTACATAAACACACAGACCAAAAGATGTATTTTTCAATATAACCCATGGTCATCCCATATGACCTAAATAGTTCAAGGGCAGGAAAGCTGCATAACATAGTATCTTTGCTGATAACAAAGCAATAATCCCCTTTCTGTGAGGAAATGACAGGTTTGAAATTGCCTTGTGTTCCGTGGCTTGCAGGGAACTTGGCAGCATGTCGGTTCTTGTAAATGTTTCACTCCAGAAGAGTCTGGCAATCCATTATTAGCAGCTAATTCACTGTCAGACATGTAGGCAACAACATTTGGACAAAAGCAGTGAAGCATCAGCTGTTAGCCTGCTGCAACTCCCCACGTGATTGGGAGATTCTTTGACATAGGAATGTATTTCATGTGTTGTGGGTCACTCTTCTGGTGAGAATAGCAATTCAAAGTCTGGGCTTTGCAGAATTTCTTTTCCCTGTCTGAGGCAAAGTTCTGCTGTCCCTTGTCCCATGGCAAAAGGGAAAGGAAGGTGTTTATGGCAAAAATAAAAATGATGGAAAGAAAAATGTGAGTGCTTAAAATTCATTTCAGCCTGAAAAATCATTATTGGATTGGTTAAAAGAACACAAGTCTGCTACCTTGGCAAACATCCCTGGCAGAGAGCTTGAAGGGGGCATTTTGGTTGATGTTACTTTTTGATAAACACATAGTTCAATTCTTCCATAATGCTGTTTCTTTAAAAAAAAAAAAAATCCCACAAAAATAAAAAACAAGTAATTGTCAGTAATGAACAATTTAAAATAGCTTTATAAATATCACTATGCTCCTAAACAGGAAATTACTAAATTCATTGTACAGCTTATCTGACACAAAAAAGATTCAGTCAGCTCTTCTATTTATAACAGCATCTCCCTCAACTAATTAGCAGCATTAGCATTCACAGGCTGTTCACCAGGAGATTCCAAAGACCCTCAGCTCCTGATCTGGACCTGGATATTTTCCATCATGTTCCCACTAGTTCACAGGTACTTTCTATTACCTGTGTACTCAATAAGCCCAGATTCTCTTATCTCTTGTCTGTGTACTTTTGTCTCAGCCACAATATTATTCTGCCAGGAAGTCAGAGCTCTGTATGTACAAATGGCACATAGCACCAATGTTCTGACCAAACTCACCAGCATCACCAAGTCCTCAGTTCTATTGATACTATATTATCTCCAGTTCCTTTGCAGAGCCATCATAGACGGCAGGGCCTGTTCAGCAGGCATAATATTACATCATTGCCTGTGCCTGAGTGACAGACAGAAAAGAAAAATCTTTCCAGAGTAGAGGGGGAAAGTCAAATTATTCTGAATATTTGCCAAGAGCAGGAGGGATGCTTTCAAAAGAGATTTTGATACCAGACTCAAGCAAAGGAAGAAAATGAAGAGGAATAAGCTCTAAAATACCTCCCCTTGCTGGGCTGTCTTCCCTCTAGGAAAAAAGAGACTGAGATTGTACTGGAAACCCAGCTGAAACTGCAAGTAGAAAAAAACTGTGGAGGGAGCAAGGTTGGCTTGAAGAGACATCAGAAACCTTGTGGAGTTGGCAGTGATGCAGTAAAGGGTGGGGAGAGGAATGGGGGTGGAAATCCCATCCTCGATTTGACACTCAGGGAGCTGCAAAGCTGTGCATGGAATAGAAGTCAGGCAGCTCTTCAAAAATAGGTTGGGAAATCCAGCAAAGATACAAGCTGTGCTGATGGCTGCTTATGAAGATAGGACCTCTCAGGAAAGGTCTGTGAGCATTTGCATTGGCAGGAGGTGTGCAGAAAGCATTGCACTGTGCTCAGACTATTTACATGGTGATCTTCCTGGCTTTGGGAAGTGTTCAGACTGTCCCTCTGAGAAACCCATTTCATATTTATAAGGCTTTATGAACTTGCAAAATCTTTCAGAACTTTTGATCTTTGTGTAATTTCCCATGCTTTTCGTCAAAAGCTTTTCGTCTCCATAACAATGTGCTCTTTAACTTTCAAAATCTTACTGCAGGACTGTAAAATTCATGTGAGGTTCCAGAGCATTGAGTCTAAATGTTTGAAACTGGTCCATTGGAACTGAAGGAAAAAATATTATGGGAAACAAGAAAGGACAGAAGGGCTACAATCATTCTGCATTGTAAGAATGAAGAAAAGAAAGTAAAAATTGTTTAACAAAGCAAGGAGACAACCACGTTCTTTACTCAGAGGAGGAAGGTACAGGAAAACCAAAGGTCAAAAAGGGGGAAGAAACCAATTTTTGGCCTCCTCTGAATTGTTCTTCATACTGCAGACTGGCTATTGAGAAACCCATTCATGCATGTTGTCAGGACATGTTGTTTCATGGCCAATACCTAATCTACAGTCAAATGAAAGCACACAAGCACCCAGACTTTCCCCAGTATGTTGGTAGGTTCCCAGTAAGCAGATTTGTCACTCATCATGAAATGCAGCCCATAAACCCATTTCCCAGCCATCCCAGGTTTCAAAGATTTATGGATGTCAAAGGCAGAACAAAGCATTCACATTTCCTGTGTGATACAGACCAGAGAATATTAGCTGACATATTTTAGATAAGTAAAACAATTCTGATTAGTATCAGTTTATCATAAGGAAAGTCACTGAGTTGTAAGTAAAAAAATTAATAAGCTATAGAGAATGTACTCTGTCTCTTGTCTACCTCTTACAGTACTAATGACCTTCTTGCTGAACAGTTCAACTCTGACTTTAGATTCAATTTCTCTAGATTTGGCAATTGTAGAAATGCCTGGGTGAGACTTGCCAACCTTTGTAATAGAAAGAAGCTGACATTAGCTGATTATAACAGCATTTCTAGCTTGAACATATCTGCATCTCTGAAAATACTATGAATTTTGACAGGTTTTCAATACATTTGTCCACCCACAGAGCTGATGTCATCTCACTTGCTGAAGGCAACTATAAAGGAGAGATTTCCTTTGGCTCAAAAGAGATGTCTGAGTAGTGGCAAAGTCTGTCCTTCTGCAGGCATTTAGCCTGAGAATCCATGGGCTGTTATAGTCAATCAGTGGCCAGAAACAATTAGAGAGCTCAGCTGGGTGTTTCTTCAGCCTGCATCACTCAGACAGTCCAGCTCTTGCTGGTGGGAAGAGCCAGAACTGCCTCTTTCTGAGATACACTATTAAAAAGCATCCTCTCTTGCCTGACAAGGTTATCAGTGGGTGTGAGCAGGATGACATGCCTGATGTAGTGGTATGGAGGGGACAAGAGCATTAATAAAGTCCAGATCAGTCAAGTAAGCCAGTCTGCAGCCACTCTACCTCTGCCCACAACATACAGCTGGCCAGCTCAGTCACAGTCCTGTTCCCAACACTTCTCTCATCGCACCTTTTCCTGTGCAGCAACTGCCCCATGGAGTGGGACCCTGACCAAAGCAGCTGTGGTGCCAGATGTGTCTGTCTGTTCCTTATTGCACCCCTTCTTCCGAAGACAGACTCCTGCCTTCATCCCCACACTGGATCCCATCATGCTCCCCTGCAATTACACTTTGGCACCCAAAGTAAAAATGGCAATATTGGGGCATCCCACTTTTTGTGGCATTACTTATAGAACAAGGGAGAAAGCCCATCACTGCGCCCCACTTTGGGCATGCACCAGACCTGGGCCCATGCCCCCAGAAGCCCAGCTGGAAGGCACATTTCCCAGGTGCCCACACAGCTCACTCTTCCAGCCGTTTTTGGGAAGGGAGAGAAGAAAGTGGGGAGATCTGATTTTGGCTATTCCTACTTGCAGCTTAGAAATATAAGAGCTGTAAAACTAATCAGTCTTTTAAATCAGTTGGTGAAATTTTCCTCTGTAGGAATCACAGCCAGTGGAATAGGCATTAGAAAAAGATGGATGTGGCAGGTCTGATTAATCCAGGTGCTTTTCTTGAATAACGATAATTGGGGTTTAGCATGGCTATACGTATAAAATCAAATTTAATCAGTAAATGGACTGTCTCCAAACCTACTGCCAACCCACCCTCACATTTATCTAGGACTACGGCTGTAATTTCATTGAAATTGGAGTTTTCACCCTGAAAATTTATTCTTTCACCTTTGATGACATTTTGATCCTTTCCTTTGCTAAAAACAGATTTGGCCTTTCACTCTAAGAAGTGGAGCTGCATGTTCATGTGCTGGGTCCTGTCAAGGGTCATGAAAGATCAGTGAACTTTACCTCACCCATGTCCACAGGACTCTGCTAATTCACAGCTTAGAAGGAGGAAAAAGGCAGGGTAATACATTGACTGTCAGCTGGGGCTGCCAGCAGGAAAATTTACCTCAATATTCAAACTAGAGGAATAGACTACACCAGCTCAAGGAACAATCCTATGAGGTGCTAATTGTAGTTTACTGAGTTACAGTAAATGCAGTCTGGCTCATTAGTACTGCAACACATAGGTGCAAGTGTAATTACAGTAATTACTTCTCTCAACTGTCCCAATCATAAGTGTCAGAGCACCATCCCTTTAGATAGTCAGAGGACCTGAAGAGGACACTTGAAATGCATCCTGCTCTTGTGATGACGTGGAAGATCATCAGAGATTGTGAGTGGTTGTGAGGCAATTTCAAGGCACTCAGTATTACCTTGTTATTTGTTTACCCAAAGTATGAGGTTGTGTGGGTTGATAAGTAGCTTTCTGCCTTGTCACATCAATGCAACCCAAACTGTGCTCCAAAGAGGGATAGATCCAGCAAACCAGAGCTCAAACCTCCCTGGCCAACAGTTGATAGCTGTGGTTTGGCTCCAGCTCCTGGATCTGCTAAAAGACCCAAGGCATCCCAACATTCCAGGCTTGGCTCTGCTTGCAGACCACAGATAGAGTTTCTCACCTCCAGCCAAGCTCTGATTCTTGCCTGGATTGCCTGTCTGGGATCAAAGGGGCTTGATTCAAGACCACATAAAAAGGGAATAGGAAAACAACTCCCCTCAACCAAGGAGCTCTAAATGAGAAAGCTGATCCCACACATTGCTATGAGTGTGCTCCTTGTTTTCTCATCAGGCAAATGAAGGGAGGAGGACTGTGAATAGACAATACAATCATACAGGAGGTCTTGAAAGATATCATAGGGGAAATAAAGAAATTCATGCCCTGCCAGTTCCTGAACATTTGCCAGTGATTGTTTTCTGAGATTCACTTATCTTTAACCATTCCCCAGCAGAAGTGAGGAATATGATGGGAAATATGAGATTTACAGCAGGAAAATCCCTGTCCTAGTCCCCTCTGTGCAATCTCTAGGACTAATCAGTCACGCAAGGGATCCTTAGGACCTCCGGTATGATGACCACCATTCTAGAGTTACACCTCTCACAGGTCTCTGCAAAACCTTTATAGGCTCCTCTGATTTTTACGATATTTTCCAGCTTTGTCCAATGTCAGAGTTGTATCTGTCTGATTGCTAGCTGTAGGGAAGGGATGATTCTCCGCTCTCTTGCACCCTTTCCCTGGAGTAAGCTGGTGATCTAATGTGTCCATATTCATTGCCCAGTCAAGAGCTTTTTCTGTATTTCACAAGTCACTCTTGCCTAAGCAGTGTTTATGCTCCTTCTCTTAGCTTTTGTAGAGACAGCTTTAGAAAAAAGCAGGAAAAGGAACAATATTTACTTCTAAAATAGCAACTGTTCAAATGATATTTTTATTATTTTAAGAGAATCAGCTTCGAATATCACCATAGGTGTAATCAAAATAACCTGATACTGTTCCCTTACCTTCAACTTGTGAAGAGCCTAAGAGCTGCTGTTGTTACACTGGTGTTTCAGAGCACAGCCCAGTAGCCTTGGGGCCTGATGCTCCCCTCTGCCTAATCTGCAGTGGCTGGCACAAGGGAGGATGGAGCAAATCCTACTCTTTCTCATTTTGAAAAGCTGTGTGTATAAAGCACGTGGATAGGACTGCTGGAATCACATGTTACATATGGCAGACAGTAGATGATACTTGCAAATGTTTGCATCTTGGAAAAGTTAATGGAAACAGAGACAGACTTTTCCATGGATAAAATCTTTTTTGCCATGCAACATGGGAGCAGTTCTGCAGTAGGTACAGTAGGATGGTGACTGTACTAGCATAGTGATACACACTGATGCAGCATAGCTCTACCACTGCCTTGGGACAAGAGAAACTCAGTCCAAGCTCGGCATATTTCTATCCTTAATCAGAAATAACATCTCTTCTTGGAACCTGCTCACCCACCCAACCAGGATATAAAAATCTAACCTACCTAGGGGAAGAAAAAAGCAAGGTGTTCCTTAAGCTCACCAGACAATAATTGTATCAAATACAGGCTGAATATTTTTCCTAGGGCCTACAACACTCAGACAGCCATTCCCTTGTTTTATTACAAATTGCCCTGTACAATAATACTAAGGATCAAACCGAAAAGTCTGCATTTCACCTTAAGCAAATTGTATTTTTGTTGAGGGGCTTGGAAGAGAGGAGAGCTGCCAGCACTGTGTGGCTGCATCATTTCCTGAAGCTTCTGCTGCAGGCTGCAAAGTGTTTAGTGCTGTTTGTGTTCAAAGAGATTGACTCGTGTTGACAACACCCTACCCGGGGCAAAATGCTGGCAGTCAGTGCTCTCCAAAGTGCTTTAACACTAGGTTTATCCTGTATCATCTGCACTCATGGAAAACTTCTTTATCAGGTGCTTTGGGGTTTGGGTAAGCTGCGAGAGCAGAGGTGGTGGCAGTGTCTGCGACTGGAGTCACAACCCTCACGGGGAAACCATGTTGCAGTAAGGATGCCCTTAAGGGCAATGCTATGACTAATCCAATAGAAAATGTTACTTTAGGTTGGTTACCTCCTCTTCTACATAAAGAGTGTCCTGAGCTGATCCTTGCCCCTCCCTGGCCTCGGTGCATGCGGAATGCTCTTGCCCTCACTGTGATCAGGCAGGGGCAGCTGGGGGACCTGTGCTCCCACTGAGCCCTGGGGCATCAGCTCAGCCTTACACTGTCTGCCTGGCATAGTTAAAAATTAAACTGCCCCTCCCCCCTTGAACACAGGCAGGGTTGGCACTCTGAGAGCTGCTTTTGGCAACGTACTTAACATTGTACGTCTTTGAATGAGGTTTGGCTTTTATTCCCACTGAGAGGATCTGTCTGGGCACAATCTCACCTCCACCTGCTGGGTGTATGTCAGGCTTCAACAGCAACAGGCAGTGCTCAGCGCAGTCCACTGCATCTGCAGTTTAGAATGAACCCCTTAGGATTCAGATGAATTTAAATATAATGGAAACAAAAGCATCTGATGATGGCATAAGTAGACCATGCCAAACAGCTAAGAGAAACCAAGATAAAGTGGTCCTGTATGTGAGGCAGCTCAGCCACAGCAGACGATACAGTAGTATCACTTGATACTACTTTAACTTTTGAACCTGACCTATAACTGGAAAAATAATGATCAAAAGGAGGAAGCACAGCCTTGAACGATATATGTCCAGATGATAGCAAAGTTCATGGCAGAAGGTGACAGGAATCTCTCTATGAAAGTGTCCATTTAGATAGAAAAAAATCATAAAACTTCACATAGTAGTATTGCTGAAAGACTCCCCAAAAGCCACTAAAGGCAGCTGAAATTTGAGATGATACTTAGAGCTCAGCCCTTAGTTTCTTCAGAATCAATTTGCAGAGACTTCTGTTTAATGATGGCTGGAGATGCTGTATACTTTGACTTTTCTTCTTCCTTTTTTTCTTTTAATATATTAACAAAATCCCTGCCTTCCTGGATCAATGATGGGGTGCCTGTGATTACTGTGACAGAATCATGCACCCTGGTAAAAATATGCTTAGACCATGGAGTTCTAGAGGCACCCATCATACTCTGAAGGGCCACGTAAACCTTCTCAGTATCACAAAAGACTGCAAGTGGAGAAGTGAGCTCTTGTGATATGGTCCCTTCTCTCTTAGAAATCAGGCTAAGATTGAGAGAAAATCGCCCTGAAAATTAATCTCTGAAGTTCACTTAAATTAAATAATTACCTGTGTTAAATTAGAACACTCAAAACGGTATAACATTATAATTTCCCCTCCACTTGAGAATAAATATTCATCTTTCCAAGATCTACAGATCATTTCTCCAAGGATGCTCTCCTCATATTATGTCCTAAACTGCTGCAAAACACAGAACACTCATTTTCTACTGGAAAAATCACATATTTTATAAAGGAAGACTCACAGGAGAAATACTTGTTTTTTGTTTTTCAAATCTGAAACAAAATTCTCCTGGGCTCAAGACTCTTCTCCAGGATTCATTTAATTGTAAACCTGGACTTGTACAACCCGTATCTATTAAAGGATACATGATTATACCATCTTTATTTGATTATATGAGTTTGCTCTTCAGTACCACAATGCTTAGCCATTATACAAATAGACACAGATAATTTATAATTAGTGACTTCAGGAATGTTCTGAAGAACACTTGTAATTGGCAACTACAATTAAAAAAACCCTCTAATTCATTTAATTGGGCATGCGACAGATATTATGACTTGTAAAACGTATCTAAGCTTATTGATAAGGAATAATTATTAATAGTGGCTTCTGTTTACTGAAGGAGCAGTAGCAGATACACTATAAACACAGTGCTAGATCTGCAAGTCTCTGGTTAGGATTGGTATTGTCATTTTTGCTCTCTTTTGTTCTGCTGTAGTACTTCAAAGGGTGTACAGCATTGCATTAAGAATACCACAGTGCTTCTGAAAAGATTATGGGCTGATCACGACAAATTAGCTTAAGATCATGTCCAAAATCCAAAAGTGCTGTTTTCAGCTGTGCCACAATAACACCCACATCCCAAAAAGAGAAATGAATGCAGGTAAGCCTCCAGAAGAGAGTTACTCCGAAATGACAGGTATGATGACCTGAGCATTTCAACTTCAGGTTACTGAAGGATATTATCATTTCCACAAGGTCTAGAGATTGGTCTCACACTGTGCTTTTAATGACAAGGGAATATCATGATTCAGAAATCTAAGCAACTCATCAGGAGCCTGTGCTCTTAAATGACATTTAAATTGAATTGTGGGTAAGATGTTCTCCTGAGCATCCTCTATCAGCTTTATGTTTTGAGTTTTGCCAATCTCAGGGTAAAAACTATAATTAATTTCTCCTTTTCAAACATTTAAATTATAATTAAAGACAACATTCATAATAAGAAAGTTTTCTCTTGATATTACATGCAATGTTGGAGTTAATTATTATAATTTTAGCTTGGGGTTTTATCATTCAGAATATTAATCTCCCTGTTACTCTGAGAGACTGAGAAAAACTAGAAAAAATTTGTAATTGTTTTTTTCCAAAAAAATGCTTCTGCGCAGAAGCTGAATGTAGCGTGCATCTAATTTTGACCAAAATATTTAATTGGCAATGACTACAAAATAAACTTTGTTCTTGTTCTCAAGAGGTTTTCTCCCTGTAAGAACTACTTTTGGTAATTAAACAAAGGTGAGAGGATATCATACACAAAATTGCATATGCTCATTAAGCACAATGTAGTCCAGATTCAGCTAGATATACAACTTTAATGGATTTTAGCTTTAATGGCTCATCTTAACAAGTGTTAATGCTCCCTCTGTAGCTTACTACAAGGGAACAGCCTGTCCCATCAGGAAGACTGCCTGGGATGCTCAGGTTAAGCAAGGTTTCATGTTTTCAGGATGAGGGCCATGTTTGCACTCTGGAAGACACTAAATCACAGTAATGCTACACTGCACTTTTACTCCCTGTGCTGTTTCCTGTTGCTTTCAAAACTGTTTGGTGGAGTGTTACTGGCACCCTGGGAGAGGCTGCCTCACCAATAAAATGATTATGTTTATCATTACACTATCAAGCAGCTCAGGAGGGTTTGCAGTACCACAGGCTGTCAACTGATTATTATGGGGCTGGATTAAAGGGCCTGAATCCTTGACTCATCAAGTCCATACAAACAAGCTCCTGCATGTAAACTGCCTGGGCTGCTGCCCTCTCTTTTCTCCCGCTCCCAGAAGACAACCTCCATTTCGGTCCAGCCCTGTAGGTGTGATGGGAGGACGTGTTAGAGCGTTTGCAGCAGCTCAGTGTGGCCAGGTGACAGCAGTGACTGAAGAGAACAAGACCAGGTTTTGCCCTGTTAGACCTGGACATGGACACCAGGCCTCTGGGAATTTTTAGTGCCTACATTTCCTTCTGAATTTCCAGAGATGTGACAGACACAGCTGCAATGATGTTGGGGAAGGAGGGGAAGCGAAAACAGCCAAGCTCTTGCTCTACACTGAGAACACAAATCCCATCCTGGGCAGGTGTGCAAGCCTTTTTCTCCCCTGTAAGCCCACACATCTTGCTGATTGACCTGAATTGGCTCTGCCTGCACCAGAGGAGCTGTGAGCATGCACTGACTCAGACTTGGCACTGTGTTACCACATCCCTACAGCTCTGGTTGGCTCCAGGCAGACCGTGAACTCCTGTACGCCAGCAAAGAGCAGGAAGAGGCACTCAGTGCTACCCACTGTGCCAGGCTTTGCTCCTGTGGTTTTGTGAAGTGCGGTGGTGTTCACTGGGGAAATTATAAAAGCACAGGACAGTCACAACCCATTCCTGGAGAAACAGATTGTTTCTCCATTGTGTCACACACATTGTCATTCACAATCCAGGAAGCCTATCAACAAGCAGAAACAAATCCCATATGTGTGTTTTATTCTAGCATACAGTATTATTCAGCTTTTTTCCTTTTCAATGGGAATACATCTTTGCCAGGAAAGACACTGTTGTGGTATCTATGGTGTAAATGCCCACACCTGACATGGGTTGTGGGAAGGAAGTTATGCTGCTGTACAGTTTAAAATCACAACTTGTGGATCTTTTTTAAGTGCTTCAGATGCACAAAAGGTAAAGCCTCTCCAGACAGAAACTTTTACTGCCATCATGCTGGCTACATCACAAGCAGCGAGGACTTAAAACTTCACACACACTCAGGTTTTGCAAAGTCTCTTAGGACGTGTGCCTGAACCAAAAGAATGGATATCAATTTCTGATGCAAAGACATGAGAGATAACACTAAGGAAGAGAAAAATGGCTTGAAAAGAGAACACTGAAATATTATCTTGAACATGAGAGAACAACTTGCAATTCAAACATGATTACTTTTTCCAGCACGGAAGATGAAATTGCCTTGGCAGTGCACAACACTGATTTGACTGACACTATCTAGCATTTCACAGACATAACCTGGCCCAAGATACTTTTTTTTTTTTAAAGCAAGTATTTATAAATCTACAAATACATATACCTACACATAGCTCAACCTCATCCTATCCAAAAAATCTTGTTAATGGAGAAGACAAGAAGGAGCAAGGTTTTTTTGTTCCAGAAAAAAACCTGCATGAGCTGTTCTGGGATTTGTGCAGAAAACAGGTTCTCTTAGATTTTTGGACTGAGGATGTACTTAAAGGAAAGTTTATTTGAGGTCCTTGGCTACTAGCTGAGCTACAGTCAACCACCTGTTAATCTACCACTCTTACATCATCACAGCTGAGACTGTGACACAGCAAACCTCCATACATGGCATAAGTTACTGAAAGAGACTTGCTGGAGCTTTTTTGGCTGATGTCAGTCAAACTGTTTCCATTTTGGGTACCATGTTGACTGAATTATTTCTGTTGCAATAGGCTGCAAGAATTAACCAAGGTATCAGAGATCAGGTATGTCACAAAGCTAATTCCTGTCAAACTTTCTCCACTAATGGAGGAGTTCTCAGTTCAGATTTTGCAGCATGCCTGAAAGTGCAGCTTGGGCTATGGCCTATACCCTTGAAAAGCTGAGAAATATCAGAATTAACATTTGAACCTATCTCTATTCTAAGCCTCACAGCAATGCTTCCCTACCTGACTTTCCTGTTTATGCCACAGTTACTGTTCATTGCCACTGTGCACCCCACAACAATGAAAGGTTCACCAGACGAGGGAAATACAACATGGATTTAGCAAAAAGATGATGCCTTCCATGCGGGAGCATGGAACAGCCACCTCCCAGTTCCAGGTCAGTAAAGCCTGTCTCTCCTCAAACTCTGAAAATCCAAGTTTCCCTAAAAACAAATTCACAAATTCGTCTTCTAACCTGTTGAAATAAACAAGGAGGTTTATGGTCCTTCTCACTTTGTTCAGCTTCCAAGGTCACACATCCTATTCTTCACTTAGACTTTGTTTAGTACATCCTCTGCCATACACCCCTCTAAAACAGCAGGAGCAATGTTTTGGATCATCAGTCACTCCCCTCCATAGAATGATTGAATGGTTTGGGTTGGAGGGGACCTTAAAGATCTTCTTGTTCCAACCCCCCTGCCTTGGGCAGCAACACCTTCCACTCGAACAGGTTTCCCCAGGCCCTGTCCAACCTGACCTTGAACACTTCCAGGGATGGGGCACCCACAGCTTTTCTGGTCAACCTGTTCCAGTGCCTCATCACGCTCACAGCAACTCCCCCATTTTAGGGGACAGTCTCTCTCCATAGCCCACCGGAGTGCCTTGACTTTCCCTGAACTGAGCTTTCCACCTCCATGCACAACATTTACAAAGCATCCTGGTTTATCTGTCAGACAAATAATGTTTGATGCAGTGCCTCTGAACCGAGTGATTTGTCAAGGTAACTGCAATGGGAGGACATAGCATTGCTGGAAGCTAATGTATTACTGTCCTGATAGATTCATGTTCTTAAATTGATGGCTGACATTGCTGGACCTCTCAGTGGAGAAACTGCCTGGGCCATCAAAAATGCCATGTTAAAAATACTAGTATTTATCACTTGCAGGGCACTTTATAGATGCAGAGCTATTTACAAAAATTAATCAGCAGATCTCCTGCGGTTTCCATGGTAAGTAGTCCACATCACTAACATTACTTTCATCTTACAGAAGGGGAAATATGAAGGCCTCATGAATTCAATTTCCAGTACTGGCTGAGTACGCACAGATCTGGCTGAACACTTTAAGAGTAACAGGAAAAGTGCACCTGAAACATAAAACTATAAACACCAGCCTAACATAAAAAATTGGTCAGAAACTACATTAAATTCTATTCTCTCCCAAAGGAATATGGAAATATCCCATTTGTTTTTAGACATGTAATACCACATCTCTGTATTAGAAACAAAGGTAGAATTCTAGCTGTCGATGTTCCACCTGGTTTGGCAATCCAAACCACATTTCTGATGTGCCATTCACCCCTCTGCTTATTAGTACAACAACATGTCACAGAAATTCAGTTAAAAAGGATACAAGCAATGCAGTATCTGGGCATTATTTGAAATTCACTTCATTTGTAACATTTGTGTCAGTCCCAGAACTCTACAGAAGACTGTGCAAGAAAATCCCTTCGTTTAGAAACCTCGCCATCAGTATCACATTTGCAAGCAGCAAGGCTATTTTGAGAATAGATTATTAACAAAAATCCTGGAAAAGCCCAACCTCCTTTGACTACGCAGTGACTGGGTAAAACAGGTATACAGAAAAACAGAAAATGAGTCTCCCTTGTAAGCTATCAAAGCACTGGCAGCACTGCAAGTCTGTTTGTATGTGTTCCTCTCCAACGCCTGGTTGCAAAGCTGAGTTGTGCTCCTGGGAGCTCCCACACACCAGTACAAGTGCTGTTTGTATTACTTAGAAAAATAACAAGATAATTTCTCCTTTGCCTTGTCCTTCCAGCTGTCACTACTGCACACTCCTGTCTGCAGAGGCCATTCCCTCCAGCCTCTGTGGTGTTCACAGGGGTGACCAGAGTAGCTCTGGGAGCTGACATTATCATTGCTTGGCATTTTCCTCTACTGTTTTCAATTTTCAAATTGCTGTATTCCCAATAAAGGTGAGGCATTCAAAGCAGGCAAGGGTGACATTGTATTGCAGCCTAAAAGGTCTTCAAAATGGGAATTAAGCGCCTAAAACTCCACCTGTGCTTTTTATGACTATCTGCCCCCAAAATTAAGGTAATTAATCCAGTATTTTTGACATCTGCAAAGGAAACTACTGAATGTCACAACCTTCCTTACCTGTAATGTTAATACTGATTTCTCTTAATCCCCACTCTTGAAAACTGCATCAGGCATATGTCTCTGTTTACAGAGGACAAAACCCAAACCAGTCAGCCCAGAATAGCTTTGATCTTATTTATTGAAATTGTCTTTGTGAAATATGTTTCTTTTAAAAGTTAGTTTTCAGAAGTTCAGAATAATGAGATCGTTAAAATAACTCAGCACAGGCTGGGATCAATTAAAATAAATGGGTAAGGATAAGGACTTTAAGAACAAGTTGCTTCATCAGGGAATTCAACACTCAACTGTGTCTACCTTGGCTTCAGTATATGCTGCATGTATATTCATAGTGCCTTGCTTCAGAGTTATATACAGCTGAATGTCATGGTTATTGGATCAACTAAAATGTACTATTTATCTTTTTTTTTTTTTGAGGTAGATTTTTTTAAAAAACATAGTGTGCACCAGTTCACTGTCAATGAAGTGAGTCTCTTTTCTCTTTTCAGCCAGGTGGAATTGCTGTACCAGCTCTCCCCGTATATAACCCTATGCTTAAGTTTATTTTGATCCAGTAAATCAGGTATTTAAGGATAGACTATTCTCAGAGCTGAACGTCTTTCTGTGGGATTTGGGGGATTTAACCTTCCTTTGTTGAAAATTGCAGCCAAAGTACTTAACTGAACAAGCTTAAATGGAATTTTTTAACTCACTAGACATGCTGCTTTCTTCCCAAACTAGAACTAAATCTAAAGAAAGGGAGACACTGCTGAACATACCTTGCATAAAGAGAATTCTTTCTGATGAGACATAAGCCTAGATGTGAAAGCAGTTATCAGTGTGAAGGAGGGATCCAGAAAAAAAACATAGCAAGAAGAGAAAAAAACTTGGAACAGGTGCACAGTGTCTCTTGCAACTTGAAAGTAGGTAGAAGTCCCTTCTTTTCTGTTTACATAAGAAATAGTAGAAAAACATTACAGAAGTGCTTCAAGATCTAAATACTTCCATATCTAAGACCAAACATCTTTCCATTCTGGAAGAGCACCTAGAAAAAATGAGGTTAAAGCACCTCAGTTTCATACAGGAACTCAGGAGAGCCTAGTAAGACTCAAGCTCAGCCACTGATTTTCAGCATAAGGGGTCAAACAACCAGACTGTCCATCAGGTATTTTGTCCATTTCTTGTGACCTTATTTTCTGTTCTTTGGTACCATTCTACTGTCCCAAGACTGCCTTTGCATGAAGTGAAGAAGTGTTCCAGGTCAGGCTGGATTGGCTTTGAGCAACCTAGTCTAGCAAAAGGTGTCCCTGCCCATGGCAGGGGGATTGGAACAAAGTGATCTTTAAGGTCCTTTCCAACCAAAACCTTTCTATGATTCCATGATGTACACTATGAGAGAAAGAAGTTTATTTTGTGGTGTAGGTGGTGAAAGCAAAGAGGCAACGCTGGGAACAGACCTGCTGAATTTTAGACACCACCTTTCCCCCAGACTGCCAGCCCAGACCTGCAGAGTGAGCCCCATCAGAGTGGGACTGCCTGCATGTGCTGGAGCCTGGGCTGGCACAGCCTCCCTGGGACAAAGCCTCTGCTCAAGGGTATGGGTCCATACTTGAGCTGGAGCCAGGCTCCAGCCACCCCAAAGAAAGGTAGAAAATGGAAGAATAAGAAAAGCCACAGTGACCTTGTCTTGATCAAAAGGAGAGTAGAAAAGTGGGACAGCAAGAGCTGCCAGGAGTAGGGAGAAACTGGAAATGTGACGGGCCATGGCATTTTTCTGTGCATTTTTAAGAAGGAACATTTGTTTTCAGCGTACTTCAGCATAACTTTAGAAAGCCATTGCTTTCCACTAATCTTCAGTTGTGCATCTAAACCAGATTTAGTTGAGAAGGCTTCTAACCTTATCATCAGGTTGTTTTCAATAAATCTGCCTAAGCACGGGTGTCATCTGAGCAGGAACCTTGCATCATAAGAAATTGCATCTCAATAAAGAGCTTTCAGCAAGCAGCAGTTCTCCAAGGCATGGAGTTATTAATGTATTAGAGCATGCTAGTTAAGCAAGGTAATTAATATATCTCTGAACATTAGGTATGCATGGCCAGTTCTGATAGCTGTCAGCAAAACATAATATAGGTAATTTCTAGCATATAAATTGAACACGTTCTTGAAAAACAGTTTCTAATTATGAAGACTAATTAATTTTGGGGAAAAGCTTGCTTTTGTTTAATTCCAACAATAAATTTAATTACGATAACAAACACCCAGTGGACAAACAGTTCTGAAGAACAACATCTCTGTCCACAAATAATCAGTTCTCTTTTATTTAAAACCTGATCCTGTTATGTTACCAAGAAAAGAAAGTAACCGCTTATTGCAAACATGAACATGTTTTCCTGTGTTGTATTTAGGGATACGTCTGGCAGTGAACGCACTTGCAATGGTGCCAACTGCATATGCATATGCAGCTAGGTATCACAACCTGCCTGGTGCTCAAAAGTGTGGGTGGGATATTCAATACCACAGGCAACTGATAAAAAACAAGTCTCTGGAATAGAAGGTATTTTTTTATTATCAGCTTCCAGCAGCCTGGGTAGTGCATAGAAAGCAGTGGAACAAGACCAGAGGAAAAAGTTGAGCTGTGCCAGGCTTTCTGGTTCTTTCCTCAAGACAGCAGCCACCCATAAAAACTAGGAAGGTGGGAATCAGACCCTGTCCTTCTTTGTCCCCCTTACATTCATTAATACTCTTTCCAGATGCACCCTCTAAAAGCTGGGACAAAAAAGGTATTTTGGTGGTTCCAGTGTCAGCTCCTTGAGCAGAAATTGCTGGGGAGCCCATTTCAAGCAAAGCTGAGTCTGTAATGGTGAGCCTTTCAGGTCTCCCTGTACTTCCACATCTTGCCTGTTTTTCTCTCTTCCCTAGAGGAATGATTGTGGACCTTTTGGAGTAGGAGACTCAGTCCTTCAATGTCACAACACATAGCAAGTATTCTGCTGAGTGTATTGGGCTGTGCAGACTAAGGGAGGAAGGAGGACTGATGAGGAAGGTTAATTGAAAAAAATCTGCTTCCATGGTTGGGGAAGAAGATATGCCCCCTTTGGCAAAACAGAAGAAACCTTGGCTCTGTGCAGGCAGCATGTGTGGCCCAAGGAAAGCAACATAGCCAACTGCAAAGGTCACCCTCTGGTCCTGCAGCTTCCCTTGAGCTGATGCTGCATGGCTGTGCAGTTCAGGAGCACTGTCACTACCTAGGAGGGACCAGGATCTCCTGTGCCTCACCAGTCCTGAAGCACAGGAAGATGACAGTGATATCACAGTCACCTCCACACAGATGGGTGTTCTGGTCAGAAAGGAAGATCCCACCAGCCAGATGGTTTTTGCTTCCCTTTTTCTCCTATCTGCAAGGTGCTCTCCACATTGCAGAGTTGCACTGTGATGACCACGTGGCAGTTTTCAAAGTAAAATATCCTGCTTTTGCCCGTGGCAGATAGTTGTTTTTATTGACTCCGAAGTGTTACACTCCACCCTCATTCACATGGGATTTGAGATTAGAAAGTGAAGTTCAAGCAGCCAGTTAAAATTGCTGATATCTGGAAAGGGAACAGTGCAAGAAGCACGGATTCCCCTGAAGAAGGACAACAAGCCTTTGAAGTCTTTTTCCTTTGCTCAGCTGTCTGACTTGTGTGCAATTCATGCCCCCTGGGGTTAAGATTTGCATCCCAAAAGAAAGACTTGAAAAGTAACTGGTTTGAGGCACTCACACTTAGAATCCAGAGACTTCACAGGCTTCATGGAGAGCTGCATCACATGTCTCCAAGGCCTCTATAACCTTGGCGCTAAGGAGTTACTCCTGTCAGAAACCCTTCATACAGCGCTGAGTCAGGTGGAAACATCAGCAGGGAGGTGGCAAACTTGCTTATTCTAATTTTTCTTCATGATCATTGCTTTCCCTTGCTGATTACCTGGATTGGCAGGACAAGTTCTTCACAAAAGAGTGCTTCAGCAGTGAGACGTACTCAAATGGCACAGGAAACACCACAAAACTATTAAAATAAAACAAAGTGAAAGAGAAAAGGGAACTTGGTCTGTCTGAATTCCTGCTAAAGGCAGCTTGGAGGCACATAGGGTCTTTAAAAGACTTGAGATGAAATGCAGTCTTGACTTTGAAGTACTGTGTTTGTGAGCTAAGGATCATGCTGATGGAAAGACGAATACATCCTTCTTCCTCTCTCAAAAACTCTTTCTTCTCACATTTACTGTTTTACCTCCTGCTGCACTAACCTCTTCACAGCTGGAAGTTTCTAAGCTGTATTCCTAGGAGTGAACTCAAGAAGAATTGTCTGGTTTGTGGCTCTCATGCTCAATTACAAGGGTAAAGTAGGGATTGGATTCGGGAAGTGCCTGTTACTCATTCAGGCTCTCAATTGGTCTCAGGCAAGTCATCACAGACAGTGGTGTGAAAATCTCCTAAAATCTTCAGAGTTCAATTAAAATAAGAAATTAAACAGCTGATCCATTCAAGCAAAACTTGTTTGGTAAAGAGGAGAATGGGATCAGTATATGTCAAATACAGCTGTGTAAGTCTGCTGCACCATGGGGCTTCTGAAATGGTGACAAGTAAACCTGTGGGCAATTTAGGAGATAGTGGAGAAAAGATGCACAGTGTCACAGAGTAGACCCATTGTCAGACAAATGAGAACACAGACAATTACAGCAGAAAGACATACCTAACAGAAAGAGCTGATAGCAAATGGAAAGATAAAAAGAAAAATTCTGCAAACACTTAGCATAAAACGTCATCATCCTGATACCACAAGTGAGCGCACCAAGAACAAGCAAATTTTCCGTCACTCTGCAGAATATAGATCCCTGCAGCTTCCAGCATTTCTCATGGGAGAAGGGAGTCCCTGCAGAGGCACAAATAGCAGCATCTGGCTCTGTGTTGAATTCCCAAGGTCACTTTTAAGCAGAACAAGAGTTTGGCTACTGCTGAGACTTGAAATGCTGCACAGAGCACCATGTTGGGCCAGCAGAAGTCTGTGGATGATGTCCATGCAGACCTCTGCTAGGGAGGAACAGCACAAGAGGCAGGCATGTACCACAGCCACATAAACCCTCCTTCTCTCTCCCCTCACTGAAGCACTGTGACACTTCAAGTTCACAGCTTCAGCAGCACTGAGCAGACTGCAAGGACCCTGTCCATCCAGGCAAGTACCTAAGAATACACTGGGGAGGGTGGAAGGAGATGAAGGATGAAGATTTTATCATTAAGACTGTAATTGCATTAAATCATTTCACGTTATAACCAAAGTATCTGGCTTTCAGGTCATTGCTCTACAGACGATCTGCTATACAGGGAGTGCTGAGACTCGACTGCTTTTGATGAAAGGTCCCTGCAATTACAAGATTCCTGGAAAATGTCAGATTTCAAGAAAGCAACATTTTCTGGTTGAAAGCACAGTGCAGGGCAATTCCAGCCAGCACTCACTGTGAGATCCCCTTTCTGCAGAGCAGGGATTCAAGGCACAGGAGGTGATTTTCACTGGAGTCTACAGCAAAGCAAGCTGCAGAAGGAGAATCCTGTCTGCAGTGTTTGCTTCAGGTACACAAGGGCAATTCTCATTAACAAGAAAGTCATTATTTAACATAATCTTTATCTTCTCCTTGAAGGGAGAATTGGGAAGTCAAAGCCAAAGGTTTTGTTTCCCACCCATCAACCTGGCCCCAAAGTCATCTTATATTTTCTCATTAGCTTTCCTGCAGGACTCTCCCACCGGAGGATTTGGATGCATCATAAAAATTAATGAATTAGCTTTGCCAGCAACTCTATCACAACAAAGTATTACTCCCACTTCATGTATTTTAAAGATGCAGACAACACTACAGACCTGCATTGGATGCCCAGTATGAGATATGTGAGTCTCATCAGTGTCTAGGTTGCCTGGTATTTTTATGCTCTGAGAGCAGCTCCCAGAAAATTCTGTTAAAGACATGAATATGAAACACTGGGAATACAGATGTGATTTATCCCCATCCTATCCACTCTCAGGTACCTAAGAAAAGCTACATTAGGCCTTTATTTGTTCTAACCTTCCTCCATAGTCTCTAAAGAGAAATAAAGCAACTTGTATCTATATGGCCGTGCAACGCCCACCTTGGGTCTCTTCAACATCTCTCTTCCTCTTAGGTGTGGAATGAGTTTTCTGAAATGTAATCATGAGCATATTTCCAACAGATTTTGTGATTCATCTTCTCCTAGTTCAACTCTCCTTTGTTGCTCTTACAGAGTCAACAGGGCTTCCAAATGCACTAGTTGCAGTGCAACTTATAACATTCCCTGTTAGTGCTATGGTGCACCTGTGTATCTTTACTTTTGATAATTCACAAGCCTACAATAAAATGTCAGTATGTGCTCCAACACATTGATAATTATGAAGGACCTACTTATCTATCTAAAAGAGTGATGAAGATAACAAGAAGATCTTGCCTTTGATACTGTTCATTTATCACAAAGATGTTAATTAAATTTTATTAAATCTTTGATGGTCTGGCTATTTGCAAAGGAGGACTGTCACTGTTTCTGGCCATGAGCATAAGGTGTGGTCTCTTGCAAGGAGGCAAAAGTACCTTTTTCCTGAATAAGCACTTTTTTAAGCCACAAGATGTGCATATGCCAAGCCTCGGTTTGCAAAAGCACATGAGGACAGCGAGTGCCTGTGTGACTAGAATTGCTACCAGGTTGCAGATGCAAGAAAATCAGCATGCAAAAGGAATGCATCAAATGGTCTCAGCTTCTTCCTTGGAAAGACAGACCCAAGGAGTCACTTGCAAAAGACAGCCTTAAATCTTGAGCTGCTGCAGCTGCAATCTGCAGACTGGGGCTTTCAAATTGTGATTAATTTGAATAGGAGGTAACAAGTGTGATATGTACTTTATAGCTAAATAATTAACAAAATAATTTGAAAAGACTGAAATACTCATAGCTTTAAATATTTATAAATTAATTTTCAAAGACACTATATAGTATTGAATTATCTTTAAAAGTCCACCAATCTAGGACCTCTCAGTTTCATTTCTGCTTGTTATTACGGTTATTAATGCTCCAGAAATGACAGGTGCTTGGCAAGAGAGATGAAATGCAGCTTCCAAAGCAACAACAGCAGCTAATGCTTCTACACTAGTGCAGGGTCAGCTCCTCTGCCAGCAGTCACTGGAGGAAACCCAGGCTCCTGTATATCATCCTGAGTGGACATGTTCAGAGCCAGACAAACCATGCTGAGCTGTGCCAAAAAAGCCCCCAAAGCACCGATTCTTGGCCCCATCAGTGTTAGCAACAACTCTGTTGCTGACTGTCTGATAAAGGGACAAATATCAGCATCCCTCTGCCTGCTGGATCCTTGCTGGACCATTCAGCAGACATTGTGAGCCTCTGTAAGAGACTATCCGTGACAAGAAAGACCAATTCTTTGTCTGAAACTGTACCTTACTCCTCCTTGTCCCCACAGTATTCTGCACATTCTAGCAGGAATTTTACTTGTTTTAATTTGTCCTAAAATAAATTAAAAATAAGAATAATGTGGTTGGTGACATTCCCACTCTGGCACCATGTTACCACACAAGAAAAGACTCATATCTGCTCTCCTACATCAATAACTGAAAACATTCAGCATTGGAACACAGCCAGTTTGTTGGATATGCACAGTTCTTTCTCACAAATGCTACAGACACCAGAGCATCTCATGTTCCTCCTACGTGTCCCCCTTGCAAATATGACATAGCACTTGCACAAGAGCACTGATCCTTTTTCAATACCCTTGCATTATGTAGTTCCTTCACTTCCCTTTGATACTTATTTCTGATAAATACTTTGTATTCATGTAGCAGCAGGAGACCATTACCCTTTGACAAGAGTCTGCTTTCACTGACATTATCTCTAAATTATTCTCATTTGATGTGACTCAGATGGGTTAGCCCCTTAAAGAAGCTTACATGGTAGTGCTTAGAAGAATAACAAAAGTTGTCAGACTATTTTCTTTTATATCAGCTAATGAAATCGGATCATTAGGTTTTTGTTTTTTTAAAAAAAAAGGTATTTCAGTATTTGTGTGTGAATATCTGGACCTTAAATCTTTCCAGAATAACAAGAATTAAAGGTCAGTTTATGACTCACAAAAGAAATAGTTTAATCTAATTTCCTTAGAAGGTTTAATAGTTTAATCCAGAGCATTGTTTAAATCTTTTGCTTTAGGTTTGGACTATACCTCAAATAGAGTTGAACACTGTAACAGAACTGATAATAACGCATATGAACAGAGCACTTCCAAAATGAGACACAGTGAGATACAACCAGTGAATAGGATAGTTTTGTAAAGATACTTCTCAAGCAAAGAGATCATTCTTCTAAATAACCATCTTTTTAACGGGTGCCCTTGTTGCCTCTGCTCCTGAGCAGTTCTGGTCCATAACAGCCCAAGGCCATTGGGAGATAAGAATTTAAGAGATGCAGATCACAGCCTGTCTGGTGATGTAGATTACCTGAACTTCTCTGCTTTTCACTCACACTTTCTGGCAATTTCCTGTCTTGACTTAATCTTTTAAAAAGAAGTCATTTAAATAATGATCCTTCTCTGACAGTCAATTGCTTTCTCCAAGTGAGCTGATGTAAATCGAGTAGGTGGCTTGTCATCATATCACAGAAACATCAGCAAGATGCAGCAAACTTCATCAGGCAGCAATTAATCTTTTCAGAACATTTTATGTGGTTCATTTGCTAGTGCCTCTGCTGGTTGCTCCCACACAGTGAGGATTTCTTTTCATGATTACAGATGTTACTCAAAACAGTTTTAATACTTCTTCCTTTAGAATCACTCTATTTAAGGGATTATTTGTTACATGTATGGGCAACTGAAAATATCAGAAATAATTTGGAAGGCAAGACATATCCTTTTCCAGTTCAGAAATGGCCTATGTACAGAATGCCATCCTCTCAGACACTCTATACAAAGTTATTTATTTATTTATTTCTAAGAATAATGGCAGCCTTGCAGCTTGTTAGTGAGAAAACTGTAGCAAGGATTTGGTATTTGAAGTCTGACCTTTGAATGGGAAACAACAGCTGGAGCAGTTATTTCTTGTCTTTGAATAAATTAAAGTAATCTCTAGAGCTGGGAATGCAGTTTGTATTCTCAAGAGCCCCAAAAGGCCTTTCTGCAAGTCTCCTCTTAAAGTTTTTACTGCAGCAAACACCAGCCGAGTAATTGCCTGTAGTTATTCTTTTAACATTCCTTGCAACAGAGTGAAACCAGAAACAGGTCGGACACTTTTGTGGCAGACAGTCCCTATAAGAAGCTGATGTATCAGAGAGCCTGGGGAAGGCAGAGCATAGGTACAGATGCTCTCCTGGTCCCAGCCAGCTCACCTCCAGCGGCACAGACAGCAAAGACCCACCTGGGACTCCCACCACAAGGCCCCAGCAAGCATCCTGGCCTTTCTTACCCTCAAAGGCATCTTTGTGAGGATGATTTCTTCACAGATTATCACTGAGGAGGTTTTGATGCAAGAATCCATCAAAGGAGATAGTTTAGATGCTGGGAGGATAATCCCCATCTATCTGCTTTAAAAGAGAAGGAAATAAAAATGCTCCCTCTAAATCTCAGAGGCACATGGTTTTGTTGGGCTGAAAAGCACCGAGCTACTTTCTCCTTGATTTGAAGGCAGAGGGAGAGGACAGTAGTAACCTGAGGCGGGGGGAATAACAGCTACAGTGAGGACTGGTAACATTAAAAACTGCAGTGCCAGCATCCTTCCACTGCAAAACAAGCAAACACTTTACATCCCTCCCTTTACTCTTCAGTGTTTCCAAATATTTCTACAGGTCACTACTTTTATGCTGAGGAGTAGGAACACTGATATCCGTATTTCAGCTGTGAACATTTTATAGAGGAGAAGCTGCTCATCAGGATGACTTACTAAGGAGTATCTCATAAACACCTAACAGCATATATCATCAAAGGAAATATGTGACCATGAGCTGCATGATCAGAAGTCAAAGAAATAATAAGATCCAAGCTGCTGTCACTGAAGAAAGAAAAAAATCATACTGAAATGAGACGCAGATGTTTAAGAGTTCAGGTAAATGACCATGGGAAGAGAACACCTGGGGAGCCTGAGAGTGGGAGCTGCAGAGATTTATAAAAAACACCACGCTATTTTAAACATAAGTTTAGGGGTTCTTTTAAAAAAGTTATGAATTTGAGGAAGGTATAAATAATTACAAGATTTCACCTGTGCAAAATATGATACATAAAATCCTGCCTTTTTGGTTACCTCATGCTGCACATGAGTGTGATGCTTCTGCTACATGACAAGAGATGAAAAGGGAGTGCCCTTCTAAACAAAGACAGTGGAAGTGAGAAATTCAGATCCTTCCACCAGAAAATCTAGAGAAGACAAGGCCCTCAAATCTTTTTCTCCTTTCTCTGGGGAGAAGGAGGAACTATAGAGCTTCATCTTGGTGAGCACCTTTACAAGCACCTCTGGATTTCAGAAGTTTAAAGAAATCTAATTTCTTACAATTTTTCAGGACATTAAGATAAGCCTTTCAAATGAACTGTGACATTCCTAACGCCCAAAGTTTTATTCATGCTCTAAACAAATTAAGTCCATATGAAAGTTTTGCATCCAATGTCCATTCTGCCCTGATGAAAAGCAGATACAATATTTATTTACTTATGTAAGATAATCTCCTCTGGGCACTGGGCCCAAGTATAACAATCATCTTCTATTGAGAAGATGGCTTTGAACCAAGCCATCTTGATGAAGTATTTCTTATAGCCTCATTTACAGCTGAGTATCAGCCAAACAACCCAGCTACAAACAGAAACTCCAGCAGGAATTGCTTAAGTACCCTGGTACTTTGGAATTGAGGTTTGGCAGAAGAGTAAGAACCAGAGAGATATCCTTTATGCTGCAGTCTTTTGAGCTTTTTGATGAAAACTGAGGCTTGCAAGGTAATTTCAAGCCATGTAACACACATATGAATAGCTATTGATAATGCAGAGAAGTCAAATTCAACAAGCTAACTAATATTACAAACAAAGACATCCATGGCTGTATGTCTACTCCAATCATCTAGGCTGAATATCTAATTCATGCCAGAGCTGGAGGAGGAATCCATATTATTGTTATTGATTTACTTTTAACTCTCACATTATAGCAAAGGTCTTAGAATGAGATAGACAGGTGTGTTTTCTACTAGGGGGTTTCAACAACATCAGTCATAGAATTTATTTAAGTAAGAAACTTCTCATTTTCTTCAAGAACATATTAAGCTTTTCAGTGAAGCAGAAATTTCTTTTAAAATAATGTTATTTTTTCTATTTTTCTTCCAAAATGGAAATTTTCTCACAGTTCTGTTTTAGTGAGCAGATATTGACAAAAAGTTTAGGTGTTCTTTTAAATGGTTGTAGCTCTTTGGCCTCACATCATAGCATATTTCTTGGGAACCTCATACCACACAGCCTGCTGAGACCCAAAAAGCACGATTAAAATCTGGAACACAGGCTTTCCACCTCATTATATTCTCCTGGCAAGCACACATCATCCCCTGTGTCAGATGTGGGGCTCTATGGAAGGCAATCAGAGCCCACAGGCAGTACTACACAGACCTATCCAGGTACCTGATTTGGATTTGGCAGACAGCCAGTGCCTTGTCCCTGCAGAACACCTCTTTGACAGCTCTGATCTAACCTAACAGGCACTTGTAACTCCAAATAGCACACACCTCCTCCAATGCTAAGCACTGCCATAGAAGAGCCTTGAGAACAAGGAGAAGGAGCAATTTTAGTGAGGATAAAGATGAAAGGCTAAGAGCAAGAACATAGAGAAGAAACTTTGCTTGGACCCTGGGATCCAAAACACAGTCTCCTACTCTCCTTCATCAGATCCTCTTTTCTGTAATCTGGAAACACAACTGGAGCAGCATCAGATGGTACCTTTTCCTGTCCCCCTGTGTTGGAGCAGCTAGAGCTTGGTGGGGAAGAGAGTGGGCATCTGCCCACCGCCTCTCTCCAGCAAAATCCCTCTGGTTTTTTCAGCAGCAGAGCAGCAGGTGGCATTGGCAGTGTCACCCATGATGAGAATAGATGTTACTCATAAAGAGCCGGTGCCTGAGCTGATACAAACGTTGCTGAGTTTCTGTGAAGTGCAGAGAGGAGAGTTTTTAAATTGCCTTATACCTCAAGGACATCAGTCCTCACTCAAAGGTCAGGAGCATCAAAAAGCGACCCATTCCTGATGCAACCAGCTTGAAAAAGATACAGAAAGGATTAAGCCACGGTGCCTGGCACTGACAGGCAGGGGAGGGGCAGAGCTGGGTAAATGTTTGCTGAGATGTGGCAAATGCAAAATTGATTTTCTTCTTCATTTAACACGTTTTTCACTCTCTTCCTCCCTTCTCCTCCCCTTCATGATTAAATTTAAAAACAACAGTGACTTCAAGATGCAAACACACTTAGAAGTTTAGCAGAGATACATGAGGAGAGGGGTTTAAGAGAGGAAACAGATCCATATCCAGCACTGTGAGAGAGACTTCTGAATTAGGAACGCTGCAGGGATGCAGAAATGATATGAAAAGAGATTCCCTGAGGAAAGAGGAAGGGAATGGTCTTGGTTTGAGCACACTCCAGAGGATTTGAGCTTCTGATTCCTCTGAGAGGATGACATGAACACAGCTGACAAGTCAGGAGGGACTATGCTCTTTGTTTAGTTTGACTTGCACAGGTCTTTCTCATGCTCATTTTGCTTTAGATATAGCAAATGAAGATTAATTAGACATCTTCTGAAAGAGGAAAAATCCACCATAGATTTTAGATGTACCAGACTTTTCAACTGTATTTTCACCTGACAAAAACCTGGGAATGTTTTGTAGATCTGTAATGTTACCCTCATTTATATCACAGCAGGAATGTCCTTGCAGGGGTGGATGGGAGTGAAATTGTTGGGGATATTTTATATTCCAACTTTCCTTTCTAACTATACCATTCAGAGCTGGTTGAATATACAAATCAAAATGACAACAATTTTTAGCTTTTTTTTTTTCATTTTTTAATTACTTATACACACTGTTACTGACCGAAATATGTGTAAAATAGAACAAGTTGGAAAGCCACATTCAGCAGCGAGCCTGCAAAAGAGAAACACCTTTTTCTTTTCCATTCAACTATTGCACTACTGGGAATAATATTTTTTTTAAGCTTTCCTTAAACTCACATTTCCACTTCCTTTGCCTACTTTACAGCAGTTTTACAATCTCAGCTCTGCCAAAGCTTTTTGTTTGTAGTAGCCTGGGACATCATCACCCTTGTGGCATATGAGCCCCGTGGACTGTACCATCAGTGCTTCTTTCTACACTCGGCATCACTAGAGATGCTCAGTTTAATCCAGTGCAGGTTTTTCCCAGCCATCCAAATTAGCCCAGAGAAGACAAATTATGTAGTGCTTATTAGTCATCTCAATGCACTGCACACTGTGAGTGCTAAGCTGAAAATCTCACTTATAAGGAAGGCAAAAAACAATGTTGACCCACACTGTCATCCCAACAGAACATCGCGACGCAGGTCAGTTCTGGCTGGTCAGGTGTGCAGCGGTCCCTTAGACCTGACTTAACACAGGTTTACCATCACTGTGTCCTCAGATAACGATTACTTATTTTAAATTTTGCAGACCCGGGTGGAGTCCCCAGTTGGGTTTGGATCTGCAAACCCTCTAACAAATGGATGCCTTGGCAAGGCTTTTCATGGGAACTGCAAAGCGGATGTGATTACTAGAAAAGCCTCAGTTCCCATACATTTAGCACAGCACTGCCTGGTTTTCAACTTCAATATAAAACACAAACCCTCAAAACTCTTATTCCTTTTTTCAGCTGCAGCTGAGAAACAGTATTTCCAAAGGGCCCTGCACTATACAAATCATGCATGAAAAACTGCAGAGACCAGAGTGCTACTGGACATGTATGTGCCCCAGGACACTGCACCATATCAGCCACAGCAGTCCTGGAGGCTCAGTTCTCCCCATGTCACAAGCCTTTAAATCATCTACAACCTGGCAATGGAAAAATTATGTAATCAGCTACTTATATGTATGTAGCATCATTGCATGCTTCACATCTCATAAGTCTTTCATAAGAACAAAGGTAAGAACCAAGCCTTTCTTACCTTATCATACCTAAAATAAAATTATGTCAGTGAAAAACTGAATATGGCAAGATATCACTCATAGAATACACTCCACTGGGTCTGGATGGTGGGGATTACGAAGCTAATTGTGTGCTCCATCCAAATCCAGATAATGCTGAAGAAGCTTCCCATTGGTAGATGTATCACCTGAACTGGAGGTGTCCTCACAGAACTGTAGTGGACTAAACTGCAGTGGGTTTTCAAAGTTCCAAGAAATATTTCATGTCATAAAGCTTCCTAAGAAAAGTGTTTTCCACACCGCATGAATCATGTCAGTGCAGTTGCAGAGTTCAAACTCTATTCTGTCCTCCAGTTTGAATTTCTGAACAAAGATGAGCTCAGAGCTTATGCTTAGGCTTGGCTCTGCCTCAGGATCTGCCTTTTGGACTGCTCTGCCCATATGCTCCCTCCTCTTTTCCCTTGAGAGCA
This sequence comes from Pachyramphus minor, assembly GCA_013397135.1. Taxonomy (NCBI): domain Eukaryota; kingdom Metazoa; phylum Chordata; class Aves; order Passeriformes; family Tyrannidae; genus Pachyramphus; species Pachyramphus minor. The sequence goes on along the minus strand of VYXB01000792.1, from coordinate 1,962,785 downwards.
ACCTGCTCCAGTGAGCCAGCAAAATCCAAATCCAGCAAGAAGGTGGGATGTTTCTGGCAAAGGGGAGCTGTGTCAAAGCACTCTCCAGTATCTCCCTGCCAAAAAAGAATTTTGGTACCCCTCCTCTTGCTCTGTGCTGATTTATTTCTGCAGCAAGGGGAGTTCTCCATGTGCTTATTAACTGTCTCCAGGAGGCCTTTGGCAAATTACATTGCCATCTTCCTACTTGAATACATCCTACTGAAATCTGTATTCCTGTCACCTGCCCCCACCTCTCTTGGTGGCAGCTACTCTGTTCTGCTGTTCTTTCACTCCGCATTCCCGTTAGACTGGCAATATCTAAATAATATCTTTGGGGGAAAAGGGCTTTTGAAATACAGCTTTTGTTTTAATGACAGAACAGCATATACTGTCACTCCTCCAAGCATTTTCTAAGTGGTGATAATGCTCTTAACTTATTTAAGTACAGTATTTTTCCACCAAGGCTCTTTTTGTAACCATGCTCCCACCTCATTTTCTTTTGGTAGCAGTGCTGGCAAACAGGGTACATGGAAGCCAAAATGATACAGGTTGCATCTCAGACAGACAAGAACGAATCAGGGATGGCAACAGACACAAAAAGTTGGACTGAAAAATAAACCAGGGGAGTCTGACATTAGAAGTCTTTGGAACAGTTACAAAGACAACAAACACAGCCTGGACTCACTGTCCTTTCGCATTTTCTGCACATGAAATGTGTCCAATTGTTTAAGAATGCTGTGTGCAACATCCACTGAAGCTGCACAACCACCTTTTGTGCCATATGGTGGCTGGATATGGAAATGCTTTCAGATACAGGACAGGCTGGCATTACCAGCTCACTGTTTGCTTCTTGCCAGCTCACAGTGGAACCGCAGTGCTCTGACCCACAGACCCACCCCTGGTACTCTGCCCTGCGACTGTCTGCCTCTGCTGCCAGCACATGGCATTACTTCCATGTCCAGGGGTGAACTCAAGGCTGAGATATCTACTCTACTGGTACTTCATCCAAGAAAGACCTCTGCTTGGGTCTGTACCACTGGCACAGGGAGCACTGTCCCCCTGCCAGCACGCCTGTCACCTGCACACAGGCAGTGACTGACAGCTGTGGCCTGGAACAAAACCTGTGCAGCACAGAGAGCGAAGGGTAGAGGATGTGTCACAAGATGGAAAAGTTCAGAAGCCACCTCCATACTGCTGCCCAAGGAGCTTCCCTTGGTTCACTTGTGCACCTCTCCTGTTTGACAGCATCCTTCTGCCTTTTCTGGCTGTGAGAGCAACTGCGATTCCAGATGGTATCTGCTCCCATGTGAGTCCCACTCAGCATGCTTGCACACATGTTTTGACTTGTTTTGTTTAGATTTGCAATAGCATCCCTGGCTGGACAAATGCAAAGTGACTTATTGGCAAAGATTTTTTGAAATTATTGAATGATTTACTTACTTTAATACAGATAGGAACCTGCTCATTAGCTTTGATTACAAGTGACCATGGTTGATTTAAATCAAACTTGACCTTCAAATTCAAAACACAAAGAGAAATGACAGCAACAATAAACCCAGCAACAATGTTTGTCAGTCCTAGGCCTGACCAAAGGAGTACAGGACAGAAGCAAGCTTTTCTGCAGAGGAAGACAGCTTTCTTGGAGCTTCCTCTTCCTGTGTGGACAGATGTTTATTTCCCCATTAATTCCAGGAGTAAAGAGATAGAGCATGTGCAACAGCTCTAGAAAATCCCATTATAATACACACACAAAAATATCAGGTATCAGAGAGAAGGATATTTCTGCATTCCCTTAAAATCTCCACAACCCACCAGCATCACTTATATTCCCATATTTGTTTTTAAACAAAGGTGGTCGGTACCGGTTCCAAGAAACTGCAAATCTCAGAGCTCTGCTCCAGTGTGCAGGTGACACCCCTTTCAGATGTGCATCTGGCTCTAGGGCTTTCATTTATTTCAGAAAATAGTTGCAGTGAAAACAGAGACTGGAGGAGTTCCAAAGGCCTCAAAATGTCACCCTTGTTATTAAAGTAAAAAGAGAGAGTGTAGGAAACTGGCTGAGAAAAGGTCAAAAGTTTTCTTGTGAAAGAATCAAATTGCACTCTTCTTTTCCAGCTGTGACCTGCATTGTTGTTGACACTTTCACTAATAAAATGTGAGGAAGATGCTGGATGTACCCCAAAAAAAGTCTGTATATAAGGGAGATGGGATTTCCTCCATCTGATGTCCAGATAAGGAAACTTTCCCACCCAACATTTGCTTTTGGATGTGCTGCCTACATAAAAAAAGATGACTCAGGGCTGAGTAGAGGAAGGTGTGGAGTGACTGGAGGTGGTGCTAGCATTGCCACCCCCAAGGCTCTCCTTTGCAGGCAAGTGGAGGCTGATGAGGAAGTAACAACCACATCCATCCCCACAGGGGGGACTGGAGAGGCAGCTCCTCGGTTTAGAGGAACACCCAGCTTGGATTTGACAGTCAGAAGCAGGAGTTTGTGGCACTAGGAAAAAAAAATTAAAACTATGCTCTGGAAAGGATTTGGCTCAGACTGGTCCTGGCAGAGATGCCTGACCCAGAGATGTATCAGTCAGGCAGTGCAGGGGAGCTGGCTGAAGGCAGGAAAAGTTGCTCCAAGAATGTGCTCAAACAGGGCCACCCAGAGTTAATTTTTTCCATTTGCCCTGTCTATACCATTCAAGAGTTTGTGTCCCTCCAGGAGTTCCCAGACAGATGCCAGAGGATGGTATAAGCTTTGCAAAGAAGTCTGACGTGTTGTCCAGACTATCCAGAAAGGATGCTTGTTTTTTCTCATTTATTCACGATAGACCTTCCCCAGATGGGAGGTGTCTCTGTCTGAATAACACTCAGGTAGGACTCAAAGGTGGGGTGGATTGGGCTCCTTTCCTCTCTGACAAGCTCCCTTGGCTGACAGCAACACTGACTCCCTGTGTGGGAGGCACAAGCACCAGCAGGTCCTGGAGATGTCACAAGTCTGCACTGGCTCGCTTCAGGGTTTTGCAGCACAGAATTAGACAAAATAAGCAAACTATAATAAAATAGAAAGTAAAGCTTCCTAATGGCACCTGGCGTTTTGTTTAATCAGATGGTAATGCCTGCAGGCACAGTGTGCCAAACCCACACCGAATTGCCCCTTTCCATCCAGCCCTGCCAGGAGAGAGCTTCCTGCACCTTAAGCTGAATCATTGAATAACCCTGAGTGATAGAAACATAAGAGACTGTTTCTCCTGTTCTTCCAGTAATACTCCTCGGCAAATCCCAGATCTGAAAACCCCCCCAGACAGCCAGACACGCCCAATGTAAACCTCTGCATTGCTACCTCACATGAGGCTCCTACATAAGTCCTCAGTACAGGCCATCACACAACACCCTGAGAAAGATTATAAATGCTCGATCTACTTAATTCATGTCTCCCTGCAGACTTGTTCCAGGTCCATGATCACAAGCAATCTCCAAGCAGAAAGAAGGGTACAAGAACACCTGCCAGTTTCCAAAATCCAGTTAAAAATCCTATATCTAGTTTTAAAATATATCTAATCTACAACAGATCTGCACATAATCAGTCCCAAACTAGACCCAGTGACTAAGCCATAGATATTAACACCCCAGCGTTGTCTCTAAAGCAGAGTTCTTTCACCTGGTCTACAAGAGCCAGTCAACATAGGGTTGAATTTTTCACCATTCTGGAGAATAGGATGTCAGCCTTCTAACACCGCTGACAGTCCTTCTAGGAAACATGCACAGTCTGTTACACAAAAAGGTAACAGAGAAAGAATGATACAACAGATGGTTGGTCACTTGCATTTGTATAATGAAATTCTTAATGCATGTGTGGTGGACTTGGTCCATTTCATTGTACTACCCTTTACACATGCAAATTCTCCTGAGGATGTGGTTTTTAGTATTATAATCATCTAAGGTAACTCTAGGTTATTTTTTCATCCTATCAGCTACCACCAAGTTATTATTTAACCTTATATTCTATTACAGTTTCTGCTTGAGTCTATTTGAACAATTAGTTGTCAACAAAATAAGGATTTATAGTATTCTGTTCCTGGGGACTCCTCACTGCTGCATTATTCTGGCACTTCATTATCACAGTTCAAGACCAAACCATAGTTGCTGTGAACAGTTTTTGTGGCTTTTTAACCTCACTGGACATCACAGATGCAGCAGGTTCAATTTAGTGTGTGTGGATACTTGAGCTCAGCTCCAGTCCTTCCCCTGCAGTACTAGGTCCCTCTGACCAGTTACTTCCATATACATTTGAAGTTGTTCCTGTGTCAGGTCTGTGGTCTTCACCCATCTCTGCATATACACCAATTCCTTCTCAAACAACAAGCTGAACTGTTTGTACGAGAGGTACTTTTGTGCTTTTAGGAAATCAGAGAAAATTTAATGCTACTTTTTCAGGTATTGAAAATCAATTCTTGTTCTCCCATCTCAGAGATTTACAGCTCTGGGGCTGTACCTCTTGGTGCCTTCTCCATGTGCTGAGGCTGTAAGCAAACTTCACAGTGTGTGAGCTCATGTGCTGCTGCACTAAGGAATAAGCAGAACTCTGAGAGCAGCTCCTCACCTGTGCTGGGTTATAGGAGTCTGACAGGTCCCTGAGCTTGGTGCTACGAAGCAGCACAAAGGTGTGCTGTGATAGAGGGAAACAGGTCTGTGCAAGGCACTTACATGGAAAGCAAGAAGTCACCTTTGTCTGCTCAGCCCCTGGGAAATTTTCACCAGAGCAGACAGAGCTCCTGTCCCCAGTGTGAAGCAGACTCTCGTCAATGCCATCCCATTCCCGCTTCAAGTGGTCCGAGCTGCTCCAGAACAAAAGCAGCAGTGGAACACATCCCTGCCCGAAAGGCAAAAAAGGTAAATGTCTCTCAACTTGATTTCATCTCTCTTTCTCTGCAGGTAGGAACAGCAATTCCATGCGAAATTGCAGTGTGACATTGTGAAGGGTATTGGGGGAGCTCCTTTTGTTTTTAAAGTGAAAAACCGAACCAGACCTTAACAGGAGCTTGTTCCTTCTGCAGAGACATGCAAATGAAGAAGAGCCTGAGCAGCTCAGAGAGGCTCACAACCAGTCCCAGGTCATGAGCAGATCGGACTCCCCCATTTCGCTGAAACTTCCTGTGGGTCTGGGTCTCACTTTCCATCTCCTGCAGTGGAGACTGGTTGCTCTCTGTCACTCCCATCTAACAATGGCATGAAAACACCAATTTTTTTGTTACCCCTCCAAGTCTGAAGGAAGAGCTGTGTTCTACATCAGGATTCATTTCTCACCTATCTCCTAAGCCCGACACTGTTCTCACACAAAACATCACCTCAGACCATCCCTGTCCATAGGGAGTCAGGAACTGGACTGTGCACTCCAAGCACTTTCCTGTGTACACAGGTGGGATAAAAGTTTTAAAATGTGAATTAGCTGCCTTCCTGAATCATATTACTATCTTTCCTATGGAAGGCATCTGAGCAATTTTCCAGTGCTTTCTTTTCCTCCCTCTTGCAACTTCTGAAAAAAACAGGACATTTATTCAGACAGACAATTGGAGGAACAGTAAGTCCCTGCTAGGTTATGTGACAATTTGTCAGGGTCCTGAGGCCCCCAGGAAATGGTACAGGGATGATGGATGAAGGTGTGAAGCAGAATTGTCACTCCACAGCTAAGGCATTAATCAACTGTCAGGCTGGCTGAGGAGTGTGGCAGGCAAGCCTGGAAAAAGGGGCACCACACTGCAAGTGAGGCCCCCACTTCTGGAACCTCCCACAGAAAGAAAATACTCCGGGAGTAACTACAGCTACACACAAGAAGCAAATGGTCCTGACAATTCCCTGGGTAGTTATTCCTAGAGAAAACACTCATTCTTGCATTTCAGAGAAATTTGCTCACAAGCCCTGCTCTGCTCCCCAGAGCCATCACCAGCTGTGGCAAGTGACTCCAGCTCTGTCAGTGGGAATGCTCATGAGCACACCCAGCACTGACTTCATACCTTTTCTTTGTATTAAATGTTTTTATTTACAGTTTGTTGTGAATTGCATTTGAAGGTAATTTTTAAAAAATACTTTTAGAAATATACATTTTTTTTTAATTTAGGCAATTTTAAAAATATAATCAAAAAATTTGTTGCAGCATAAATGGTCTTCTTCCTCTTTAAAAATAGAAATCAAAAGTTTTGCCACTTGAAAAAAACTCCCCTTATTTTGTAGTGAAACTATTAAATGAGAGCTAATTTCACAAAGAGTTTAGTTCCTTTGAAAACTCAACTAGTATTCAAGGTCCCTATGTCTCAAAAATACTAACACATGTTGAATAAAATCTGTAGCAGGCAAGCTCAAGACAACCTCTGTGGCCAAGCAGGTGCCACCCCAGATCACTGGAGTAGTTATTTTCTGTTTCTTCTTCCTTCATATCTCCCTACCATTCATTTTCATCTTTCCCCTGAGTTCACACATCTGTAGATTCTCTCAACAGCAGATGAAGTGTTTCCACCAGCCTGCAGACTTAGTTCTGTGGTACACTACAATAACAGTCTGTGATGGGTACAATATTTGAAAAGTGTTTTTAAGACTTTCACATTCAAAATTCCCCTTTGAAGAACAGGAGGGACAAAGCCTCAGTACATGTCAACTTCAAATTACAGCTTTTGTCTGGAGAATTTGACTGGATTGTTTAATCAGTTAATACCCACTATAGCAGGCTCAGCCCTGCTCCCTTGATGTTAACTGGACTTCAGTGTGAGATTTCAACAGGACCACAGAAACAGATATCTCCTGCATATTTTTATAATAATAAGCAGACATCTTTGCATGGACATTGATAAAAAGATCAAAAGACATGAGTCATATTACTGAACTTCTGGGTTTCATGGCACATCTGATATCTCTGCGCAAGGAAAACAAGCTTGATATCCCCTCATCCAGAGATATTAAATTTTCCTGCTGGGTCTCAAAAGAGAATTGAAGCATCAGATCACCACAGCTGACAGGTTTAAGTCAAATATCTGCTGAGCAGAGCCTGGAGGGATAGTGTCAATAGAGAGCGATTAGGAACATCTTCTGCTCTCTGGCCAAGAGTGGTTCTTATTTGATGCCGACATTCTCTGGTCTCAGACACACTCAGAGGGCTACATCTGCTCTTTTTCATGACTGTGTTTTGGAAGAGGTCTGCAGCCCAGTAAATGAGTTTCAATAGCCTGCCAGGAGCAAGGAAGGGCAGACACAGTGCACAGCCTGCCCCATGTTTGTGCCATGCTGGTCAGGCAAGCCTAAATAACTGAGCAACCTGAAAAATTTTGAAAATACTTTAGTGGCAGCTTTTGCAAGTCAGTATCCAGACAAACTTAAAGTCTAGCCTGAGTGAACATTCTGTGAGGAAGGCACAGAGAGTGGAAAACCTCTGCCAAAGGTTCAACACAGCCATATTCCATGGCAAAGGACACCTCATCATTGCAGCCCTGGTGAACTAGGAAAACTGCTGCCAGAGGGATGTAAAGCCTGTGAGGACTCCTGAGGTTCTGCTGCCATCCTCCTCCTTCGAGTGAGTCCTTCCAGAGCATTCCAGGTTTTCATTAATTCTGTGGGTCATGACAAACAGAGCAGAATCATGAAGCTTGTAGACCTCACTGGGAGACAACTTTCAACTCGGCACTCAACAAATTCCCCCAACCAGAAACTTCAACTTTATGACTCCTTTTTGAACCTCATCTTTCCTCACCAAACAAAACTTTATGGTTTGCATTCTGCCTTCTGCCTTCATCACATGGCAGTGAGGGAGGCACATATATTTTACATGTATAATGCAGCTGAGCAGGAACAGTCTTGACAGTCCTGGTTCAGCTCCCTGCAGCCCTGTCAGGGGGAGCCTGCAATGCTGCTGAAGCATGTGTTGGGCTTATTCATTAACTAGATAAGAAATGGAAAATCCCTCTGCCAATAAATGGATTGCATAATCTTGAGTCTGGAATGTCTGGAAGGTAAAGGAGGGATAGTGGATATTATAAAGCTGCTAGCAGTATTTTCTATGAGGTATGTAAAACTGAGAAAGCATGAGGTACAAATATTAGCATATGGTGGGGGACTCCAGGATTTCCATAAAAATTTGATAGGTATGACCAGCTTTTTCTACCTTCACCTTCAGCAATTACTTGCATACTATTCAGCTCCTTCTCTCCTTTTGGCTCCCAAACTAGCTATTAAATACAACTCTTAAGCTCCAGGGTGAGATCTGCCTGCAACAGAAGTTTTCCTTGCTGAGGTATCTTTCCACACTATACAGACAAAGGAAGTGTCTGTCTGAAGGAATTATCACAGCAAGCAAAAGACTAATGGGACCATTCATTATCTTTAATTATATTCATCATCTTCTAGTGATTAGAACACAGTCATAAATTAAGATACATTTAAATTTGGTACATTTGAATGAACTGGATATCCTTTGAATATCTTATAGGAAGTGAATTTGTCAGGAGTAATGATGCTGTCACCTTGACAGGGCAGAAAGGATGCTTCAGTTGTCAGGGAACTCAGAGGGCATTGAGGTACAATAACAGTGGACTTAAGAGAGGAAGGGATCAGCCTTTGCATTGGTTTCTCATGGCTGAAGATCCCAAGAGCTCAACTCCCAGTTTTCAGCAATTTCTCAAGTACTGAAACAAAGAGCACAGTGCCTTGTACTTCTGAAATATCTTGGGATTTATTGTTCTCAGCACAGGGGCTGCAGATCACGAGCTCCCCTGTGTCCATGGAGTGACAAATTCATACAGAGATGTGTACTTGCACACGGGTTACAGACTTGGGGCTGTTAATACACTAAACTCATACAAACTAGGAACAGAAATCCGCATTAATGTCCAACCCTTCTAAATCCCTCATATCTTAGTGGGTGTACCATAAATTAATCCAGTGGGAAGGATTAAGAGCTTGTGACTTGAGCTGCACCTTCCTGGAAGATGAGTGAATGAGAGGGTATATTGTTTCCCAGCTTTTACTCCACTTTTACACATCTCTAAGTCTTCAGAGAAAAGTTAAGAAAGTTACTTCCCAGAAAGAAAGCCACAGGCACAATTGTTATGCTTTTTCTATGTTCTTACACTGCTCCAGTCATTAAATAGCAGAATTCAGATAACAGATATGTATCAGACAGCTGTGATGCCTCCTGGAATCTCACCTATGGTGCTTCTAGCACGATGCCTATGCTGACCACTTTTGTACGTGGCTCAGAGACAAACTAGCACATCTGCACCTTGGGATGCTCCATTTCACTGTCTGGCATCTTAGCGAAAACTCACAGGGATTGTAAAAGATGACCCCATTTGCCATTAGAGAGAGCAGATCTACAACATTATCAGTTGTGCATTGCACTAGAAGTTAGCCAAGTGTAAATATTGCTGGGGTTTAATGTGGATTAAGGCACACAAACAAGCCATGTCATCTTAGCAAAACACTCTGAATACCAGCTGGGTATCAGTGATACCAGTGTGATTATCAGTGATATGCATCCTGTTACCTTGCATTTTCTGTAGACAAAGAATATGTGGCTGGCAAGTCCCTGTGGCTTGATCAGTCTCCTTTTGTGGCAAAGGGACCTGCTTCAGTCACTAGGGCTGTCCCAGCCAAGAATAAATGGCTGTGTGAATAACCAGAAGCTCTACTGTTATTTGTTCCTGGATATAATTTTTTGTTGGTGAATCCCTGGAGCACCACAGTGCTTTACACCATTACAAGAGTGTACATCAACATGTCATACTCCGTACGTCAACAGCCAAACAAGCCATTACTGTTCAGTGATCCACCTCTGCCAACAAAACACCTCATCACTGGCATCAAAGAAACACACTCTTTCCAGATTTGGATTTAGCTACATGCCAGAATTCACTTACAATCAAATTGTTCTGGGCTGCTTTAACTATGTTTCTGTTTTCATTGGAAAAAAAAAATATAGGAAAAACTTAGCCAGTTAAAAAAAAAACCAAAAAAACAAAACAAAACAAAAAAAAACCAACAAAAAACCAAAAAAACCCCACACACCCAAGCCAAAAAAACCCCCACCTACATGAAAAGTGAGAGTTCATACATTACTTCAGAGAGATAAAATGTTCGATCTGACTGGAACCTTTATCTGTGAATACATCTGCAGGGCTGGGATTACTTTGAAACAGAAGGAATTCAGAGCAGAAGCAACTCTCAGTTTTAGCAGCTGCTAAGAAATTGCCAGCTGCCTTTAAAATCTCCTTTAGTCCCACTACTGTCTAAATAAGACCAGTGCAGGTTGCACACATAAAAGCTCATAATGCAGTGAGTGAACAGAAGCTGAATAACAACATTGAATCTGAATTTAAATTATTTAAACAATTAAAAAGAAAACCAGAGAAGAATAAATTAACCCAGCCTGAAGCAGAAGTAAAAAAGCACATAAATAAATAGAATCAATAGAGGTTATTCTCACTTATAACCCAATAAAATAAAATGCACTAAAATAAAAGAAAAAGAAAGTAAAATACAACCAGAAGAACACAATCTTAATAAGAAAATTACTCCAATGCATTTCCTAATGAAATTATTTGGAATCAACAATTCAAAGCCAAAAGAAAAAACAACATAGTGCTTTGTGTACTGATTTACATGGTGCACATCTGTCTTTATCTGACATTCCCCACTGAGGCCCCAGAGTTTCACTGCCAACCTAAGAGATGCAAGACAGAAAAAGNCATCTGTCTTTATCTGACATTCCCAACTGAGGTCCCAGAGTTTCACTGCAAGACAGAAAAATAGATTCCAAGCTGCTGTAGTAAGTGGGAAAAACGTTGAGTGAGGATGATATTTTAGTCCTTCAAACTCTCCAACAGTAGGTTGTCCTGTGCTTAACAATGGGCCGGGATAACTGTGCTGAACAGTGGGCCAGGATATGAATGAATGTTTTCAATTCCTCCTTGTTAAATATTTTCTATATATTTAAAGTTTATTTCTTCAGACTGACATTTTTTGAAAGGAGCATTTTAGCAGCTTCTGATAAACAATAAAGGTAAATTTTAAAACATACTGAATTGTTTCTAGAAGAGGCTCTTTCTTTGTTAATCTGTGCTTTTATTTACCCTAAGTCACGAGGTGGTGTCCAATCCATATGCATTTTTAAGTTTAGGTTACAGAACAGAAGAAATAGCTTCTGGAGGGAGGAATGACATCCATTTACCTGAATAAGTTACCAGATCTAAATTCCTGCCCTGGACATTCAAACAGCAGCACCTTTCATTTGTCAGAAACTCTTTCAGCAGAGGAGGTCAAGCAGCCATAGTAAAATGTCACTTTTCATGACAGCATGCTGTACAATTCCTACTTCTGTCCTCCCCAAAAAACGATCTCCCACATAGAGTGATTACACTGCAGCCTAGACCATAAGCCCATGTAAGCTGGATTGTTTTCTGTTCCTAAATGTGCTACTGATTCCTGAGCAGCTTTAGGTAACAACTCTTTTTACACCCACAACTAGAAAACACCACTTTATTTTCAATTCATGTAAGTAATTGAACTGTAACTATGACCAAGCACTATCTGAACATGAAACACTCAGCTGATCTAGCAAAAGCTTCCTCCATCTGTGTTAGGGATGAAAGCACAACTCCATGCCTTTGGTGTCAGCTATTTGGAAAAACTTTGGGCTGTAGCTTGGCTTTGAACATGCAATTTGGGATTAACAAACGCATTTATACTTCCTATTACAAGTTCTACATACATTTAGCCTCTGAATGTGATGGCATCCTTAATTTTCTCTGTTACATCTCATTGTTAGGTTGTTTAAATTAATTCTAAAAAGCCATTAGCTTTACATTAAGAATTGCTGTGGCATCTGGCAGATGATCTATAGAGGAAAGTTGTGTTCATATGAAGCCCTTTCATCAGTGCTCATAGACTGAGAAACATTATCTAAAAGAAAGACTGAACTGATGGTATTTGACACATAAATACACATCTGTGTTCATCAATAAACCATAAGACCCCCATGGAGTAGGTAAGAGGAAATACTGAGACTGCAGAGATGTGGAAATGAGGCATGGATAGTGTAGAGAAGAAATTGGATTACAAATAAATAACACATCCAGACACACAAACAAAAGGGGAAATTAACTCCAGTCTCTGTTTCTCATCTGCTGCTTGAAAGACAAACCCATCCTGCTCATCCCATCCATCTGATAACTGAAGTGCCTGAACTGACACAAAGGGGACAGTCTTAGGATTCTCTCAGCTAGAGGTTTTAGCTTCATGTAGGCACCCAACCAGCAAGGCATTTCCACAGAGAAGAGCAACAGCCACCCACGCCAAGGCCAGCAGAGCCGATTACTGTCCTGTTCCCTGGCAGTAAGTCAGGAGCTAACTCTGAAGGAAGAGTGCTGCTGACAAGCAGGCTATCAGCAGCACAGGGCTGAGGAGCCTTGTCATCTCCATCCATTACAGCTTTGATCAGGAAACAAAATCTGCATTCTCCAAGCCCACAGAAATACATTGAGAAGATACAGATGCAGGCTGGCAAGAAAACCATACACTTTTGCATTATGGGGTTTTTATGCCTGTTTCTCTCTTTTTATGAACATTAGGAAGCAAATTTCTGACTATTTAATTCATCCATACTTCTGCTTGTTACAAATATTTTATTAAGTCAGCAGAGCAAAGATTATAGGGGGAAATGAGACAGTTTAAATGTTTCATATTTTGGAGAACAGTAAAAAAATATTTTAAGTTTCCTGGTTTTATAAAACACAATGGGCCATGTCTGCTCCTGTGAGCAGTTTAAGCACACTGCACCCTATAAGATGTTTTACTTAATCATCCATATTAAAAGTCTTATTGGTACAATCAGGTTTGCAGTGACATTTTGCAGTAATGCTCAATTTTACCTTCAGTTTGGGAAAGACAAAAGAATCTCTTAAAACAAGTAATTTGTTGTCCAACTCACATTTAAGGACAGGTCACTCACTTTCAGCAACTAGTAATCTCTGTGTTGGCACTACCACAGAATTACCTGCACATCATTTTCCCCAGGCATAGGATTTTCCCAGCAAGAAAGCCAACAAGATACATGAACTTGAAGCAAAAACCAGATCATGCATATTCCCAACTCTGCCACAATGTAGGAGGGGGGTTTTTTCTTGTAAAACTTCTCCCAATTTTTTCCACCATCCAGGTTTCAGATTCTTAGGAATCTTCCAAAACACTTAAATTCTTGATAGAAAGCCTCTGTAGATGAACTCTGTATTTATTCACCAAATGAACAAGAGATAACATCAGTCTTCTGGGCTTTCACCAACAGTTTATGCAAAAGAAACCTATCCTCCTCCTTTTCATGAGTGAGTAATATGGGTAATGAGCTCCTTACTCACTAAAACTTCAGCTCACTAGGTTTGCAAGTATTATTAACCTCATCACATGTGTCTAAAGGCAGAGGGTAGCTCTACATCTCTTCAGGGCCCTGTCACCAAGCCTCTGCTTGAAACATTACAGTGTGCTACAGCTTAGTCTGGAAGCCATGAGGTCAACAGAAGCTACAGATTGTTCAGGTTTTCCTTTAGAGCAGTGTTTTTATTTTATGCACTGTGGTCAAGTTCACATCATCCTGAACTCCAAAGAACTTTATGCAAGACTAATAAGCAGCAGTTTCACACTGAAAACACTTTGTTAGGTGAGTCTCTGTAGGGTACAGCCTAACAGGCTAGGAAGTACCCTCCTTTTAACCAGTATTCTTACAGAAAGTTTGAGGTATGTGTGCTGTGCTGTCTGCCTCATTGTGAGAAGGAAAACTTTGGCTCCAGAAACAAAAGATTTCTACTGTTTTTTGGGTCCAGGCAGAAGCAGAGGTAAAAACCTACAAAAACAGAAACTCACTTTTTCACATTGCAATATGGAAGAACATTACTCTTGATTTTCATCCACACACCCAACTCCTCTGCCTCCTCTCAGACATGACACTATTTTGAAGAGAGAAGAACTTGCAGAACACCTCCAGTATAACAGCACAACATATTACAGGAGAGACAAACAAAGATTGGACAAGGCTGCTTTATGGGTGTAATAAAAGAGTTTCTGGCAAAGGTAATTTCTACCAAGGTTACTCATACAGTGCAAAAAGTAAGCAAAACTTCAAGTTCTTGGAGGTCCAAGAGACCTTTTATTCTTTAACCTTTTTAATTTTCTATATTTTTTGTCACAAAGGGAGGGAAAAGAGGGTGTTTCAGCCCTGAACTATAAAGCTGACTTGTAGCAGGTGGCTCAGTAATTGGTATTTATGGCTCAGAATGCATCAGTAACAAACAGGTTGGAGACTGATATTCTCATCACTTCTTACTTTGCTCTCAGCTTTGCAGCTATTTCATGCACTCTGGGTTTATCAATTACCTTCCTGAGGTGGGACAGTGTGATTTGTTTTTAATGCATGTACAGTGAGTTTTAATAGCCTGGTTTGTTTTTTGCATTTGCAATTTCATGGGGACAGATTCAGGGACAAACATACAGGAAAGACCACATATAGCTTTGGTTAGCACCTCAAAGACTTTTTGGAGCTTCATCACACCCCAGCCTATAACATATCTGTTCCCAAATTGGCTCTTAAAAACCCAGCTAGCATTACTCCTTTTGGTCTTCTGCCTCTGTGCTTTTGGTGCATGTTGAGCTATTCTGCAGTTCTCACACTGTGAGCTTTGCCCTTCCAGGGACTGGGAATGATGCTGAGGGATCTTACGATACATTGCAATGCTGAAATCTGGAAACCTTAGGTTGGATAGAAAGAGATATTATTGAAAGGGTTGACAGAGTGAGTGTGCAAAGCCAGTCAGAAAAAGATGCCTCAGCAGAATCCTGTGAACATATGATGAGATCCCAGTATGGACCAGAAGGTAAGAGGGCAGCTTTCATGAGACATGCTTCTAATTTTGTAGGCTGCAGCCCTAGATTTGGGATTTGTGAGGAAGTCAAATAGTGTCTCATCTATAATTCAATCCTCTTTCACTCTGTTCTGGATTCCTAGAGTCTCAATTTCCCCCCCAAAGATATAACATGTCATGCCTGAGGGCATAGGTACCAATAAATTGAAAGTGTCACCATTTTGTCGTATTTGTCACTTTTGGCAGCAGCATACTCAGAATAGGAAAGGGAAATGAAAAGATCAAGAGCACAACCAGTCAGAGCCCACAGCGTGCACAGAGGCTGGTTGGGATGATGCACACCTCTGTGTGAAATACCAATTCCCAAAGTCACTGACACTAGTCAGAGTCAGATAGCACAGATAAACTCTTAAATACATACTAGAATGTAATTAGCATGCTACAAGTAGAGACAATGTACTGAATAGCTGGATTAATCTGCATTCCCAGGATTTCTCGGTGAGAAAAATGGAAAAGATGAGGCCTTGGTATGGGAAAGATAGAAAATAAAATATTTCAGTGAATGCACAGAAACCTTCCTGTAAATGGGCTGTTGGAATAACCCAGGCAGAATAAGCTTCAGTTTCAACTGAAGCATAAAAGTCAATAATCTTCTCTGTAACCTTTCTAAACTCTTTGCTATTCTATCACATATACTGAGCCTGAAGGGAGTTAATCTATTCAAGGTGTGTGTGTGTGTCTATACTCATTATATACAGCAGAGTACTCCTTCAGAGAGAACTAGTTACTCAGCAGTCTGTCTCATGCTCAGCTCTAGTAATATTTAAGAAAAGTGTCATTGTCATTTATGTTAGAGAACTTTAGCAAAACCAGAAAATACACAGTTGTCCTTCCCAAGAAAATGAAAGATTGAAGGATGAAAGGTGATCCAAATTACTTTTCACCTCGCAATTATTTGTCTAAAAAATGGATTTCTCATATACATATTGCAATTCATTAATTATTTTGTAGCTATATGCTTTGTACATTAAAAATGAAATTAGAAGTATTTCTTCTGAAACCATGTCCAACTCACCCCTGCTGCCTTTCTTCTTTAAGTTTCTTTGCAAGTGGAAAAAGTGCCTGAGCAGAGCATATCACCTCGTTCTCAGAGGACAGAGTCCTGTAATTACTTTGGGTAAGTTGTTTTATCCTAATGAAGGATTCTGTTTCGGTCCATGGAGGGTACCTTTCCATCTGGGCATCAATTAATAGATACTCCAAGATAAGTCTTGTGGTTTCAGGACTGCCCTAATTTTCACTTGACAGTAATGAGACTGTCAGAATAATTCTTATCTCAGTATAAATAATCTCTCTCAATCAGTGCTACACAAAAAGTATGACTGTCACTCTCTGACCTTCTCCTATACAAAGGCCACACTGTTAGTGATAGGATCAAATAGAAAAAGCCATTAAGGGCACACAGGCTTGCCCTTAACAATGGATTAATTAATAAATACTTTCCAGACAATTATTCATTCTTTGAGTTACCCATGACACAGGCACTTCTAGCTTGTCCTTCAAAATGCTACTTCATATAGGAGTTTTCCAGAGAGGTAACAGGTTTGTGGTATCATCTCTCTCAGTAACTAGTATCCTGATATATAAAACATTGAGGTTGATCTTACAATGCTTAACTCTGATCTAACCCAAAATAGAAGTGCCCAGCTTAAGGTCCATATATATATATGTATATATATGCATATATGAAAAGGAAACCCAAGCAGAAAACAAAAAAGTTATAGCTGAGGAGAATACAGAACAAACCCCAAATCTCCTGGCGTTCTGGAGGAAGAAATTATGAGATTTAGTTTCCACTACAGAACAAGGAGGTTTCCATCCTCTCTAGAGTACTGTGAAGATAAATTTCTTCAGCTGTGGGAAGTGCTCAGACATTGTGTCAATGGACTGTTACATAAAACAGGGAAATACATCTTGAGCTTATTAAGTTTATTGGAAATTATTAATTTTAAACAAAGATCTATGATAAGCAATGACTGCAGTAGGAAAAGATCACTGTTGCAGTACAGCACATGCACCAACAAGCAAACTGCATCAGCAATAAAAGGAGAAATCCCTCTCTAATCAGGTCTCACTTGGAAAAGCATTTATTTGTGATTGGGCACTGGAGCATTTGAGCTACTGATGCAAGGCACCAACAACACCTGCCAGCAGTGTTCACTGGCTAAGCTACCAGTCCTTCCACCACAAGAACAGATGTTGCAAGCTAAAAAAAAAATTCAGACACATGCCTGGTAATATATGAAATCAATTATTTCAGGACTTCGGGGCAGGAACAGGGAAGAAGAAGTGGGGATAAATTGACTGCTGTTGGAACATGCTTTGCACAAGATGCAGTGATGGAGAATAGCCCAGTTTCAGTGGGTTGTGATCTACAGATAAATATAGACTAAAAATGAAACAACACATACCATCAAATAAACTAAGTAATAAAATTGAACTGGTAAGTGACGAAATGTCCACTTCTGCCTTTGCTGTCAAGTACAAAACGCTGCACATAACTACGTTCCTTTAAACCACTTCTTTTCAAACAGATACTACGTGGGAAACAAAGGGAAGCAGCAATGCTCCCCACCCCCCTAATAGGAATCCATGTGTTCCACTGATAACTAAGAAAAAAATACTCATGTATGGGTAGTGTAGAGGATGTGTGTGACATACTGACCGAGAAGACCACTGATATAACTACCTCATTACACATCTCCACAGTGCAACACAGCTAATCTGCTAATTCTCACAGGGGAGAAGCACACTCCTGAAATCAAAAACAAGACAAGAAACAGGCAATTGCCTCATCCCACTTGCAAAACCAGAGTCTGTGAGCTCTACAGCTATATCTGCTGGCCTGGATCTATGTGCTTATCCCTGAGCTCACCTCCAAAATTTTTACCTAAAAGTTTTCCGATATTTAGAGCTTGATTCAAAGATAGTTGAACTTGGTAGGAACCCTAAGCACCAGGTTTGAGATGACTGTAAAGAAAAAGGCATTTCTGTTACTGGTGCCATGCATCCCAGATGCAGGCAGGCCTCCCATGCTGCTGAGGGGAACACCGCACGTGCAGAGGAAAGACTTTTCTCTGCCCTATAACATCATAAGAATTGCCAGTGCCATACCCGTGTGACAAAGTCAGAGCCCTCAAAGTGACAAATTAACTTATAAATGATAACTCTGTCAACAGCTTAAATTGCTCGACTACTTTTTTTCTGCTTACTGGTAAATTGCTCATCGGGCAGTTCTTGCTGAGGTTTTGTCCAATTCGGTTTCCTCCAGCAAGAAGAAAGCAAGGAGAAACTGAAAATAACGAAAAACACTTCCCCCAGTTTCCTATCTGACAATTTTCACCCTCTTTTACTAAGTAATTATAGATTATATATTAATTGCACTGTGTGCAGGACAACACAAAGCAATTAACACTTCTGTTGTGCTTCATGGCTGCTCTGTGCTGTTTCCAGGGGGAGGTATGATGTGAAATCTCATGACTAGGATGAAACCAACTGTAGTCATCCCTGAATTTACATTTTTCCATGCCTGCCTAACACCCAGTTCAGTGCCTGCTGGGCTTTCTCTTATAGGCAATCTGGTAGCCTGAAACAGGAGATCTAATTTCTACAGACATGGCATAATACCAAAGTTACCCAACTTTTGGGAGAACCAGGGGTTTAGAGGAAACCCATTAATGTTCAGTAGCCTACCAAAATAAAGGAGAGGGAAAGAAAGAGTTCCAGTTCTGGTTCCTGACTTTGGACAACTCATTTCTTCTCCCCCAAACCATCCATGCATCTCCCATGCTGTCTCCAACCCTCCAACCTTTCTCTGGTCTCAATTCTCTTTGATTATTGGGCCCACTTCCAATATGCATCCAGCCTGCCCTCAGTGTGCTGAACTGTCCAGGTCACCACTGTGTCTCTGTAAAATTAGCTAGAAATACATACAGTATCAACACAACAATGTCCCAAGCTGCATTCAGGACTGCAGCATTACTGGAATACAAATAATATAATGATATTCTTAGGATGAAAGAAATATTTGTGAACTAAAGCACAAAAACACTGGGAGGGCTGAGTGTTTCTGAGATTTCAACGTGTCAGCATTACTAAAAATTGAATTTTATTAAAGGCAATAACTATGGGCATAAAATCACAGGTTTTGTCTGTAACTTGCCATTTGAATTCAGAATCCCCCATTTGGAATTTCTTCCAAACTGCACAAAGGACCTTGTTCCCATAATTAACCCTACCACTGTTAAGGTTTGGGTTTAGGTATTGCATCTCTTCCCCCGGTCTATTTACAGCTTGTTGTTCTTTGCTACCTCCTACTCCTCCCTAGCAGGCAGGCATCAGCAGGGAAGGATTCAGCCCAGCAAAGGTGCATCAGTTAACTGGCTGTTGGGTTTGTTTCATTCCTTGCACCAAGGCTCATGGTCACCATGGTCTAACCACGAATAGTGCCCGGGTGGTGGCAACTAAACTCCTTCCAACTACACTGGACTATTTGTTGCAGACGCTTATTCTCATCCTTCTCAGGAAGGATGAAGGCAGATGTGTATGTTAGTCTGTGGGTCTGCTTAGTACCATTTAGGCGCTACCAAAGTCCTGATTTATCCCAATGAAAGTGAAAGGAAACTGAGTTTGACATAGGATTTAGCAAACATGGGGACTATTTTCATTCTCACCAGGTGACTTTTAGCAAGCCAGGGAACTGCAGGTAACTCAGGATGTTTAAAAAAACACTTACTGAACCTTCCTAATACACAGTCCCAAGGCTGCAGTCCAGGATGACTGTGAGGTGGTGAACTTCCTCAGGAGGGACAGACACGCAGCCAATCTGGCCTGCCACACATGCCTAAATCAGTAAGGATTGCATCATTACTTGTGTGGGTGTATCCTTTACTTAGCATCCTGAATCTGTAGGAAACAAGTTACCTTGGCACTGGGATTCTGATTGGCAAGACTTGTGAAATTATAAGAAGAGACCAAACTCTTGAGGTCCTTCTTTTCCAAGACATATTTCAGTTCTAGAAGCTGCTAAGTTTTAAGTGTTAAAAGCGAGATCCAGAAATGCATCTTTTTGTCTCTGTTTTTGATGCTCTGCTTTGTTCTAAATTAATTGGCAAAATTCTTCTATTTGCATATCTCAGCTGGGCTTTTGTAATTCTCTGCACAAAATTTGATCAAGAAAGGAAACCTGAGAGCCTTTTAAGCTGAGCAGTTGGTAGATGCACTGGACCACATATGATGTATGCCTATACCATGAAGACATACATCAGTAGTGGGTGGACTGTATATCTCCTTGTGCACTTATTTCTATTTCATGGTATTTTAAAATAAGAAATACCCTTTAAAAGAGCTGATTGCTGCAGGCTAGCAAAAATTTACAATGCTTGCTTGAAATGTTTTTGCTTAACAGCAGGAAAAAAAAAAAAAAATCATGTATTTGAAAGCAAAAATTTCAATCATCCCAAACCCGGTGACCTCTTCTGGGTATTAAGATGCTGTTGGCAGACAGCTCTCTTCAAAAGATAAATCTTGGCTTTCCACAGCAGCAGAATGGCATTTGTTTTCATGTCAGGACATATTGATTTCACACAGATTTTAGAGAAAATAACAGCTGGCCACATACCTCAGTGATGCCAGAACACCCAAATACAAGTGCCCTGAAGGGGAGGGCAACAAGTATTTTAGTCATAGATAATCATAGAATGGTTTGGGCTGGAAGGGACCTTAAAGACCATCCAATTCCAACCCCTGCCATGTGCAAGAACACCTGTCACTAGACCCAGTTGCTCAGAGCCCCAGCAGAGGTCTCCAAGGATGGGGCAGCCACAGCTTCTCTGGGCAACATGTACCAATGCTTCACTACCCTCACAGTATAGAATATCTGATATCTAACCTAAACCTACTGCTTGTTTAAAGCCATTCCTCCTTTGTTATTACATGCCCCTGTAAAAAGTCTCTTCCCAGCCCTTTTGTAGGCTCCCTTCATTCACTTAACCCCAAGTCCCAGCACTGGTAAAGCCAGGTGTCCCCTCCCTCAGCAGATCACCTTGGGCAGCCAGCAGGAGCTGCTGTGGTAGAAGGACAAGCAAAGTCTCTCTGGTAGACAAGGAGATGTTCCTGGGAGAGCAGCTGGTTCCAGCTCCTGTTCTACACTCCTGCGTTTATATACAAGATGAGTTTGTAGTATTAAAACAGATGGGTTTTCCAAGCATGACTGCTTCTTTTGGGGATAATAATGCCATTAAGGGCATCCAGCTCTCCAGCACCAAGGGGCCCACTACAGGCGGAAACAGACTTCTTGCAGAAACAACCCCAAACCTACTTGTAATGTCTTGCCATCACCCCCTTCCCAATCCAATTTTATTAACAAATAAAATGACTGGGCAAGCATTGAAATCAGTTTGCCAGCTGGTTTGAGTATCTATTTCTGAAAACATCTTAATCTTCTGGAAAAGCTCATAATTTTTAATGCAGTTGTCGACACAGTCTTTTAGAAATTGATACAAACACAGGCTTAAGGGGTTTTTAATACTATTCTTCTCTTTCATTTCAGATCAGAGGGTTAGAATTACTGATGTTTTTAAGAACTACATGTATTTTCTCTCATAGAATGAAACTAAAATAGGACAAATAAGCTTACATGTTTATTAAAGCCTTTCTTTACAGATTGAAAATGGTTTTGTCATGACTGCACACCCAAGACTTCACTATGTTCCAGATGAAGTCATTAACCGGGAGCCCTGTGTCAGACTTTGGAGACATTTTGACAGGAAAAGTGTTTTCTACTTTCAGTTTGCAAATCATGGACCACAAAATAAACATTTGTGGTGTACCTTTGTGGGAGTGCCTTACTGATAACACAATTCATATCACATTCTCCTTCACACTGATTTACCAAACCTATCAAACTCCACACCTTCACTACTGCTGAAATGAGCCCTTAATGTTAAGGAAGACCAGTTATAGTAGTTTCTTGGGCTATTGACTCTAGGAATGTTTTACTACGCTCAAGTAGGAGTAACCCAAGGGAGAGGAGCATCCCAGGATTTTGCCATCAACCTGAAGCACACACTGCACAGGTTTTAAAATGTTTACAAAGCCACAGAAATTCCCAAGGACTTTCTCCAGGCCAAAAAAGAGTGAGGACTCCACTTCACAGCCACTAAGTGTAGAACCCAGCTTCACATATCCCAGCTATTGGTCTTAAACTGGTACCAGTCCCCTTTACTCTAATGAACTTAACTCCTATGTCAAGGTCAAGAAGATAGTTCAGTCTCTCATTTCCTCTATTAATGCAATTTCCAGAGAAGACTTCACCAAGCCTGTGTGGCAGAATTAGATGGAATGCTTGGGACTGATTTAATATCAATGTAATCTGAAAATAAACACGTGGCTGGCCTTTCAGCTCCTGATCTCCAGCAGGACAGAACTGGCATAAAAAGAGCAATTGCTTTGACCCATACTTCTCTCACTGCTCTTATCTCATGCACTTGAAACACATCTCCTAGTGACAGAGGAAAAAGCGGAGCTGGCTCAAAATGTTGCCATTTTTAGAGCAGAGGGAAAAAGCAACAACACCAAGAAATGCCAATTTTTCTGTCGTTCATTAAAAACAAAATGTCCCAAAACCATTTAATGCAAAAATCAGATTGTTTGAAGCAAAATCAGGAAACCGACTTCCAAAGCAATCTGTGAAAGCAAATGTGATATTTTTCAGGAAAAAAACCCCTCTTTTCTCAGATGGCATGCTTTCTGTATTCAACCTTGCACAAACCACACCAGTCCAGGGCTCCTGGCACCCAGAGAAAGCTCCCCAGCTCTGTGCCAAGCTTCAATAATAACCAAAGGGCCCCAAAAGAATAGTATTTATTTCATCTTATTTTCATGGAAACTAAACCCAAGGCAAGTCCCGTTATAATAAGACATAGTCAGGGAGATCAGTGATGACAACCCTGAGGCTTCATCCCCCTCCATCATGTGCAGCCTGGGAGAGACTTCAGGGTGGGTACTCTGACATTACTGCCTGTCAATATGGCAACATTGCCATTGTTTACATCAGGGAATAAATAAGACCATGTAGAGGAACAGAATTAAGATGAGAATTAATATAATTTGTTTTCAAGGCTTCATGCCAAGATTTTTTTCACTCAAACCATGAAAATTTATCCAGCTCCTGAAATAGTTTAGGGCTGCTGATCTACAGATTATTCTGCAAGGGCCAGCTTTATGCTGTATGTGGGGACTGAAAAAGTAAGAAACCATTTGGTTACAGACAGCAGAGCTTTGTCCATCCTGGTGGAGTCAGGTGAGCCTGGCACTTTACAGAGGAGGGAAGATGATGCCTGGGTAAGGAGCTGCAGTTCACTTCTGTGTTTCTGAATTACTGTTAGTAACACTGAGATTGGACCCAGGAGCCTGGCTGTTGATCAGGACTGCACTGTGCTTAGCAAACACAAAATAAAGCTGTATTCTCTGAAGAGTCCTTTTCATGTTTTTAAATAAAGTTTCTAAAGTCATAGATAAATTCTTTTGAATCTCATTAATAAATAAAAATTATTATTTTATCAAGTGCTGACAGGTAGTAAGTGTCACAGTCTCTTGTCTTTTTCACTGCAAGAAGAACCACTTTCCCTGGATTACAGTATGATTTCCCTCACTCACTCTCCCCTCTCTCTAGAGATGCACAGTTCCTCTTCTTTCCCCCTGCATCCAGCACTGGGAACACCAGCTGAGTACTGGACCAAGGAACTCGTGAAGACAAGGATTATGTTATCTACAGAGCAGTGAGGAGTTTCCTCAATGTCTATAAACCAGTAAAAAAAATTAAAAAGAAATCTCATTTGCTGCAGCTCACAGCTTCGGCCTTTGCAGATATGGCCTAAATATCTGCTTGCACACACTTCACAGCAAGGCATCCCACCAGCCAAATACATAATCCTTCCATTTAAAACCACCCACGATGGAGGCAAGTATTGAATCATTTTGGGGGCTGGCACAGGAGATCTGCATCTTGCTGGTTTCATTACCTTGAATAATAGCACAACAGGTTTGTAAGTCACATTTAAATCGATTTTAAATTAATCCAAACCCTAGATGTAAACATAACAAAATACCAGGCAAGAGTCTGTGTTTTAACCCGTTTTTAGATTTTTTGCATTTCCGGAATAGCAAGGACTGAAAACACAGGTCTCAGATGAAGGGGGGCTTCAGCATCTGAGCCACCAACACAGTCTGAATTACAGAAATGGTCCAGCCTTGGAAAAGAGAAAGGAACCAAAATCTTGGGACTATTTCATGGTTGATGTTGGAATAAGGCATCCTGGTAGTGTGTGCTTTTGTAATTTAAATATGTATCACTGTTCTTTCCTTGGTCAAGCCATGGGGAACATAAAATACAATATATTCCTATCTATCGCTGTTAGAGAAACAAGGTTCAGATTAATTTCAATGTCCAGAAAAGGATAACAGTAGTGGCAAGAGCTCTGCAAAGGGGCTGTGACGGGGTACAGGATGGCTCAGGGTTAAAAATGTTTTGCCAAGAAAATTAGAGCTGAATTTGACCAATATTCCTAAAAGTAAAGTATTGAGCTATAAATGTTTCTCAATTTTCTGAAAGTTTTTCACATACAAAATTTAAAAACAAACAAATCCCAATAATCAATGTTTTGTAAAGAGATCTACTTGACATTCATACTAGTTTATAGAAACAATAGGGAAAGTCTAAACTTTAGGCTTTTCCCACGCAATCATTCTGAAACACTCGATTTTTCAGTCGAGCAACTATCTTCCCTCCTTCCAAGGCCAGATTCCTATATGAAAAGGCAGAGAAAACTGGTACAAGAAATGAGCTAGAAACAACACTTTTCCAGGTGGAGTGGAGGCTTATACTCCTGAGAAAATCAGGTTTCTACATCTCTAACTCTCAGCTGATCCCACTCCTCCACTCTGATTTTCATCATTGCAGCCCAGCAAAAACCATCAGCAGATGATACCCAGAGAGTTCCTGCCCTGCTGCCTGCATTCAGAAAGCAGGAACAGGAGGAAGATTTACTCAAAACACATATAGCATCCTAATGCTGCAGATGACAACACCTGAAAATGCATTCGTCATGGCCCTCTGGAACTACCTATTCCCAGTAAAGCACTGGGCTGTCTCCCCACAAATGCTTTCTTGTGCTGTCGCTGATTGCTTGCACCACAAAATAATTTCAGCTATCTCTGTGCTGGTCTGGGAGTGAAGGAGTTACAGGAACGAACTCAGTCTGCTGTCCTGTGCAAGCCCAGGCATCCCTTCTTTTCCCCTCACAGGGGAAGCCTGTTACAATTCTTAGTAACGACTAGAGACAGGATATTTCTCCAAATTGTGGGGTTCCCCTCTGTGGAATACAAAAGAAAAGCAAATGAGATGTAAAGAGGTGATCTCTGCAGCTCAGGGGAAATCATTCCAAAGATTAAATCTGTGCTGTGCTGTCAGCTGAGCTTAGTATGTCTCAGCTGGCGCAGTCATACACAGCTCCGCGGCTGCCACAGCCCAAGCTCTGGGCTGGTGGGCGTTTCCCAGCTGGGCTTTCTGACCAGCACAGCCTTTTCGAGAGCACCCTTATTGCTCCCAGAGCTCACTGCAGCATCAGCAAACTGGGATGTTCCCTCTCATGCTTTCAGGCAACCAAGCACAAGATGCAGCACATCAGAGAGGTAGGAGAGACTCAGGAAGGTGTAAGGGTAACCCAGGGCCAGGCTAACAATGGGTAATGGAGAAAATGTGAGTGCTGGCAGCTCTGCAGGACTGGCAGTCTGGGTGCCTATGTAGGAAAAGACTGGGAGAGAATCTTTTCCTACAGAGACATCCTGCCTGATGCTAAACACTGCAGGTAGACACTGGAATCTGGCCACTTACACCAGCACCAAGCAAAACCCACCAGAAAGGTGCAAGCAGCTCCCTGGACTGGGCAGCACAGCTGTGAAGAGAAGATGCTGCAGTTCAACAAGGCTAATTCAAGCACCACAGGACTAACAACCACAAACCCCCAGCCTTGACCATTATTATCCCACGAAATCAGAGATCAAATCTCTTCCCTTTAACTAGATTTGGGACCATAACTGTAGCAGCCAAATTTCTAGTGGTTGGGGGTTTTACATAATTTTTTTACCCCTTTTTCTTCAATAATCTTTATGGGTCCCTTCAAACTCAGGATATTCTATGCTTCTACAAAATTCCCAGGTAGCAAAAGTGTGTGCAAAACCTCGCATAGGCTGTCTGCTCACTGATGCAGTCTCAGACCGGAAAGTTTAGGCAAGAATTTTCTTGCAAGTTTGAAATGTCAGTTAGTTCTTTTGAGTTTTGGGTGGGTTGTTTCTGTTACTCTGAAAAATTATTCTATCAGTCAAGGAAATTTTTATGTATATACCTTATCTGCACACAAATAAGCCTTTATGTAAGGTCCTATACTACTTTACACTTCATTTCCTTTACTTCACAAGAAGAAAAGTGCTTTATAATAAAGTTTTCCCCTCATCCTTTCCAAAGAAGTGGTTTTAAGTAAGTATGAACTCATTTATTTCTTTTAATGGTGGCCACTTATTTCTTCAAGACAAGGCCATCCACAGAAATTGCACATTCTGCCAAGAAGGTAAATACATTTCTGTACAGAAGAAAGGTAGCTCTCCCTGGAAAACAATAATAATATTCTAACAATAAAATATATGTATCAGCAAGAGCAATAGACTGCCAACTGACTTGGAGCATCAATGGTTGTAAAATCCAAACCACAAGCATCAAAGGACAAGGACAAAATGCTGGAGTGCCCCAGGCGCTGAAGGTTATTGCTCCATCTCTCTGCATTAAGGTAGGCTCATTACAAGCTTGGGGAAGTCATCCATGCTTTCACCAAACACCTATTTTCCTCACTGGGAATAAGATAGGCTGCAATATATCCTTTATTTGGAGGATTTAAAAAACATTTGGAAGTGAGAGCTGAAATAGACAGATGTGAGAGCTTAAATATTCTTAATCTTGCATTTGTGGCAGAAAAACAGATGAGATAGAACTGGGGGAGATTCCCATGAAGTATCTCTTGTTACTTTGTGCCTGAGAACTATTAGAAATTCTGCTTTGAATTCAGATGAGTTGATGAAATTATTAATCTTTTGGAAGATCACAACCACAATTTTGGGAAGTAAAAGCAATTACAAAATTTATATGTGTAATGATATGAACCACCCAAGTAAGCCACTACTTGCTTAGATGAACAATAAAATTATCTTTGAATTATCTCAAATTATCTTTGAATCAAATAAAATTTCAACCATCCCTCGTAAAAATGTGCTACCAAACATGTACATTTAAGAGGAGAAGAATTTCCCTCGGATGCTCATCCTATTCCTGTGCCAACCTTGAGCCTCTGGCTCTGCACACCAGGAGGAACAGAAGGCAGGAGAAGATGGGTCACTGGAAATTGGCCTGGCAGCTTGTGGTTCCTTCTCATTCTGGCACCCTCTGCAGCATTTAGCTTGGTGTGTGTGCCAGCAGACTGCCAAGCAGCTTTCTACAGCATCCCACAAGCTGGAGAGGGGTGAAGCTTAGGAGACTTTTCTAGACTTTATAGGTGCCAGTGCAAGGTCAGGCCTGTCTCTGTGGCCTGGGCTGTCCCACCTGTGACACACACTGTGTTCGTGTCACTGCTGGGAGTGCCAAGAGGTGCTGACCCTTAACCCAGCTGCATCACTGACAAGGAGCTCCAAACCTGGCACACGGTATCTTCAAGGCAATTAACTTCACATCTTTGCTGGGCTCTGCAGCCCCTCACTCCCTTGAGAAAGGAGCTAGACTGAGCAGGAGCTTAGTATCAGCACAGAAAATATACAGCTGTGTGGAAATAACCACTAAGGCAGATTTTATTATACAAATAAAGTTGAGATGTCTGTTTGGCAATAAAATTAAAAAACCCAAATGTATCAGTTTTCAGAGGGCGTTTGTTCTACTGAGTTAGGTGCTAGTCTGGGACTAGTGAGACTCTGATCCTACCCCCGGTGGCTCCTGGAGTCCTGGACAGCCTTCACTAGGTAAGGTCACACCTCCTCAGCCTTGTACCCCTGCCTCCACCTGCCTCCTCCATTTCAACCCTAGGAGTCTGTAAGTAGGGAACCATTTCTGTGCTTCATTAGAGAGTTATTTAGAGCTTGAATGAAACCTGTTGCCCTCAAAATACAATAACTTACGACATACTATGAATTGAACCAGCCTAAGCAATATCGGGTTAAAAATTCCCAACATTTTTTATTCTGATTTCTTACCTGGTTCTTCCCAAGACTCCTCCTATGTCAATTGAGTTACTCCTAATTCACACCAAGGAAAACATATTGAAATGCTGCTACACATAATTCCTATCAATGTGTGAAAGACAGCTTGCTTTCAGCAAAATCAGATTAAGACATGGGCATAGCTGTCCAGAAAGCCTTTCACTTCAGTACAGCTGAGGACAGTGGGCTCAGAGCCAACACTGCATTTTTCAGATTAGGTGCTCAGTTTCCTTCTTCCTCCCCTCTCACTAGAAAGATTTTATTTTAGATCAAATGTATTTACAATACATTTACCACTACAGTAAGTTCCTATTTCAAATACAAAAATAATAAATAAAAAGACCTCATACACCTTTTCTGCTGGAGTTTAGAAGTGCCTGGAAGAAATACAAGCAGATGACACTTTTCCATTACCAGATCACTACCTGAATACCTGCTGGACTTGCAACACATGTTGTGTTTGTGGGCATAGCCTCATATTGATTAAAAAAAGAATAAAAATTCTTGAGGCTTCTCCCCTAAAAATCAGAAAGTAGGTCCTATAAGATAAATGAACACTTAGAGCATTTCTTCAGCTCCAGCTATAGGAATAAGTCCTACATGCAGGAGATGAATTACCTCACTTAACTCAGTGAAAGTTTTCTTAATACAGAAAACAAGGAAAACTACATGTATAAGAAGTAAAATAGCTGTCAAAGACTGATTTAATGCAACCTCCAAGCTCTCTGAAGAGTTAATAAATAAACTACAGTATTATTTCATTTTTTCTTTCTGAAAATAAACAAGCACTACTGCTTATTTCCATCCGTTCTATCATCTTTTGTTTCCATAATGCAAATCTCACCCTGTTTCTTGTGTTTTAGCAAAAGCCCAGCAGCAGAGTTTAGCCCCGAGCTCCTACACCAGTTATCACACAGCCATCAGCTCCCAGTTGCTGCTGTACCCAGATTCTCTTATGTGGAGAGGCCAGTAAGACTTCAGTCAGAGGTGATAAGTGTTGTAGTCTCTAATATGGCTTTAGGTAAACTATTGTAATATTTGACTCATTGACAATCTGTACATTATTTCTAGCTTAGATTTAACAGCCAGCTTCCAGTATTTTGACTCGAGAGCCTAGTTAGACCTCCTACCATCCTGATTTCTCTTCTACACAGGAACTAGTAAATTATGATCCACCTTTGATTTGCTCTTTAACAAAGGAAAAAAGAGTTTTGTAAATCATTCTTAGAGACTCCTCAGCTTGGGATCACCTGAACAGCAAATTTCTAGATGTTTTCCAGCTTCCCAGGATCCTTTGAAAATACTGACAACAAGAAACAACAACAGTCACACAGCACCCTGCAGAGACAATTTTGCTCACCATTCGCAAAGTCACATACTTGCAACTTCATACCAGAAGAATAATCTTACTCAACACCTAATCGTAACTTTAGGAGATTGTTTCCCCCAGTTTTATTATTTTAAAGGCAGTCTTCCTCTTAGCAAACATGCCCTACATAGCTTTCTTCCCCAAACATTTGGCCTTTCTTTTGGTACCTCTCAGGTATGCTGTTTAGATGTCCACACTTTACCAAGAAGTAATAAACCCTATCTGTGTCTGATCTGTCAGGTCATTTTGTCCCATCCTTCTAGAACTCTCCTAAGACAATTTTGCTGGCAGCTCTTCCCTTAGTTTATTCCTCAACCCTCCATATTTCGACTGAGGGTTTCTTTATATACAAACCCAACCCCACAGCTGACCAGGATTGCAGGTCTCAGGAGGATGCAGCAGGGCTGAATAACTGGCCATAGCGTTTCCTTCCAGGGACTTGGTGTTTCTTTGGCAACAGTTTCATCCATTCACAATGTGCAGTAAAATAAAAGCCAAAGAGTCCTTTATTCCTTTTTTTCCCTTGGAAAACTAAGAAGTTTTGCTTGTTTTTTTTACCCTGGGGAATAATAAATCATCAGGAGGCAATGCACTCATTTGCCACATCCCTTGGTTCACATGCACACTGGGTACCGTCAGGAACAGCAGGCTTCCCCAGAACATATGTGCAAATATTCAAGAATAGCAAACAACAAGGATAAACATAGTTCAGAGCTTTGCTGAATAGAAGTGAATATTTGCAAAGGCTGCTTTGCAGTATTACCTGCACTAATGAGACCTCTGTATTCAATAACCTGGTCTTTCACACAAAGAAACCTTTCTGATGAAGGGCATGCACCTCCAGCTACCCTGTGAGGCTTAAAAAAGGGGTTCTGAGTGAGCACCTCTGAGACTACCCGAGGTTATTACATATATATTGTATATCATATAAAATTCCCTGAAGCAAGCAGCTTGAACATGTAGCCTTGATGAGAATTCATATTTACTAATTATTGTCATTCATCACATGAATCCACTGAGCCTTAATGCTGTGTTAGCATTAAAATTTGACATTGAACTCTGTGGGTTTTTAACTTTCATAATTTGAGCCTGGTCTGACTAATGTATATTAATGATGTGTCCATAAGATGATCCACTGGAATCTGTGTCAGTTGAAGAATGCCAATGATTTTGAAGAGGACACTTCCATGTTTTCCAAGAGTAAGCAATAAAATTGAATATTAAGATTCTGCAAAAAAATCCCTACAGCCAGCAATAGAAATTTACCTTCAGTGAAAGAATAACAACATTTATCTGAAGGAGCAGTGGTTCAGAACAGATGCTGCCAAGATGAATGATTAATGCACATTAATTGTGGTAAGGAGTTTTCAATTTTGAGTGTTTTCCAATGTAAAAATAGGAGATTTGATAAAAATAAAAAAAGCTACTCTTTTCATTCGAGTGCCTTTTAAATCTCTTTTAGCCTTCTGAAAAACAAAAGAATTTGCATCTAAGTGACATTTTTAGTAAAAAATAGTTCGCTGAGCTACAGTCAATTTCTGACTTTTCAATTGCCAATTTATCCCCAGCCAAAAAAAGAGAGGAAAAAAAAAAGTCAAGGAAAAGGAAATGGGAATGATACAGTCTGGGAAGAAAGCAGCTTCCAGCCAGTTCTAGCATACTAATAAACAGACAAAGAAACCCAGGAAGACTTTTTGCTTTGGTAATATTGGTTTGAGCAACATCAACAACAGTTGCCAAGGAATGAAAGCAACATCTGGTACAGGAAGTTTAGAACTGGGTTTCATTCATTTTCAGCTTTCAGAAATAAAAAAGACTAAGGCTGATCAGGAAAAAAAAAATGGGTTAGTTTGCATTTTCTTTTGTCTGCACATAGATTTGCAGTGGTGGAAAGGACTTTTTTAGTACAGAAAGTAAGAACTGAATACCAAAAACCAGCCATTCTCCTCTTACAGATTCACCCAGAACACAGGCTCAAGTTGCCAGTGTGTCCTGCCAGCTGTTATACAGCTGTAACCAGCACACAGCCCTCAGTGCTGCTGCTCACCAGGAGAAACAATCTCTAAACTCACATGTGAGAAAACTACCACAAGAGCACTGGAATTCTTATCTCAACCTTTCCTTTTTACTTCAACAGAAGTCCTTTTCTATTAAGTGCTTTATAAGACAGTCACACAAAATGTCACATAAGAATAACCTAAATGCATCTTGGAGCTCCTTCAATTTGTCAGCCTCTGTTTTTTTGTCCTAGCTGTTGTTCGTTAACATCCTGCTGAGATGCAAGTCGCTTGTTCAGGCAGGGAATTCCTCAATTTCACCTGGCCAGCACTGTTTCTTCCCTTGGGACAAGCAAATTACTTCCTAAAAGTGGATGAAACAGAACAAGAAGTTTTTTGGGAAACTAGCTAGTGACACTTTTTTCTCACTCTGCAAACTGAAACAAGGTCAGAGAAGGCATTTCTGTTATGATTTAGGCATCAGCCCCTTCAATGTGAAGGTGTTGGGAGGTTTTTTAGGGGTTCTTGATGCCCAAATCCACCCCTGGAGTGTGTACACAAGATCCTACCATTATAACCAACTAATCCAAACCTCCAGTTTCATGGAGAATGGGGAACATTGGTGTAAATCTGAGGCTACTAGCTCCCTTCAAAATATTTGAGAAGGAGATTTCAGCACATTGGCACACTTTACTTCCACAGACCAAACTTTGATGGGGATGAAGGCTGACTCTGTTGTCAGAGGAATCCAGATTAATTTCACACCAAACACCTTGTGCATAAATCCCTTTTTAAAGACACTATTGCATTTACACCAATTGCATCCATGAGCCTTTACTGTTCGTTCATTCACAAGGCAAGGGCTGAGATTCAAGCTGCCCGTAGAGAGAGCAATAAAGCCCCAGACAAAGGAAGGGTCACAATTACAAATATTAGTCTCTGTGAAAGATACCAGGTGTCACCAGCAACAAGAACATCTCAACAGCCTTGATAGGACTGCAGGAAGACACTGTCCCCAATATCAATTCTAAATTCAATCAAAACACAATGTACCATGCAAAGCCTGGCCAAAGATTACATACAGCTGAATTTGCCAAGTTACCAGGTATGAATTGTGAACAATTAAATGGAAAAAACTTGGATTTACTGTAATATCAGTCGCAAGTGTTCCCTGTGTGAGGTACAAAAGCTGAAATTGCCCCAGATTTCAGATATTTTGTTTCCATAGAGACTCTTCATTGCTCTGCACAAACCACAACATTACTTCCTCAGCACAGCTTGTGAAGCAAACTGTTGAGGAACATAAAAAAATATATTGCCCTGTTTAATTAGCATAAGTCAGGAGAGCTCCCTCTGATAATTAGGCTATATAGTCTCCAGGACTAAATTTTATATCTGGGACAAAAAAAAACCCCTCAAATCACAACAAACATATATATGTGTCTGTATGTTTTATACATATATACATACACACACACATATAATTCAAATGTGGAGCACAGAGTATCAGGAGTTTCTGGCAATTGAGTAGCCCTTCCAAAACACTGCAGGGAGAAAGTTTACCAGAAGGATCAGAGAGTAAAGAGAGACTGGAAAAATGAGGCAATACCTATGCAGACATGGAGTGGTGGAGAAGCAGCAGCTTCCAGGTCAAAATGAAAGGGGATGTTTGAAGCAGAAGGATAAGGTGAATATAAAGCTTAGCTCTAGTATGCACTATTTCCAGCTTGTCTAAATTTATCTCTTACTACTCCATATTTCTTCATAATTATAAGACCTGCTGAAAACAGAGGAGCCTGAAATCAGGGATCTAAACCAGCCACTAATTCGAAGCAGGGAACAGTATATTTACTCAATTAACTGCCCCAAGTTATCTTCTTTCAGGGTGAAAACAAATGAGGAGAGTTGAAAAAAACTAATCAAGTTGGGAGGTGAACCCTATTCACATTTGTAATAAGGACCATATTTGACCAAACAATCTTTTCTGTTATTATTTTCCTGAGTTGTTTCCTTCCAATGACAGCGACCAAATAATAAATGGAAGTAAGTATGTTATGTACAGCAAGCAGCATTCCTTATGGAGCTGCAGTAGCTCTGGGAAGATAATGTCATCAATCAGAGAGAGGAAACAAACATGCTTTGTCCAGAATGTCAGCACTGGACCTTCCTCGATTTTTCAAATGAATATTTTCAAACTGAATCTTCAGTCCAAGCAGAATATTTATTGCAAGCATTACTCAAAGTCTTTTGCTTCTGGAAAACAGATTTAATTAAAGTAGTGAGCACCAATAAACAGATCAAGTAAATATTTTTATTGGAATGACAGAACCAGAAACCAGAAAAAAATAAACCTAAGAGACTTAGAGAAGACCCTAAATTCCATTTTAATAATCTTAAACTCTTGCTTTCAAAGCTTTCTTGGGTTTTTTTCAGAAAGAGATGATTGTTCTTTGGACCCATTTTCTACAGCATAAACCTGTCACAGAACTTGTCACGCATGACCCATCCAGGGACAATTTTCTCAATATAAGGAGGCCAGGGCCAATTTCCTCATCCTTCCCTGAGTTAGACCATGCCTAATTGGAATGTCTTGAGGTGTTATACCAGTGAAGTTGTATGTTGGCTACCTCTGTCTGTTCTTAGAACTGCACTCCTGCTACATCAGGAGTTTCATTTAAACTTCTCTCCCTTGTCTTAGCTAATATTTAGGTTAAAAGACAAAACTTTACCAGCCCTAAACGGTATCAGGGGGAAAGAAGAAAAGAGAAGATGAGTAAGAAGAAGAGCCAATAGCTCCTCTTTATGCACCCCAGCTGAGTTAGTGCTAGAGGTGCCTTAAATGTGGAAGATTAAACAGATAAAAAAATTCCCTTTAGTGGAATGTACATGAATAATTTGTGATATCCTGAAAGTCTTAGGGACCTCAGTTAAGGCTGGACTTTTAAAGCTCTCCAGGCAAAAGGAATCAATACTCAATTTCACAAAGATTTCAGTCTCCCCAGGCTCTCCTCTTCCAAAGCTCCAGGGCATTGCACCTCATCAAAGCACATCAATATTCCCACAAGCACTAATGTGTGGATTTCAGGCCAGGGTCACAACAGCACGTTCCCACCAGCCCCCAGGCACAGCTGAACCCTGGAGTTACACAGCTCACCCTGCCAACCCTAGGTGGGCCCTCAGGGGTGGCACAGCAGCACCAGCCCGGGCCACTC
The DNA here is from genome assembly GCA_013397135.1 of Pachyramphus minor. Taxonomy (NCBI): domain Eukaryota; kingdom Metazoa; phylum Chordata; class Aves; order Passeriformes; family Tyrannidae; genus Pachyramphus; species Pachyramphus minor. The sequence goes on along the minus strand of VYXB01000792.1, from coordinate 1,927,948 downwards.
GTCCACCCAATATTGAACACCCATGGGCACACCAGGGTGTTCAAGGAATCATCACTGGCAGCATTTAGGCAGCCAACCTACTTGCACCACACAAGATATACGCAGTGTTTCTGTTGTTACCAACTTGCCTTTGCACAGAGAATGAATCATATTCACAAGGCTAGATGAAGGCCTTTCATGCACATCCCCCAGGCAAGAGATCCTCAGTGCAGAGCAGCCAGCCATTCAGTGAAGTCTCTGACCTTCTGCATCTGGGACTGTTCAGAATATGCAGTTCTTATATATATATATACATATGTATATACAAAGCCTCCTTAGCAGAGAAGACTGCCAAATCCAGAAAACATTTAACTGGTTTTCACCCCGTACAGAAAAAGCATCTGAAGTGATATTGATTTATTTATGCTCAGAGCACACAGAAGAGATTAGAAAAACATCATCTCAAAAATACAATTTCTTTTGGATGAATCCTACTTTGATGCCGTCTTTTAATATGTGAATAAAAATATTATTCTTAATAAAAGCTTTATTATTCAAATTAAAGGTTTTCGATCTATATATCGCTGGATGCCAAGGAGAAAATAATATTTTAAACACAACCAGACCACACAAAGCACCTGGAAAGGTTAATGGGTAGGAGAGGGGGTGCAAAGAAATGACCACAACTAAAATGGTTCTAAAATAAAAAACATGTTCTAATGCCGTAGAACATTCACCCCTGCCCAAGACAGTGTCAGAAAAAGATGCAGGTCTTATAACAAGAATTTTTAATAGCTCCTGAGTTTGCAGACATAATCTTACAGCTTTAGAAGAGTGTCTATGTTTAAGAAACTATGAGGAAAAACACACTCATTTACCTTGCTAGAAATCTATTAGACTGACTTCAACAGCCTTCAAGTCTTTAGAAATGATTTTGAAGCAAAGTACACTGTGAGTGAGTGGAGACCAGACAAACACAACCTGCATTAACTACAGTTTAACTTGGCTGACCCAACATCCTCTGCTGTGAAGAAAGGCAAAGGAGACCTGAGCACTTTAACCTTTGCCAAAGCAATAGGCTGCATTTGCAATGATTACTTCCCAATTACTTCCCACTTACTCCCTAACAATGAGAACAGGTGTACAGAGATGACATTTGTAAATGACACCAACTTTGCTGGCTTTAACAAGACAGGTTTTAGCAGAGGGCTGCAATATCGTGAATGAATGACACTGACTAACGAAGTAACAGAAGTGATATTTAAATCAAGAATAGATTCATTTTGGAATAAAAACTGAATTTCCATTATAAGCTACATGCTTGTAGTTGGACATGCCTGGGGAGGAAAAGATGTGGATCCTGTGGCAACTGAATTACCATACTGAAGCCACAAAAAAGGTCACTGTGATCACAGAGTGTTTCAGAGGAGAGCCAACCACTGGAAGTGCAGAAATGCTACATGCCACATACAAATCACCTGCAAGGTATTTATCCAAGAAGATGTATGCAGTTCAAGCACAACTTGGGAAAGATGAACGCATTCTAGAAGAAGGCAGGAGTAGAACTCTTGGCATGATTTAAATTATGGAAAACTGCTTTAAGAGAACTAAAAACACTCGGTTGATTTAGCCTGTTAAAATGAAGGCTAAAAGAGGATGCAATCCCTTTGCTTCAGGATCAAACAGTAAGAAGGGAAGAACTATTGGAGCTAAAATAGAATGTTGTATGAAACAGTTGCTGAATGCACTCGGACTGAAGTCAAAAGGCAGGTTTTAGCTCTTGGAGGAACAGGGCTCAGGAGTAACTAGTTCCCGATAGGAAAACTGAGGAAAGGAAATTCAACCTGCCTGGCAATACAGGCTGCTCACTTAGCAAAAGGGCTTGTACCCCTTGTCTGTGTCAGTACAGAAATCTGCTCACAGACCTTGATTCCCAAAGCCTCTTAAATAGAAAATATTTTGAGAATGCACTAAACTTTAAGAGGACTACAGGACGATTACTGAATTCCCCAGATAGCGATCTGCATCTCAGTCCTGCAGTCAGTGTGGGCAGCCTTAGAAGATATACATTCCCTTTCCCTTTTTTCTTTTTTCTTTTTTTTTTGCAGCTTACCTGAACATCCCATAAAAAGAAGAATTACTACAGTAAAAGAGAGAAATTGATTATGCAGATAGTACTTCCAAATGCAGGAGGAAAACAAACTAGAAAAAAATGGAGCAGAATAAATCGTTTCTGCAATCTCAATGAGTTACATTAAAAAAAGAAAAACCCAGGAGATAAGTGATAAGGGCATGGTGCTTCTTATTTTAAAAAATTCCACTTTCCTATTATACCAAAAGACACAGTGATATGATTTTTTTTTTCATGAACAAACATGAATATCCTGGGAAACCTTAGTTAAATTACCCAGAAAAAAAAAAAAAAAAAAAAGGAAAAACTGTTTAGATGAAACCCCAATCAATAAAACTGCTCAGAAGAAATACTTATCTGCATCCTGTTTAAGATTGACAGGGGAGGTATTAATATTGTATGTGCTTGTCTAGTGGATAAGATAATCGAGCACCATCAAAATGCAAAGCGGCTCCTGCAACTCCTCCAGCAGCACAAAATCTCCTTTTCCATCTGAATTCCCTTTCTCCTACAATGCCATCTAGAGGAAAGCAGGCAGATGGAAGGGAGGGCAGAGGCAAAGGGCTGAGAAGGTAGAGGGTGCCGGGTGATAGCAAAGCTTCCCGCAGCCCTCGTTAATAAAGTGAATTAAGCTGCCCAATTTCTGGAACCATTAGAGGCAGCGCAAGCCCCGGCTCCGCCGCCTCGCTGGGACTGGCGTAACAAATCTCATCTGAACAGTGGGTGACTCAGCACCAGGGTTTCCCACAACACCTTTCTAAGAAAGGCGTCGGCTCTGCACTACAGGTCTTTGCTGAAGAAATCCTCATGAATTGCATCCCTTCTGTTACAATTTGCATCTGCAAACATATGAAAGACAAATCCTTCAACATCCCAGATTTGACTGTAGGAATAAAGGGGAAAAAAAAATAAAAACCAGGAAATAAAATTTTCACTGAGTCACAAGGTACCTCCAGGCAAAACAGCACAGTGCCAGAATCTGGTAAGGGAACATTCAGACCCCAGTTTGCACCCTCCTCCATAGAGTCTCCTTTCTGGGACCTTGGGTACTCACTTCAACTCTGTAATTCAGCTCCCTAAGCCTTTCTTCTCAGAGGGTTTGTAAGTGCTTGTGAAAGACTGAGACTGTGAGACACTCAGAATTCCAGCAGACACTCACTCAGGGTTACATTTTTCACCACCAGCTTTAGCCTTGTTTTGTACAGCAGCAGGGACTGCAGCCACCAGCTCTTAATTCCACAAGGACTAACCCAACATCAAGCAGTGTTAAAACCTCAGCAATAGATTTGCCACATGCAATACAGAGTACAGTTGGAAATGCACCACTTTTTTTACTATAAACAGAATTTAAAACATCCCTCTCAGATGAGAGCTCTCAAATACTGCTAATATAGATGTTTCTATCTGAGGGCTCAAGCTTTCTCCTCAGAGTTCCCCTGGACTTTAAAAATTAATCACAGTCAAACTGTAGGAAATAAAATTTAAAAAAAAAAAAAAAGGAGAAAAAAAGAAAAACCTTCAGAGCTTTTAGGGAATAGAGCAGTTCAGAATACTTTGTTTTGACAACTGCTGGCTGTATTCCTTTTTCCTGAAAATTTAGAGGATATTCTTAAACCATAATTTTGATGAAACTAGCAATACATCAGACCATGTTAAGAAATCCTGATGATTTTATTAAAATGTCTGAGCAAAGGAAAAAAAGACCTGTTATTCAGGTCTGGACATTGATTGATTTTTTTTTTTTCCACTGGTATAACAATGTTCAAGGACCTTTTAAACAGCACGCAGTTAAAGTGAATTTTGCAAAAAGTTAAAGAAAAGATAACTTCCTCTGGTCAAGGGAAGGGAAGACTGAATGCATTGCTGAAACACAGATTCTTGTGACTGATAAATCTCAATTCTGCATAAAATCTATTGTTCAAGGCTGGGCTTGCAGACAGCTTAAAAGCATGGAAGTTTTACCTTGTGTTCAAGGACAAGCATTATCCAGACATCAAGAACTGAGGGAATGAACAGCCCTGGTACAGCACATCCAGAGTGCAGAAGACTGTGGGGGTCTGTGGATGGCTACCAATTTTAGGAAGACGTGTTGCATTCCTTTTGCAATGATTTTCAGCATTTTAAAAAAAATAATTCATACTTTCTGCCTGTTATTATGCTTTAGAAATATTTTGGTACAATGCATCAGTTGCCTGCAAAAAATCAGCTCTTCCTGTGGTCTACCCCACAGGCAAACCTAGGCAAGGCTCTAGCACAGAGGTATTAGGATGGATGCGGTATTAAAGTTGAGAAGTAAGTATAGAAATATCATCTTTATAAGCAAGACCTCAGAGAGCCTGTTGGGAAGTCTTAGTCTCTGCCAAAGGTGTCACAATCCAATTCCCAAGCTCTACTTAGGAAAGACCAGTTTATTTTTCAGATGGTAAATAGAAACTGAGCCATCCTTACTTTTCAAGAACACCTTCCTGATCAGTGTCTTTTAGTAACAATCACCAAAACAACAGGCCCTTGTTTCTCCCTTCCAGGTGAAACTTGAAACAGTTCAATTTATCAGGGCCGAAGAGTTCTGTACCTGCTGATTATGAGCACTAACAAATGCTATTTCCAAGTTTTTCTTACAGCAATCTCCAGGAAATATTTCCCTGTCTTAACATGGAATTTCCACAGTTCTTACAAAAACAACCATCAATAATTTGAAAAATATATGAAGTGAGAAAGACTAGTCAACACTCTATAATTGCTAAACTCTCAGAGCAGTTGCCAGGTCACTTTCAGTTCCCCTCCAAGCAAACAACAGGAACCCCTTGATGCCTCTCCTTCAGTATTCAGCCTTTATTGACCAAGTTGCAGTCAAGGGATGAACATGTGCAAGCCCCATCAGCTTCCAGCAAGGCAAACCCCACTGTGGACTGGATGCAGCATTAGGGACAACATTGCAGTGGCTTTGTGCTGACACAATGCTCTAGAACCTGCTTAATAGCACAAATTCCCTCTTCCTTCATGGCTAATTGGATCATATTTCTTTTCTTATACAAGCACCTCTATCTCCTTTTATTTATTTATCTTAGTGTATTAGTAGTGAAAAAAATGACCTAAGGAAGGCAACAGCAACTTTGGTACCCCTTACCAGGTTACAGGGTGGTTGTTCCCTCACTCTCAGTTTGGCTTATCCCTTACCTTCCCATCAGAAAACCCAAGTCTTTTCACGCTGCCCCCTGAAGCCAGTTTGAATCAGTGTCACAGAAACAGGCATCAGGACAGCTCTAAGTGTAATATAAAGACAGATAAATCTTTCATGAAGCAGCTACTCTGCTGCACAGACCACACTGTGACCTCTCCCAGCAAAGCCACTCCTCCACGGAAGAATTCTCCTCAGCTAGCTACCCCAGGGATAGCAAAGGCTAATTTCTATTGTTACACTCCTAAACTCACAAATTTATTTTTTTTTTGAAAAAGCAAAAAACAGGTAATTCATTAACAAAATGAAATAAGTGGTGCCTCATCCCTAAATAGCCTAAGTTCACAAAGGAAAACAGCATATTTGCTGCCTGCACATGAGTGGCTTTGACCTGCATCTGCACGCAGGGAGAGGATTTTAAATCTACTGGGACCTGATGGTGCAGCTGCAGTTCATTCAGGTATACACCACAAACTAGTGCTGACAGCACTGTGGAGCCCTAAATATTTACTAACCCTAGTGCACCTTTCTCAGAATGAGCCGAGGTACACTTTTAATTTGTTCTGTCACAAAACAAGGAAACTGAACATCTAAAATGACTGTAACAAGTACACACCAAAGCCACTCCTTAAAGTGGATAAAATGTGGTCTGATTTTTATCCTTTATTGAGTGGTTCTCAATCAGAGAATTTCTGATATATCATGGTTTTAGAAGGTGTTCTAGAAACTTTTCTGTAAATATAGGAGAGTTTTGAAGTATAACAGTTGGGTCAATGAAAGAGTGACCACTGCCGCCAAGAGGTGATTATCCCCTAAACATTGCAGAGAAGCTGATTCACCAAAGAGCTTATCAGAGGTAACTCCATCTGCCAAACCAGGGAAGGGTGGATTCTGTGAGAACTGTGGCCTTGAATTGAATTCAAAAGAAACAGATTCTCCAGAAAGAGGTAGCAGAGGCTCAGCTGCAAAGGCTGGGAGTAGGTTTGCATCTGGTTCTCAGCCAGATGGGCACTGGCCCCAGGAGTGAGAAGCATGTCCATGCCAGCAGACACCAACTCCTCCTAAGCAGAAGAAGATTAGAGAGTTGCCTTGGCTCTGAGGACACTGTACTTTCTTATGCTAATCCTTTATCTACTAGCAAAGGAGAAGGTTGTAGTCCTCCACTGGAAGCAAGAGGGACAGCAAAGAAATGTGAGATAAATCACATCTGACACTACTCTGTAACAATCACCCTACAAAGATGGTTAGACCAAAAGATGTCCATGTACTAACCTTGATTGAGAGGTTATTTGTGCCCAATATACCACAAAAAAAAAGATTCAAGAACAAATCATCCTCAAAAAGTATTACTTTTGTTAGGCTGCCAACATCAGAGCATACTTTGGCTTTTGACTAAGCCACAACAGAGGTGAGAAGGCAGTTTAAGAAATTCAGAGCACAACCTCCTTTTGGAAAGTTATTTTAAAATTCAAAGGTCACACTATTGTCCTAAGAAAAAGGTTTCTTGTAACTTGTGCTCTGTTTTTATTCCATGAGCCTTTAGGCATGAGATTTCTCTGGTGGCTCAGGCTTTGCTCAGTACATCTCCAAACTTTCTAAACAATTCCCAACGTAAGTTGGGGGAAAAAATTAACTTTGAAATATTTTTGCACCCAGCTTTCAATAGCTGCTGGAAAAAAAAGGTGCTTTGAGGCGCTTTATAGGGCAAAAATGTCTCTGCAAATCCTTGTCTAGACAATCCTTGATGACAAGAAGTATTGAATGAGACTTTGCAAAGTGACTGTGAAAAAGGACAGCGTATCATGAGTCACGGGTTTAGGGATTTCTTGCCGGGTATTAGCACTCTATTGTAAGGTCCTCTGGAGACATCTCAGCATGTTTTGCAAACATTTCCATTTCATCTTGAAAATACTTTCCGGTCCCCACAGCACACTAGGTTAAGGGGGAAAAAAAAAAAAAAAAAAGACACTTGCATTTTAGCACTGGAGAAAATGGAGCCAAGTGAGAAGAGCCACTTATTTAAGAGCTGTCCTACAAAAAAAAAAAANAAAAGCTTTCCAAAAAAAAAAAAAAAAAAAACCAAGCAGTTTTCCCTTGAAGGATGATGGCTCAGCAATGCTGTCCTGGGTGGATATTGTAAATCTTCCTCAGGACTACTCTATATCAGCCAACATCCTCATACCAAGGATCAGCAGCTGATGTAGCTGTACTATTAAATTGTTGGGGGTTCATAGTGATGTGACTGGATGGTAGCAGGGGCAAAGGAAGCCTTGGTTTTGTCACCTCAGTGCACAGGGTTTTGTGCCTCTGCTTAGGGAATAGGAGTGAGCACAAGTATACCAATTTCTGGTCACCAGCTACTTCAGAGGAGCTATAGGGCACACAGGTAAAATATGATGCTGAGGAATTTATTAGGTACTTTGTTGATTTACTAAAAAAAACAATGAAACCCCACCACAAAACCCACAAGCATTGAAGGAAGAGGTTCAGTGGAATTCTGGATTCTCCAGCCCGATATCAACCCTGGAACAGCAGTTCAGATCCAAGATGCTTAAGTTTTGTTACTTTAAAAGAATACACTAAAACTAAAACCAGCAAAACCAAATGAGGGTGTTTGTTTTCCATAGGCATGAAATTTAAATGCAAGTGGCTAGAAAAATGTCACAGACTGTAATGTCTTTGCAAACAGTCCCCAAGGCTGATTTGTTCACACAATGCTGGTCTAAAAGCAAGCTCTATTCAGAAGAGTTATTCCTTAGGGATTGCAATAAATTTTTTAGCCATCTCTGATTCAGTGTGCTTTTAATCCCATAGGAATGTCTGTCATTTCAGGAACTTCTAATGGATGACAGGAGAACCTATGCCCTATCTTGACAAGGGAGAGGAAAAAAAAACCCCAAAACACGAACCCACCAAACAGCAAAACTCAGGACTGTATTTCATTCAAGAAGGTTTATACTTTAACATTCTACTTCACTGCACTTCACTGTCATTAAGAAGAATGTTTTGAACATTTCCTTCAAACACCTCTTTCTAACAGTGATTGTTCTGGACACAAAACACATTGTCTTGTGGTCATAACATTGCAAATTGCTTCACCCCCCAGCACTCAAAGCTCCGAAGCCACTTTGGGCATTCAGTTATAAGGAAGGACAGTGTGTCTTTGAGTACAAAGAATAAGCAGCATGCAAATAAATAAAGCAGATGCAATATAGCTGCTATTCCAGGTAAAAAGTAGCAGCTGGTCATGTACACAAGGGATTCTTTCATTTTGGGACTGCCTGAAACATTTCAATTCATGACTGATGCATCTCCACTAACAATTACGTTCAGAGAAGGGGTATGCTTTGGATGCAAATCTCTCCCCCTTCCCCTACTGCTTCCTTACCACACTTCGGTATCCATCAAGTGCAAGAACTGCTTTCCTTTGGAACCAAACAAGACTGTGAGATGCTCTCCAGGTATGTCCCTGTCTGCTTCACCTGCTTAGGGGTGTTCAGTCCCTGGGACCAGGTCAGAGCTAACTCAAAGCAACTGCTGCACACACACTATGAAATGAACATGGAACAGATGTCAACTCCTTAGCACCAGGTTTCTCTACAGATCTGCTCCCATGTGACTGCCTACTAGGCAGAGGGCAATGAGTAACTGATTAATTTGAACTCCTTTGAGGCTGGATCTTGCTCCATGAAAAAATCCCATGAGCAAGTGGCTGAAACCCCATCTACACACTTAGAGATCAGTGGAGATTTTTCTCCCAAGCAATCTGGTCAGTTAAATTCCATTCAAGTTTATTCTTAAAGACTTGTGATAAAGAAAATGCATTCCTGTCATACATGTGCAACACTATCCCATGAAACACAAGTCTAGCAGGTTCAGAGTTCATGTCAGTAACTTTAAAAACTTTCAGTCTATGACTGTCCAGCAGCTGTATATTGGGGTATAAAAGCAGCTTTATAACTGAAGAAACGAGAGCTAATGTCGTCTGACTAGAGGCCACAGGACAAGACCCTTAAAATTACTGCTTATTATCAGCAGTCTCCACTATCAGAACAAATTGCCTATTAAAAGAGTCACACATATACAATTTTATCACTTACTAATGTGGCACTCTGAGGCTGTAGTGGTTTTGCCCTTATTAAGGGGATATAAGAGAGTTTTAGGGCATGTCCTGCTGTTCAAGCAAAAGAATTAGCAGTTTGCAATAAGCTCCCATCATGAGAAACTGAAACCGAGGTCTTTCTCTGCAGGACATCTCTCAATGAGGCTATATCTAGACTGAGCCTTCAGGATAAGTGATCTTAAACCTGCTGACTCCACGGAAAGCTGGGGACAATCATTGTCCCTGGCCTTTGCCACTCTATGAGATGACTTGTCCAATGGGTGTGACTGCGCTGAGAGTTCCCTGGCTGGATGCTTCAACCAAAGCCTTTCACAAACCAACCCAGTCACTTCCTGCCTGATCAACAAAATATGGATCAGCAACAGATTCACCAACAGAATAGTCAGGAATGTGGGGAAAGAGGACAGCACACCAGTGCTCAGGGAAATACACACCACCTCTCTCACCACAAGGGCAGAAGCACCTGACTCCCCGGGTGGTGAGCTGAAAGATCCAGGCACTACTGCCAGCCTGACCCCAACCCTAATGTCACTAATCTAATGTTCAAAAGAAATAAAACACTCTTTCTAGGTTTGCTTGATTCAGGAAAGGATATTAACATTCTGAAGCATTCAGAAAAAATTAATGAAAAAACTCCAATAGCCACTCTAAGCTGAGCTATGAAAGTCACAGTTTAGCTCAGCCTAAGGGTGGCAAATGTAAATCTGTGATCTAATTCAGATAGCCTTAATGGATTTTTTTTCCTTTTTACTTTTAAACAGCTGCAGCAAAGTAACTTACAATTATCATATCTTCAATTAAACACGCTGTGGGGCTTTTGGGGGATCTAGCATGAAAATGTTGCCTTGAAAAAAAATTTACAAGCTGCTAAGAGTTAGTCATAAGTTAATTAAGTGAAGATTGCCAGATTGCAACAAACTGGCATGGGATTCCCAGATCCTCTTCTCTAGATAAAGTGCTCTGACTGATGATGAAGGCAACACATAGGAGAAGGAATCAAAAGCTGCTATATCTGGAGAGCTCATGTCTTATCAGGAGCTGTCAAATGACACAGTGCTCTTGATCTGCTGTTATATTTAGCAGAGAAAGTTATGTCCTGAACAAAAAGCATATGTTGTAAGAGAAAGCAAAATGGAAGAATTTTGTGCAGTCAAAAATGAATTTTTGACCAATTCCTGCCCCCAAAGTAGTGAGACTAGTGTCGATGCTTAAGCAGACAAATTTCTTTAATGATCAGTCTTTAAGTCTCTACAAGATCCTCTGTTTATAAGCCACTTCAGCTTGGCTAATTCAAAGAAAATGGTTGAATTCATTACAGTGAACTGCACTCAGTAATCACACCCTTTCAAGCTATAGCTTGAAAGGCATCAGTTTATGAATAAATAGAACAGTAAAGTGCTCACAAAACCTGCACATAAAGAAACTATCCTACTTAAGACTGGGTTATTCCTATGTTTATAATAAACTCTGAGAATCCAAATACGAAGAATCCCAACTCTGTCATCTCTTAGATCCTCAATTTTCACTTTTTCTTACTTCCTCCCCCTCACACAATTGAGGAGTTTATTCTTTTAATTTGATTCAGTTGTGGCTTCCTTGCTATATTCATGAGGTTGCAAGGCAGGGGTTCCCTGTATGTTCTGGCCTTCTACCATGGGCCCAAGGTGGAAAAGTGGGCTCCAGCACTCCCTTCTCTTCCCAGGTTTACCTGCAAGGAGCACTTGCAGCAGAACAGTTCCTATTGGATGTGTGCTACACTCAGAGTATGTTGTGTAATCTGCCTCACATCCTCGAGCAAACCCTTCCCTTTAGAGGATGTGTGGGCACAGATTTTGCACCAGTGCAATCAGTGCCAAGGGCAGTGCCCCACCTCCCCATCACCCTTGAAAGCTCTGAGACTTCTTGAACACTCTGCAGTTGGCTCAGCAAAAGTATTTGGCTTTAATCAAAAACTAAGGGGGGGGAAATGGTATAAACCTGTCAAACAAACAAACTGGTTATCTAAGGGATCTAGCCAAAAGGAACAAGCCTATTAAAGGAATCGTTTTCTGCACCAATATGTCACTGCACTATACTATGTGCATAGTAATTACTTAAATCCAGCCATCCTATGCATTATTAATAGGACCAGCCAACCTCAGGTCCCCATGCAGCCTTAAAGCAGATACTAAATATTCCCAATAGGAAATAGGCAACCATCCGTTATCAACAATAGGCTACACAGTTAATTCAATGCCTCTTTGAAGAAGGTTTTGTTCTGGTGTTGATCAACAAGGCTGCTCTCCCCCACGCTCCAAACTGCCTTTACTGTCAAACCTGAGCAGCATTTCTTCATTTCTCCATGAAACATAAGAGATTACCCTTTTTTGGGAATAACAAAATCTTGTGTAGATGATAAATGTTCCAGTAGCAGAGAAGGATCCTAAGCAAGTTGACAGCAGAAAAACAAGAGGTGAGGGGGAACAAAGGCTAAAGCATTAAGGCTTAGGGAAGTGGGAGGAAGAATAACACCATCCTTGCTGCTGAGGGCAATGGAAGCATTTTTATACTGTTCATGCCCCTGCCATGGCTGTAAACTTTTTATTAAATACAGGCATGTGCCAACCTGCCATCTTATAACTCAACATTACTCAGATTTGGGCGACTGCAATTCTTCTCACTCCTGAATTGTCTCTCTACTTCCCTAATCAGTATTTCAAAGTGCTTCTGCCCAGCTGTCGAGTAGTGGTTTTGTGCAAGGCCAACTACTAGCAAAATCGATAAGTGAAGTGTTGGCTTTCCACAAGCGGGATGGTCCTTTCTTCCATCGTGAGGAAAGGAATTTCTTTCTCTAAAGAGGATCTGGATCCAAACAACCCCTCAGCCCTCACAAACCTCATTAATACATGACTGTAAATAGCGCAAATAGTAGTGCTCCTTGAATACTCCTGGGCCCTGTCCTCTTTACAATTTCCCCATATTGAGAAGTCATTCGGTAACATCCCATGAAAGGTGCGATTATGGAACGGTTCAAAATAGCAGGCCTTTAAGTATAAATGCTTCAGCAGCAAGTCAATGCCTGCAAATTATATGTTAGGAGAGTATTTGCTATGAAAATATTTCACTAGAGATTTACAGGAACAAGCAGGGACAGAAACATGAAAACGCCTTTACTTAAAAAAAGAAGTGAGAAAGGGGGGGAATTCTAAATAATAGTGGCATGATATTTAAAAATTTATTCTTTTCACTACAGAGTACAAAGAGCAGTGAGAAGAAACACAGAAAAGACTCCTGTGCTGTAGAGCAGAGGGAAGTTTACAACCTGGCTTGACTGGCTGCATCAGAGGAGCAGCGCAGTACAGCAGATGTGCATTGTGGTTTTTGTCTAACAGATACAACGTGCCTGAAAGACAAAGATATCAAGCCAGCTGGTTATGAAGGTAGCCCCTTGGGCTCCTGGTTGTTGCTGGGAAGCCTAGAGTATTTGACATTTCTTATCAGTAGAAATGAGCCTGAAAGGTTTCCCGCTCATGAGGGGAGGTATGGCAAGTGGATGAGTAGATTCTCTGTAACATATGGCTTGTTGGGGGAGCGAGACACCTAATGTAATAGCTGTCAATACCTGCTTGTGTACTTAAAATTAGATAAAAGTTAATTAGTTCCAGCTTCAGTCCTTCCTTTCTGTTGATAAGCTCTCATTTTTTTTTTATCAGGTTGCAAATGAGTAGCAAAAATCTAGTCCCAAAATCATGTTATTTGAGAATTTGAAGTAATTCCCACAGTGACACCCTTTGCAAAACAGCTATCTTGAACTCCTGCTATCATATTCTTAATTTACAGCATGAAATGTAGTTTCCTGAATTCCTCTCCTGCAGCATGACAAATACCCCACTGCAATATTATACAGAGGGCAGAGGAGTGGGGGAAGCAATCCAAACCAGGCTGTTTGCGCTACAACAATTCTAAAGAAGCTATTAGCAGATTACCCAGACAATATATTATTGCTGAACCAAGATACGTTAGAAAACACTGAGTCATGCCACTGAATTAATGAAATTAGTTTGAAATTATAAATTTTCAACTGAACTCCAGCACAGTTTGGGTTCTTCCTCAGTTGCTGTAATCTTCCATACCCACGTTACTCATGTTTTAACCTTTTTTTTTTCATGAACAAGGGGTAAAAGTTGAAATCTCGGGGTAAACTAAGCCAGGTTTTGGAAGAGTAAGACAACAGTATCATTAAAAGCCACGAGCTTTCTTCACCCAAGGCAATTCCTGTCCAAAGACCCACTTTTGGGGGTCTTAATTGAAACTGTCATAGATGGCAGGGGTTTAACCTGCAGAGGGCTTAGAAAGTTGCTTGCTAGCATATATATATATATATGTATAGTAAAATGGGCAAAATCAGACATCTCAAGGCAACAGCTCCTTGCACAATCAAAATGAGCCAGTTTGCGAGTATCTTCAGGTTTACTGCAAGGTTCTTAAATCTTGCGAGTTAACCTTATTTTTCAAAGTACTTTTTTTTAAATCTGAGTTAGACAAAAGGAAAGGGGGGGAAAATGCAGCAAGAACAGCAAGACTATTCTGGTTCTGTTCTTATTTCTCTGTTTTGTTAGATGTTGTGGGACTGCAAAGAGATAAGATGAGCCAGACTTAAAGCTTCCTGTTTCTTATGTTTATATCCAGCCAGACCTGCTGCTTATCACCCTGCCATTTAGCTCTCTCTCTATTAAGTAAGAAGAAAACATTGAGGGAAGAATTAATCTGGCTGACCCTCAAACTCCTTCCTGAGAGAAATTGGCACAGGCAGCAAGAGCAGTTGTTGAAGGGAGCACTCTGAGCTGAGCTGCTTATCCAAGGTAGCCAGATCTTTGTAGGCTGAGGAGCAGACTGGTTATTACAAGAGAGCAGCCTGCCTACCTTTGTTTCTTTGCCTCCCTTTACTTCAGCTCCTATTTTAGAGCTCAGAGTCCCTGTCAATACACAAATGATGGTGCACATTTTTGCTTTGACGATTATGATGATACTGCTGTCTCAACATGAAGAAAAGGCATTTGGATCTCTAAGGTCTCTTGTCTCTCAAGGTTGTCTGGTATTTTTTGTCCAGAAGTGAGGTCTTGAACACGTGGAATGTCCCTGTCTGTGTACAGAACAAACCATTCCTTTGGGAATGTTTCCCTGTATTTTGCTGTCCCAACAGCCTCTTGGCTAAATTTCACACATTTCTGGAGAGGCTTTGGCACAAAGGCAGAGGCTGTTCTAAGAACAACTTTGTCCTGAAATACATCAGCCTCTGCTAGCACAGCTCAGTCTTTGCACCATAAATTAAAGCCTACCCCCTTACCCACTGCTCTGCTCAAGCAGAAAAAGCAATTACCTCGACACTGAAGCATGACCTGTGACCTGAATGTATACTTGGACATTTCAGGGTAACAAGTAGCAAAGAAGGTGGTGGACTGGATGCAAGAAGTAGAAAAGACTGACTTCTTCCTGACTGATTCCCAGTCAGGAATTCTGTTTCTAAGAGAAAGATCCTGCTCCTTTGTCATGAACACTGCAGAAATATACAAAAACTAAATTCAGTGGACAGAATGTGAGTACAAAAAAACAAGTAGAAATTGGGCAGATAAAGCAACAACCATTAAGCTTGGTCCCGCTGTGATTAGTGCATTGCAGAGATAGTGGACAACATCTGCTCCCCCAGCATTTGAGGATGGACACAAAGGAGGGAAGAGGTCAAGGCTGCCCTCCCCCTCAGTAGCAAAGAATAGATTTTTTTCAACATGCATCATTGCTCTTAAATAATTCATTATGTTCCCAGAAACAGCAGTTTGCTGCAGACATACTGTAAAGCTCCAGGTCTTATCCAGAGCCACACACTGGAGTGCAGAATCATAGAATCATTTCACTTAGAAAAGACCTCTGAGATCACTGAGTCCAACTGTTAACCCAGTACTTCCAAGAAAGTTATGCTCCAGACTTGATTTCCATTCTCTCAAATGGGCAGAAAAAGGAAACCATCCTTTTTGTGTGCTAACACCAGCTGTATCTCTGTACACCTGCTGGAATTTGCCTGCATTTCTTTTTCCCTGCTTTAGATTTTATTCCTCCCACAGTTATTTGGCTTCTGCATGAATCAAATTCCTGTTGGCAATGCTGTGTGAGACTGAATCTCTTTCAGGAAAAGGCATGGTGGACTGCATGTCCACCATTCCCTTGTGAAAGGGAGTTCTGGTAGTGCAGGGTCATTGCAACCAATTACACCATCCAATTCTTCACCAATCCCGCCCTTGACAATGAAATAGCGACTGGTTTCATCCTCCCACACAGTCTCTCTATTCCACTTGGCTTTTTTTCAGAGGCAAGAATGCACAGAGCATTGCTGCATTAAAAAAATCTTTTTTGTGCTGTGCATACTGAAATGCTCCAGTTACTGTGGGCTTTCACCTAATCAAAATCACTGAGGCACAGTCTGGGAAATCGTAAATGAGGCTGACAAAGAATTAAGAAAAATGCTGTCCAGGGGAAACACTGGCTCCAGCTTAACATTTCTAATTTCTCCTTTCATCTTAATGGGAGCAGTGGGGAAGAGGAAGCTCTTGTTTCTCACACCCTCTCCAATTATAGCAATTTTTCACAAAGAACCTGAAGAAGTCTCAGGACTATACTATCAGAAAAATCAAGGAAAGATGAGGACAACAGTTCTTAAAGTAGTTATCTCGGGTGAAGTATTGTAGCAGCAGCAATAAAGCGACAGAGCAGACATTTTAACCACAGTGTTCAAGTGCGTGCTTTCTTCTCAAATAACTGTCCAGAAATCACAGATGCCACCTGGAGAAAACTCAGGACAAATGTCCACAGGTATGAAAACACATGGCAAATTCTGATTGTGTCACAGGAAGGGAAAGCTTTAAGTCCATTAGTCCATGCCAGGACACACAGAGTGGGAGCAGGGGCTGTGAGGGTTTCAGGTTGAAGGCTCTGACCTGTAGTCCTCTTTGGGAGCACACTCCTAATCCTCTCCTGCCCTCATTCTTTTCATAGCAGTGGAGAAGATGGCCCATGTCAACAACCAAGTAAGCAACTTACAGCTCTTGTACACTACAAACAGCCTCCCATGTTCATTTAACTCTGGGGCATATTAAGGGGAGGGAAAATAATCATCAGCAGGCTACTCCTTTGAGCAGAGCAGTGAGCTTTCTGCCCTTCTCAAGGAACTTCTTTAGGTTTATATTGGCCACCAATCAGCCCATTTGCCTCACTCATACTTACTTGGAACAGTTGTGCCACATGATCACTAGTGGATGTCAGAACACCCATAGGAGTCCATTGGGAGCCATAACTGTTTGAGGGAGACTGGTTGCCAGACCAGTTCCAGAGGTTACTTTCCAAAATGCAGCTTCTGCTGATTCATCCCCTCCTGACACTGCTGACTTCCTGTAAATGCCTGACCTAGGAACATAAATTACCATTAAGGCTGACAAGGATATACCCTCTGTGACAATAACTCAGATGGCTGTGGTCTGCTAGCACAAAAGCACATCCCTTTTGCTTTGGCACAGTGAGTACATCAATGGGGATTATTAATGAGAGCATCTCTCACTGACATTAATGAGGCTGGTGCACTTCTGACATGGGGGGACAGCCATGCTCACACCATAGTCTCAAACACAGTGCAATGACCACTATTCTTCATGGGAAGAATGATTTGTTGCAAAGAACTAATTTTCTAATATATTCATTCTCAGCACAAACCTCTAAATGACATTAGTCATCCCTCACAACACATGAGATATCCTAGAAAACAGCCACTACTGCTAGACAGGGTGGAAATTATAAGGGGTATTAAATCACTCCCAAGGCTCCAGGGCAGGAGCTGATCATTAGGTGGAAGCAGGAAGGAATCTCTCCTCAGCAATAGTGTTACTGCAGAAACTTGTGGATTGCAGTGATCAGGTAGCTGGAAAGGCAGGGAAGGAAAGTGGTTGTCAAGCATGCAGTTGGGCAATGACTATAAAGGACCAATTGCACTGAATAGTCGTAGGAGGCCCTTTGAATACACATAAATGTAGTATCTTCACCCTTACTAGAAAAAATTTCCACAGTGCTCCACCCACAATAAAACAATCGTATAATTCAAGGTTAGTGCTTTGAGACATTTTTAAAGGTACAAACTTGTTATAATAGGCACTACCTTAATTACAGCTAAAATTATTCCCATTTTGACTTTGGCACTGAAACATCTGCTTGCATCTGCAATGAGCCTCTCTTAACCCACAGCAACTTGCATAATGTTTTCATTAGCACCATCCAGAAAATGACAAGACAATATTCCAGTAATGTTTCTCCCACAAACAGATGTGATCTTGTTGAAATCTCTCCCTTTGGTTCCCTTTAGCTTCTTGCTCCCCTGGAATGATACCATATAGAAAAAGGGGAGAATAAAGCCTTACAATATAAGGGAATTTAAGCAACCTTATTACAAACAAACTAGAACAACAGATGATTTAAGTTTTGGAGAAAGGGAACTTGCATATTATTTGCACTTATTCATATAGACATAAGGGCAAATAGTGTGGCTCAACCCAAAATTTGTATTTTAAATGAGGTAAATGTAGCTGTCACTTGAAAGTGGGATGACTGGCTGCTTTATGAAACTGTTCACTGTGCAGACTCAGTCACATCTTTCAAGAACATTTCTTCTTTCAGTTGTATTTCTAGATTGAGGATGGGATTTCACAAGTCTCTTTCTCAACCCTGTCTTTGGTTGAGGTGTTTACAAGTTACTGTTGCCTCTGGATGTGGTGAGAATGCTGCTCCATACCCAGAAAGCTCTTGTAAGTATTTCAGGGCAAGAGAGATCCAACAATGAGCATGCAGGATATTAATACACTTTGTTCACTGGATATCAAACAGTTTCTCAGCAGGAGCCTTGACAGAACCAGGCTCCTCATGGTCCCTCTGAAACTTCTAAGGTCTGATAAAGCCCATGTTTTCCCACATAGACCATTTCTGAACCTTTCTTGTTTTGGGAGAGTCTTTTTAAAACCTTCTTAGGTTTTTGGGGTTTTTTATATTGCTGCTGGGAATTGTCATGCTGTCTTGTGACCCAGCTGCCTCTTCTGCCTATACTCCACCAAACTCCTCTGAAGTTTCTGTGATGGCCCAGCATCCTGCCCAGGTTTGGAGCCAGGTGTCTAATTCACAAGGAGGGAAATGTGGACTTGGGTGGAAAATGCTGCTTAAGCTGTGTTTGCCCCTAAGGGCAGCATGACTGTCCTGATCACTACCCTGCCTGAATATACTTCACTCAATTTATCCTCCAAGGGTGTGTCAGAGAACCTGATGAGCTCAAACATGCTCCCATGAACTCTTGCCTTGTCCCCACACTGCCCTGAAGGCCTTTCATAAAAATGCTGCACATAACAAAACCACTTCAGGGGAAAGTGTCAGAGTGGACAAAAGGTAGGGAATAAAAGTGAACCCAAGCTTTTCTCTACTTGTGCATCATGGAGATATAACTGGAGTAAACCACGGATGAGCTAAGCATAAATAGAATTGTCTGAGGGCCAAGGTTGGCAGTCTTAGTGTAAAAGCACACATAGGAGCTGCTGTCAAAAGCAGTAGGAAATTATTTCTTCAGACCAAGTAGTTTTCTCACACAGTCTATATCCTATTATCTATTAGCACCTGAAGTTATTGGAATAAAATTTTGCAACCTGTTTTCTACAGAATTATGTTTGGTGTCTAGATCTTTCCTGCTGCTCTCTTATTAAGCAAAGACAATTCATCTGCACAAGAAACTCTCATGATGGATGCAGTAAAGAGTAACTTTATGCCACCGATCAAACACTTAATAGCATTCCTAAAATTACAGCATAGTAGTTCCATAGCTGTATTCTTCTCATTTAGTCTGGAGTATATG
Source organism: Pachyramphus minor (assembly GCA_013397135.1). Taxonomy (NCBI): domain Eukaryota; kingdom Metazoa; phylum Chordata; class Aves; order Passeriformes; family Tyrannidae; genus Pachyramphus; species Pachyramphus minor. The sequence continues at coordinate 1,908,630 of VYXB01000792.1, read as the reverse complement.
AGGATTTCATTTTCTAAAATCAATAAGTGAGAAGAAAGTCAGATTTAGCACATGAATACAGCAATAAAGTGTGAGCCTCTGTTACTCTTCTCTTCCTATGTCTTTGTATTGTCCTTCAGGGATCACTGCTAAAGGATTTTCCATCCCATCCTCTGTTTCTGATCAGAGTTTGCATCAGATTTCTTGGGTGAGCTAATAGCCCTGGTGATGGTTCTAATGGTCCACAGATTGCTGGAGTGAGACTGAACTTTTGTACTACAGAAATTTATTCCAGCCCTTGTAAAGATTGTCTTCTCTAAAATATCCCAAATGTATGTTTTAGTGTATATGAAGCTGGGTCGAAACCAAGTGTTTATTGTTGTAACAGTTAATTTTTACCTTTTCCTTGCTTTGCAGCCTTTAGTACTCTCTTTTAAAAATTTCACTCCCAAATCTTGAAGGCTATAAAATCAAAGCTTAAATCCTCCCTCAGTTAACTGTAAAATTAAAGAAAAATTACTTTTCCAGTGGGAGGCAACACTACACTCTCACACACCATCAGTAGCCATCTAGTAAACAACTCAGATCTCCAACCAAAACTCTTCCTCCTTGCATATATTTATTTTGGGAAAATCCTTAAGCACATTAAAACCAGACTGGGTTACTCACCCTGCCTGTGCTGATCCACTCTGTGGATGTGCCCTTGCTTTGGCAGACCTCATTTAGAAGATGTTCCTATGACTCCTCACTCCATGATTGCTTACTCAGTATCTTCCTTTATAGTCCATATTCCTCCAGTATCCTGGCCCAGGAAATGTATCCTGAGTGTTTCTACAGGTCACACTGCTAAACTTCTACCTGCTTTTCATAATTTCAAAATTAACCAGAAAACAACAGATTTGTGCCAGGCTTTGTATAAAGTTACATGGACTGTATTTGCATTGTGTTTCAAAGACACCAAACAAATGATAAAATTCTTGAGCTAAGGCTTGAAACAGATAAGGTAAACAAAAAAAATATAATTGTTTCTGTTTCAAATCAAGCAGCTGAGGCACAGCAAGGCTGAGAGTCATTGTTATACTGCAACAGATAAAAGGTTTGAGCCCGATATTGTTTTTCAGACGCTACTTGGACTCTTGTCCTTTTGGCTGATTATCTACTCTCAGAGTGGTCTAGACTCTGCTTCTGAATCAGCACTCATTACCTGTCTTTATTTTTATTCCCTCTTCTTATAACATAGGCATCTGATTGATTACCCATTCTTTATTTCGCAAATGTTGCCAAACTTTCTATTCGCCTCTAACTGTGTTCTTGTGTTTCTGGATCATTAAGCATGTAAATTAAATTCAATTGCAAACTGAATATATAATTGTGCATATGCAGGGTCTTGAAGAATAGGGAGGACTTTAATGAGAGAAGATATTCCCACATCTGTAATTCTGACCTACTCAGTCTTTCAGAAAGGAATTGCTCAACAGATTTGAAATTGCAACATTTCAAATCATTTTGGCAGCTTTTGTAGTCAATTATTTTTCTCTCATTGAAGTTTTCTGGAAAAAGAAGGTCAACCCTTTCATCTCCGGTTTCAGGTTGTGAATATGTCTACTGCTAGATTGCTATCCCTTTGACTTAAATTTAGATGTCTGAGCTAAATAGATAAATACCTTCCTTTTCAGTGGAAGGGATTCTTGAGTCCAGGCAAGGATGGGGCTTTGCCACTCCTAATGCTGGATAAAGGGGACCCAGGAGCTGGAATACCTCAGTGAAGCAGCTTTATAGATGCCAGTTTTCCCTGAAAAAAAAATCACTAAAAAATGCATCATACAATCCAGTTAACCTCTTTCCCTCTGATATAGCATATCCTTTTTGACAGACTTTTGTTATTTTCTTTTTCTCAAACACAAAGAAAAAAATCTCATTTAGTTATATTTCCCTGCAAATGAATTTTCTTTAATTTTGGATCGTTCATGATGCAACAACATAGGGCTTTGCCAAGGATGTTTCCTTGTTGGATCAGATTTACATACATGGCTCATTTCTAAGACCGTCCTTCACCGGTCATTCCCTAAATATCATCTGAACTCACAGAGTATGGAAGGAAATGGAAAATGAGGCCATAGACATCTTTTTTGGGGTTAGTGGTAATAAAGTCTTACTAGCACCTTTGGTGAGAAAAGAGGTTTTACCTTTCTAGCCTTCTGGATAAAATGTATCACCTGCCTTTTACATTTTTGCATTATTGTTCAGTCATTTGAAATACTGAAGAACAAGTTTAATAAAGCAGCAGCTACTTAAGGGAACCAGTTTACTCCAGTGCCCAACCACAATCACCATTGCAAATCTTCTAATAATCACATAAATCCATCATGTCTTGGCCAAATTCCAGCCATGTTAATCATTAATGAGCTGAATAAATAACTTGAATTAGTTTATTAGTGTGGGGTTTTGTTCTTTTCCTTCTCAAGGGGTATTTGTGATCTGAAAATAAATTATTTCATATATTTTTACTGTTCGATTCTATAAATTGCATTCACTAAAATATTTAATTTCTTGATGGACTTGCTAGCAGGTAACCACAGGGGTTTGAAATCCATGAAACTCTGATGTGTTGCTTTTTAGGAACCAGACAGAGCTGCCTGCAATATGGTTTCTGCGTCTGGGGGAAAACCAGAATAACAATCACCCTCATGGAAATTTTAATTTCAGTTCAGTAGTATGTGTAACTCTAAAATTTACTTCGCTGAAAATTTTATGTCAGTAAAACTTTACTGCCAGTAAAGCACAACATGGGCTTGCAAGGTTCATAAGAATTGCTACAGTAGTTGCATTTTTAAATTAAAAAATTATAGGAGCATAGTTTGCAACATTTGTCCAGTAATTATGCTGTACTTGCCTAAAATTACAGGCTGCAAGACAGTGAATGAAGTTGTTCTTGACACCTTATCTAAACTTCCTGTAATTTCTCAGCTCTGCAGACATCTGTTCATTTCACTGTTGCATGGTGCTTCTTCATCATCTGCCAGAAGATTTGTGGGCATGTGGTCTGCAGAGTGCTTGGGAGTTACTGGTGTTTGTGAAAAGGAGCAGCAGCAGCAAACACTTTATACTCCCCCCTTTTTCTCAGAAGACTTTGAAATGAGCATCATACTTGGCTCTGTCCAGATAATTTTGCAAGGTAAAATATGTAAATAGCCTAGAATTAATCTGCACAGGGATATGTATATCTTTTCTTTTAAAGATATCGGTTTACTCAGCTTGCAAATACTCCATTTCCAGCTGTCAATTCTGAAGAATTAAAATCAACATTCTTTATTATTTATTGTTCTCTATACCCACTAATAGCCTTTTAATTGTGTTTTGCATAGGATATTTTTAGAGAGAATCATTAAGTTTTCATAATCTGGCATTGTCCTAGACTAGAAAATTAATGAGAGACTCTTAATTTAGCCATAAACAACTAACTTTATTTAAAACCTTCCATTTTCTGATATTCATCTGATTGTTCTGACTCCACATCCTGTCCTGACATACTGCTGCTTCTGGCTGTAAGATATTTGCGGTATTTCCTTAGGGATATCCATGGTCCACCTGGTCCTGCTGCTCCCTGGATCTCAAAAGGAGCAGGGGGTTGGCCTGGGGGCAGTGCTAAGGATTTGAACAGTAAGGTTGAAATGATGCTGCTGTATTTGCTGCTTATTGCCTGACTCTGCTTTAGCCCTTTGCTTTCCCCACTGACTCCTCTTTTTTTTGGTTCTGGTACTCTGTGAAAAAAACATATTTAAGCTTGTTTCAGGAGCATAAGGTCTTCAGGGAAAGACCATCCCAGTGGCTGCAGGGTAACTCAAGTGCATTTGGGATCAAACAGACCTGCAGGCACACTGCAGATACTAAATGACTTCTGCAAACAGACAGGAGCTCAAGATATCAACATGACACTTACTAGTGAATAACAGGGGGATCTCAGCTGTGTTTTGGTCCCAGACCAGTTTTAAAACATACTGCTTTAGAGTGACCTGTTTAAGTTCCACTGTGCCACCAATAAAGGAAGAATATGGCTAGATACATACATACAAAATATTTCCAGCTAAGCCTCATCAAAGGTCGTCTGATTGTGCCATGTCTTCAGTCCCTGCTCTGGGACTGACTCCTTCCCTTCTCACCTCCTCCCAAATTTCTTGGCCAGATTTTCTTTTTTTTACTCTAGTATCTTATTTTAAAATAAACAGTATCTCCATCACTAAATGTAGCTTCTGATTTTCTTCTTCTAATCCCTCCTGCCATAAACTTTTTGCACAAAAGGAACCCCCCCCGCCAAAAAAAAAAAAAAACGGACAAAAAAACCAACCAACCAAACAAACAAAAAAACCAAAAAAAACTAACCAAAGACAAAACCTCAAAGCAAGTGAAGTCACTTTCTAGATGCTGCAGAATGGTTGCTTTCCTATGCCTTTTTCCTGGGATTTTCTCTATTTATAAATAAACCAGGAGGTGCCAACTGACAGAAATAAAAATCCTCAAGGGACCTGACACATGCTTTTCCTTGCAGAGATCCATAGCTCTGTGAGAATTGTAAGATTTTTTAAATGGCTCTGTTGGTTCAAGGACTACACTTACTCTCATGGGGTGGGGAGAAGGGTTTGGGAGCAGAGGCCACACTTTGTACTTCTTCTGTTGTATTCAGTGTTTATTCCCTTCCTTCAGAGCAAAAATACCAGGCAGGGGACTGCTATGAAGAATGCAGATGAGAACTGCCTCATTGGTCCCTTCAGGCTTGCTTTATTCCTTTCCAGATCAGTGTTGTCAGCTTCAGCCACGCTCAATAGAAAACAGATGAGCTCGGTCAAGAGTAGAAGAGACAAGCAAGGACCTCTCAAGAGATCACTAACCTATTTTTCTATAATAAAGAGCAGCTAAGATAAAATCCCTTGCCTTTGCACCATGTATTTATAACAAAAATGAGATATTAAAATATTAATTTAGTACTGGATGTAAGGGCTGCATTGAGGTGTCAGGAGCATAAGGCATAGCCTTATCTCAAACATCAATGTGATCTAGAAAAGATGGAGAAACACCCATTTCACTCTTTCTGGAGGGTGGATCAGTCCTGACCTGGGCTGGCTTCTGTTGAGTTACCCTCATCTTCAATCCTAAACTGATCTTAAGTCTAATACCACTGATCAGTTAAATCAATTCTTCATGTAAGAGCTGGTGGAATCTCTTTTCTGGTGGCATGCCTAAGTCCATGCTAGGTTTTGGATGATGTTTTGATAGCAGACAGAGCGTGTGGTTTTTTTCATGTCTTGAACTAATAATGCTAAACTGGCAAAATCCAGCTACCAGGGACTGCCTGCTACTGCTCATCTATGTTTATATGCCATTACCATCCATCTACCCTGGGCATTGCACGTATGAGATGCCAACACAAAGCCACTCCCCTCTCAGCTACCCACATTTCTACACAAACAAGATATCTGAAATTTCCTTTTTGCAAGCACATGACAGAATCAGAGCAAAAAATAGCTTTAAAAAACATTTTATAGGGGTCATCTCGTCAACACAGTAAAATATTAAACCAGACATGAGAAATCAGGAGGGATTGCAAAATCATTGCACACATAGGCAATGACTGGAAGCACAATTGAGAGGCAGGGTGAAGGATTGTGTTCAAAACTGGTTATTTCCCTCATACACCACATTTATAACTCCCTTTGTGATTTCTAAGAATAAAGCAGATATGAATAAGAAAATCTTTAGGTAAAACCTTGACTACTTTTTGGATTTCCACGTTGCACATGGGTACTAGAAACTGAGTATTCCCAAAGAGGGTTGGAGGTGTTCATCTCACCACCACTTAGAGATCAGAGGGGTAAGTGACACATTGTCTGTATGGAACATTTCCATATGGAGAAAAATGATGTATTTACAAGTACCGTTCAGATGCTGGGAGATAGATACAGAAAACCAGTATAACCCTGACTTAAGGGTTGAAGTAAAGAGGAGAGGGACCAAAGCATACATCCTGGTGTATTTTTATAGGGGAGGAATGAGTCAGTTTTGATAGCTGCTGTAAAAAGTGTGAAAACCAAGAACAAAGTAAAATGCAAAGAAAAGATGGAAATTTTTGATGAAAAGACACAGGTTCTAGGGCTTGTTGTAAAACAAACATTTTAGAAAGCATAAACCTGCTTACCTCATGATTTAGAGTATCATGAGGATGACACCTTCTGTACTTGCTTTCTCAGATCAGAGGGTCTTGAATCCTTCCCTTATGTGCAGGTCAGTGCCAAACTCTCAGCTTGTTGTGACTCCTGTGACACCTCTGCCTCCTGCAGTCATGCCATTCTCATATGAACCACACTAAACCTGTCTGCTTCAATGACACCCTCAAAAGGTTATCCCCCCTTGTCCTTATGTGATGCCGCAACATAATCCCCTTTTAATAATATTCCAAATCAGCTGCCAGCTCCCCCTGACCTCCCTGGAAGTCACAAGTCTGGTGGCTTGTCTGGCTGATGTGTAGGACAATGCAAAGCTGCTATCTCCGAAGGACAAAATAAGAAAATCTGTTTTCCCCCCTCTGCCTCTCCTACCATTGCTTTAATCAAGCTGGTTTTCATGGGGTTTGTAATGAGTGAAGCAGGCATTTAAGGACCCTGTTGCAGACACTCAGAAATAGAAGCGCAGAGGTCCATTCCTGATGTGCTGGCTAACAGGCTTTCCTCAAGGTCAGGAGAATAGGGCAATCTATTTAAATTCAGGTAATAAAACCACACATTCATTGTCTATCCATCTATTCTTGCAACCTTTAAGATGAATAACAAATAAAAACCATGAGAAAAAAAAGACTTTGCATGCTTTTTTTGAAAGCATTTCCCCTTCAGCTAATGGCAATATGTCTTTACACCTGCTCAGTCAATTTTTAATCAGAAGTAAGAATAACCTCTTTGACTTTTTATTCAGAATATCAAAGGCAATTTTCAAAGGTCTTGATAACACTTAAGCACCTAGACTCAGCTGCAAATTTGTGTACATTACCTATTGAATTGCTTCTATGTATGTCTTCAAAAATCTCATCCCACATCCAGAGATATATTGTACAATGCAGTGAATTATCTGGATGTAAGCAGGAATGTAATGTTAGTTCAGTGCTTCACCAGGGCTCATTTATCCTGTTTAGAAATATGCTTGTCCTGTTATCCACCTAGTTAGGATGTGCTATTACTCACTGAAAATATACCCTGCAGGTAACAGGAAACACACACAAAGCAATTTCACCATAATTGATTCCCTTGTCAAAATTATATAAAAACAAAGTAACTTCCTAACCATCTATAGAGCAAATCCACACTTAGTCACTAAGATCAGCATTAAATCTCTTGAGTTATTGAAGACTTAGCTAATGCATATGAAAAATCAGAATCCAAAATAAAAATATGTGTCTATTCACAAAAACACAGTGATTATGCACATACACACATTACATCTCACATGTTAATCACTAGAGGTATCGCTGTGAGCAATGTACTGTTCCACAAGAAAGCAAATGCCTATATTCCAATATGCACCAGTAATGATGGTTCACATGAGTCCACCCCACAGCAAAGATAATCATGACACCATGCCTGGATACACCTTCTCTATCATGCATGGACACTGGTGACATGGCCCTCCTCAGGAGCTGTGATTCTGGAAGATGAAAAAACTTCTGGAGGATTCTTTCAGCTCTGCTGTGGTTTTATTTATTTATTTATTTAATGGTTTTAAGATCCAGTCCCTTAAGTGTGGATAAGTAATCTACTATCTGACTTCCCCTACAGTAGCATCTTCACTATAAACTAGTAACCCAGTTGAATAAATGATTCCCAGTAACAACTAAATATTGCCAGTTTTCTTCTTGAGGTCAACTGTTTGTTTGATTTTTTTAATAGAAGGGATTTAGAAACGACCACATATTCTGCACAATCAGGTCTTGCTCTCAGAGGCTCTTTCATTCATCATTCATGTTTATCAAGAGGTCTTTCTTTAATTCTTTGAACAGACCTTCTGGGAGCACTTTTATTCATTTATTCATACTTTTGTTAATTAGGGCACCAGTACATAACAGTCATTCTGGCTTCACCAAACATGTAAACTAGAAATTTTCAGAGCTTGGGGTTAAGGGATTTACTAGCAAGTCTTCTCTAAACTTTCATTCTGATCCCTCCGCATGAGAAGTTTCCAAATTCTTTACATTTGTAAACTCCTAAAAATGTTCAGATGGAAGTGTGGCCCCCTAGGGCCACAAATTTCAGTCTACAGATAGGAAGCTTTTGTTTTTCCAAGTTATTTTCCAGGGGTTTGTAAAACTTAATCTTTAGATCAACAGGGTTCCATGGACCACAGCCTGAAAATCTCTGAAGTAATTCACATAAAGATTACTCTCTCCTGGCATGCAGGAACAGGTGCTGCTCTGCAGAAGAAGTAAATTACATTCTTACAATAAAACTGTATAAATGATACACAGGATCATAAAAACTTCCATGTCCACAAATCCATAGAAAAGACAAAGAGATCAAACTTGTGCTGGTTAAAAGACTAATGTCTCAGCCTTGCAGTTATTCCTGCAGGAAACTGAAGGTTCAGAATTCCCTTGGCACCTTCAGGACATCACATTATGTAATGATCAGAGAGAAAAAGGTGATTTCTCTGAAAGAGTAGTCACACAGAAATATTTTACAAATATGGTTTCCATGTAATGAAAATTTAGAAATGCCTAGAACTGGCTCAACAAAAAAGTAAATGGGAAATTCCAGAAGCAAAATGTCCTCCCTCAACTAAAAATTTTTAAATTTCAACTATTTAAAAGTTTCTTATTTTGACCATCTCTCTGATTGCTTGAAAATAGGAATTTCCATCAAATTGTCAAGAAACACACTCCTTAGAATTCTAAAATTTCAGAGATCATTAAACATGGGAAAGTAAAAACAAAGTCTGTTATTCCATCCTGCATGTCACTGATGAGCCATATGACCCTGTTTGGAGAAAGGTAATAAACCACTGTTGTCCAAAAGCACACCCAAAACTAGCAGAAATTCCCATTTATCAGAACTCAACAGCACCAGTGTCACCTTCTGCTTGGACTACTTGGATTCTAAATCACAGCTCAGAAAACCATCTGCTGGATGACATAGGACAAGTCACTTTATGCCACAGCCCCCCACTCAGGTCTCCAAGATGCCATCACTTCCCAGCCTTTCCAGGAAGAGGTGGGAAGGATAAACACATGAAGACTTTTGAGGTCCTTGGAGCCTACATTTAACAGGACCATGCAAATTAGTTTCATATGTTCTGCATCCTCACATTTTCCTCTCTCATGTGTTGCTTCACAGCCTAACACCGCACTTAACCACATCTTGCTTCCCAAGAACATGTCTTCCTATAAGGACTCAAGCCTAGTTTGGAAGGTTCTTGTGGCTTCTTTTCAAAGAGCCCTCAGAGGTCTGGAATTTTCCCATTAATTGCTCAAGGGTGTCACATCTCTGAAGGAAAAACCCAACATGTCTAAGATATGAATGACATGTTTAGCAGCTCTGCAAACTTTTTCTGTTTTTCTCCATCCCTGTTCATTATTTGGAACACATCATTTGTTCCTTTTCAGAATTAACCTATGTTAATCTGTCGGTCATCTCCCATCCTGTCCTGTGTTGTATCTCCTTTCCAACATTTCCTTTAATCAATATTCCCTCCAGACACACTAAGAGCAGTTCTTTTTATAAATGAATCTGCTCTCACCCAGGAGATCTGACATTCAGACAAACTAAACATCCCTTTTCATCTAAATAATTTAAGGGATCTGCATCCCTTATCAAAGACTAATATATCAGGCTCTGCCAACAAGGCACCTTCATTGTTCTTCAGTGTGTATTTTAAGTACATTCCCTGCTTGTCAGAAGTGCTCTGTCAAGAGCCATGGTGACTCAAAGACCTCTTCACAGACTTGTTGTGCCATAAACAACACCAGCACAAGACTCTCAGGCCAGAAATAGCTGTTGTGATCATCAGCCCCAATGTGCAGCCCAGTAAAAAGGGAAAATCACCAGAATAGGCACAATCAGACAGTGTCTCATAATTCAGCTTGTGTAAAACTTCCAAGACTTAAGAACTCCCTCATCTTCAGATAAATTTTGAATTACCCTCCTTGATGAGCTTACATTTTTCATTTAACTGGGGATTTATGTCTTCAGCTTCCAGTCACCAAATATTACATCTGCCCAGATAGCGATGCCTTTGTTCTCAAAAAATCTCTTTCCCGTTTTGACTCTGAGAACATCACCTCTGACCTCTTTTTTGGAAAAGTTTAAGCTTGGGGCAGGTTTTTTTTGCTTGTATTTCCATACAAGCTGTCTTTGGAATAGTGCTTCTAAATGCTAGATATCAGAGCGAGAACAAACTAAAGCTACACAGATACACCCCACAGAGCTTTTATGATGTCTTTCCCCCACTCCTGCAAATGTGACCTCCAGGGCACAGCCCTCTGATCCTCTGTCCCTTTCTCTGGCTGTGGATGGACACAAGCTCTGCACGACTGCTGCTGTCAGTGGAAGTGGAGATCTGCAACAGCTTTTGAGGACAAACTTTGAGGCTGGTCCATTGAGGATAAGACAAAAAAAACCCCAAAACTTATGACAGAGAATCCACTACAGATCCAAACTTTTCAGCCTGGATTGATGTCCATGGCCTCTTTTTTAAGGTAAGGTTTCCAGGAAGGAGAAACCATTAGTGCTGCTCAGAGCTGTTTTCTCTACACAGTGATACTAGTGAGGGGGGAAAAAAAAAAAAAAGGAAATTCAGGGTCATACCTCTTACTTACAAAAACACCTTTTAAAGTGTGAGAAAAAAATCTTCCTGTCTTCTCCTCATTCTCCCTGCCTTAGTGCATCATATCCACTGCAATAACATTGAAAAAGGTAACCACAAACATTGTCTAGTCTTTAACAACAACCATGTAAGTGCTGAGAAAGGTAGTCAGTACCAATCACAGAAGAAACATTAATAGAATAAACTGTAGAGAAAAAAGATGCTTCTTCATACATTTGCTGAAGCCCTGAAGCAAAAAGATTTATTTCCTTCCAGATCTACAGAGATGAAGCCAAGTACTTTCCAGGGACAGAACAGCTGAACCAGAAAAATGAGAAAATTTTGCTGCATCTTCAGCTCCCTTGACCATCCTGCCCCACCTGAGGCTTTTTACTTCATAATTCTTCCACTGAAACTGAAGCTCTCCCAGTCAACATCTTGGAAACAGAGGCAGGAAATCAAATCACCCCACCAGATACAACTTGCATGCTTCTCTTTGCTATGAAGAATGGCCAGAGAGTGCCTGATGATGCTGACACATGGACACATGGCTTTTGATGAAAATATCTGCTCTTGAGAGGGAGACCTTCTGTCATGACCAAGCAGCACAAGGACTGTACAACTAATTCTCATCCATTACTGTTAGTGAAAGAGAACTGTTGCTGTCTAAACTAATAAGAGAATTTTTCACTGTGTCATTTGTATAGTAGAAGGAATTGTAAAATAGCTTCATGACAGATAGCTGTGCTGCTGGAGTTTCCTTAGTTTGTCATTACACGTGAAAGGATCTCAGCCACCATAAAATTAAATTTCTCCACATTGCAATTGTTCAGCAATGTGACAACTCAAATTTTCTGCTAATTGAATGCACTGAGCTACTTATATATTCACAGCAAGCTGGTGCTCTCAACACCATTGCACTCTTTCTCTGCAGGAGCCTTCCCAACACCAGTGTTGAGCAAGCAGAGCTGGTGTGGGGCTGGCACAGCCACTGAGTCACCCACAGAGCCTTTTGTATTGGCTGGGAGCCCAAGATGCCACCTTGGTCATGGTAAAGGGTGTGGGTTTAATTTCCCTCCCTGAGAAGCTGCAACCTGTTCTCATGGGAACGTTTTCTGGTGACTGCTTTCCTTGCTTTGCAAAAGTAGGACTAGATGGCCTAAAATACACCCAGATTCCTCCAGCTCACCATTGGCTTAATGTTTGCTAGCTCATTAGCCTCCTGCACTTCAGAGTATAACTATTTTAGAAACCTTTAGGTTTCTAAATATGATTCCTCACTGCCTGGCACAAAATAAAATAACAATAAAAAAAAAAGGATTCAAGATAAGACACACTTCATGAATGCCTGTGCTCTGGTGATGGGGAAGCTCTCTGGGTCGATGTGAGCATCCCACAGAGCACTATGATCCTCTCCCAATAGTCAGTGTCATGAAGCAAATTCTCCCTAAATGCTAAATCTCACAGTTTCTCTCTAAGTACTTGATCAGATTTCTCTTGTGTTTGACAGACTCCAATATTAACCCAAGACACCCTTGTTTTGAAACCATAACCCTTCCCAGACTTCTGTAACCTATGTTTGTCCAAGTTTCTTAGCCCTGTATTCCCTGGAAGAGCTGATACAACACTTGGTGTCTGCAGTCAGACCCAAATGAAACACCAGTGCTTTGGTCCTGTTTTGTTCCAGGTTGTCCTGGTTCATTCACCAGGGAATTACCCTTGCACATGTGTCTTTCAAAAGCAGAAAGTGTGATGGGTTTCATCTTCTCCATTATGTAAGAACTAGGAGACAATAAACAGAAGGTGACAGAGACGTAAGAAACAAAGTCAGCTCGTAGCCATACAGGGGACTTTGCATCCTGCTCGACAACAGGTAACCAGGGTTGCACAACTACATTCTGCAAATCCATTTCATATTCACTGTTGTCAAATTTGCCGCATCAGTATAAGTTCTGAGACTTCTTAATAAGCCACTTACAGCCCCAGCTACTAGAATTATCCTGTTTAAAAATTTCCGGCTTTCATTTTCTGAAAGTACTTTTCTCATCTCCATGGTTGCACAGAGCAGCTTGAAGCAAGTATACATTCAACTCAAAATAACATATGTTTTAAAAAGCCTTATAATTCCAATCCTCTTATGATCTCTGAGTAATAGATTTGATATTTTTCAAATCTTACATTTGGACAGATTGGATGTTAAATACGTGTCTGTGAATCTGTACATACATGTGTACATGGACATGTGCACATGCCCATCTTTTCAGGGACGATCTCTCCAAAGGACAGAGATGAAAACGAAGAAAAACCTAGCAGTGGTTTCAAGGATTAATTTAGGAAGACACCCATTGCAGTTCTATATATTGCATTGTTAAGAATAGAAGCATTTCACAAATGCCTGAAAGCCCCAGAAAAACAGGCTGCTAAGAAAGTATGTGCTGTCAGAGACCAGCAGGGCAATCTTCAGCTGCCTTTCTGTGTGAGGAATCAAAAAGCAAGGGTTAAAGGCTGCTAGAGGCCAAAGCAGGTACTAAGGTACCTAAATTACTTCTGATGTCAAATTCCCCTGAAAGATTGATATTCCTGTGGATCTACCCCTACTCTCTCCATATTGAAAGAACAGGTACCAATACAATGCAGTCCCACTTTCCCCTCCTGTTCTGGAAACTGTATTGTGCCTTGGTCAGGGGGTTCCCTGAAGGTTAGTTGGGTTCATCAGAATGGAAAAATATTGAAAAATGAATGATGGAATTTATTTTAAGCACCATATTTCAGGGAAGTGATTCAGATTTTTTTAACCCTTAATATCAAGGTCAGTTTTATTCTCCATATACAACAGTGAGCTCTGCTGGGATCTGCATGGGCTGTGAGCAGGGCTCTGGTCCCACTGGCCATCCATTAACCCACTAATTAGTTTAGTCACTCACAACATTCTATTTCCACTGCACACTTTCACTATTATCTTTTATACTTCCTGTATTTCAGGAGTATTATGGGGATCTTTTATTAACACACACAGAGAAGGATGAGATTTAATCTCTTTAATCTCTTATCTATTGTATTTTGAGTAAACTTTCCTTTGCAATATCCAGGCAGCACCATAAAGGTAAGTTACTACTGAAAGACAACATGGAACTTCAAAGTATTCTTTATTAAATGTTTTATTTTATGACCAAAACTCTTCAAATGTCCTCAGTATATTTTTCAAACTGTTTTCGTTTGTGAGAGAAAAAACTGATACCTGAAAAGTATCAGTATTTTGTCTTAGTGCTTAAACCAGTGAAATCTGCATTCACTCCCAGGTGCACAATTTCCCATGGTTTCCAATAACAGAGATTATTCACATTTTCACTGGTTGCTATGGAGAGGGTCTCTGAAACACATTCAGTAACCTAGTAACTGAACATGTCCAAATGATCTCATGAAGGATGGCTTGGTCTTGCTAAAGGGTTTTGAGCTTTGGCCAAGAGCTCACCTAAAGCAGGATCTGCCATGGAGGGAACAGTCATTCAGAACTACAGCTTGGACTCTTTATTGCCGAAGTACAGCAATACCTCTTTTAACTGACTGTAAGGTAAGAAGCAGCAAATGAATCAAGGTCTTGTGGAGAAAGTCACACACTACAGTGAAATCTAAGACCCTAAAGCAGTGGAATTCTTTGACTCCAAAGGTGGATTTACTCACTGCAAGCCTGGCTCAGTATGAAGGTTTTCTCCAGGATGTAAAGCAGTGCCAAGGAGGACCTTCAGCTGCAGTACAGCTTGACTACACCCTGACCTACCATGAGATGTTACGCTGTGCCTGCACACAGATGTTCGTGCTGTGCAAATCCTCAAGCCCAGTTCTTCCACAATCATCTCAGAAGCCCTTTGAGAACTGGAGTCAGAGCCAAGCTGCAAACCTGTTTATTGATGAGCTGCTTCTCAGAGGGACTAAGTGAGATGTCTGTTGGGAAAGACCTCACCAAATGTAAGAGCATCAGCTGGGCTCAGCATGCTTTTTATCCCCTCTGATACCCATTCAGACTGTCATTTTGACAAAATGCAGTATATTACTGATGTGTTTCTGTAAAGGAAGCTGAAAAATATCGGCATTATTCTATGCTGTTCTTGAATTCTTTGGATTGGAATTGTCTTTCTAAACTGTCCAGACCTCTTAGTTCGATGTAGCACCTTCAAACTAAGCAAAGACAAAGGGAACTAAATTTCCATATAAACATCTCTCATTTTAATAAGATTTTTAGGCCAGGATTTTTTTTAGTATTTAGCCAATATTTATCACATGATACGTACACTAACCTCTTCAACTTCCAATTTTCTAGATGAACTGTTTATGTATTAGCCATCATAATCTCTCCTAGGTCTTCTACAAATCTTATAACTCATACATGTTATTTTTAACCAGTAAAAAGATATTAAATGTCTCTTATAAGGCCTACAGGGAGCCAAAAATTTACAAGATGTAACCCTAGAAGCCCTGAATCTTGTTCTCTCAAGCCCCAGGACCACAACAGTCAAACCCCAAGAGACTCATTTGCCATCAGCCTCCCCATGAAGCTGGCAGCTGTTCAATGATGCCATATTTTTAGCAAGCTTTCTTGCCAGTGTGCTGTCTTCAAGGTTTCAGAAAGAAAGCTCAGGCAACACACTGAGTGAAGGGCTCATCTGTCACCTCCCGGGGTGCCCAGTACAGTTCCTGCCTCTCCGCATGACTCTGCTAGGAGTGAGCGAGAACAAGCTGCCAGCTCTGTGCCTATGAAATTCAGCAGCAAGACTCACTTTCAAGGGATGCAACCAGATCTAAAATGTCAGATCAAGACAGGAAATCAGCTTTCGGACCAGGAATAGCTGCTGAACATCTGCAAGGCTGAAACGATGGCACTCCAGAGGCACAACCAAGACAGGTTCTCCTTTTCCTTCCAAAGCTCACAGCCCACATAGCTCAGAGTACCAAGAAGCACTAAGGCCCAGCAGGACTTCCTGTGAGAGCAACAAGCAGAAAGCCTTCATTTATGGCTTGTGCCTCTTTACCCCCATCTTCCTGTTCTCTTAGATGAGGAACCAAGAAAACATTCATTCCTAGAAGAAAGCTCACAATAGAGACTGGGACATGAAATGAAGACATTTGCTTTTCCTCGTTTTTAAACTCTGGTCTCCCACTTCTTTTTTATGCCCTGACACCCCTGGTAGTCCCCACTGCAACCCTGCAGCTCCAATCCACCCATACCCACCAGCAAGAAGTAGAGTGGGAAATGGAACCTGCCAAGGAAAGCATAAAGTCAAACTACATATTCCCCCCTATCTTGGGTGATGGCAACTGAACATCTCTTTTCCCATTAGGGCTATAACTTTTGGTTTTCCCTTGCAGTCAGGTCACTGCAGCATCTCTTACAGGCTGTAGCTGCAGCCCAGAGCAACTGTGACACATGGACAGCAGTGAGTGAGAAACATAGCTGTCTGATAACTCCATGCTCTAAGCACAGCAGAGCTGGGAATAGGGTCCCTTCTCCTCAAACACTTTGAAACAGAGGTCCTCATTTTCACAGATCAAGCCATGGCTATATCAAAGCCTCTTTTGCCTGTCTGAAACACACCCCTTGCATACACAACAGCTCTGCTGCCCTAGGACAGTGCAGTTTATAGGAGCTGGGGAGAAAGGTTTGTCCAGCCAGGGGACCCAATAGGGACTGACCTCCCCAAGAGAAGACCAGCTCTGTTTGATGTCTTTCTCCTATGTGAAAAAACCTTTTCCCTGAAGTGTCATTTACAATATGAACACAGTTTCTGTCAATTCTCCTTCTCACCGCAGAAAAGCCCTTCTTTTAACAAAGCCTTGAAAAGGGAGAGAGAAAAGGGCTGGACATGTCAAAGGCTACTATTGTTACTGCCTCCTTGTGACAGGCACAGAGGAAGGTGGCTGCTTAAATTTCTAAGACACACAGACAATGATAGGTAGCAGATGGATGGACGGGCTCCTGCTGGGAGCAGACAATGAATGAATTTCATTTTCTTACAGCACTGTCTACTGCAGAAGGGGGATGATACTGCAGTATGTGTGCCAAGTTCCCTTCACTGGAATGGATCCTGCACAGACCGGACTTGCACACAGAAGAGATTTTATATACTAAACAGGAAAGAAAAAGGGCTGACTTACAGCTTTTGTCTTCAAAATCCATTCACAGTAAAAACCTAACAGGAAAAGGAAGAGTGTCCCACTTTTTGCGGTGCCAGGAGATGTTTCAATATAACCAGTCCCTCAAGACGCTTCACAGGTTTGCAGAGAAATTGTTTTCTCATCATCACCGAAGCACAAGAACTCATTGACACAAAGTTAGTGAGCACTGAGCAGCGCTGGCAGCCACAGCTGATGGCAGACACTGCAAGAGGCATCTCCTGAAAGGGGATGCCCTGCAGCTCCCCGTCCCCAGCCTCCCCGCCCAGTGCAGGGACTGAGGTTCCCACACCCGATTCTCTGAGTTGTGCTGAGCTGATCAGCAGCTTCGGGGCTGCAGCCCTCACGTTTGCCAGCAGTGCCCTCTCTGTCACAGCAGCCATTCCCTGCTGTCCCCTTCTTCCCCGATCCATCACATCCAGCCACCTGCAGTCAAGGTGAAATGTGAGTGACACAGGGAAAGTGGGAGGGAGGAAGTTTGCTTGAGTCATCCCAGGCACTGCAAGGCCTTTTAAATGATGTTGCTGGTTTGAAAATGGTTTTTAGAGCCTTTCAATGGTAAATTTTGGTCTAAGGATGCTGTTCTCACCCTCTCTAAAATAATAATAATAATATAATGGCCAGACTTCGCGAACGAAGATCTGGGGAAGGTGTTTGTACGCCTTCCAGCCTGCGCATTGGATTTATTTTAGGTGGGACACAGTGCGCGCAGAACTGAGCCCACCCTTTAATCCTAAGGTTCATCTGCCGGGGCCAAGCGAGCTTGGACAGTGGCAGCGAGGTCCTCAGGACGTAGGTGGATCGCCTTACAGGGCTAACGGGCTCCACCTACCCGGGGAGTTTCCCCGACCGGGAATCGAACCCGGGCCTCGGCAGTTACAGTGCCGTATCCTTAACCACTACAAACACATAAATATCTCCAGGCTGCAACCAACCCCATTCATCCCCATCCTGGAGCCCCCTATTAGCTCCAATATCCTGGCATGCAGCCTAAAGACCTTTCAAGTGATGCATTTGGGAATGATCAGTTGTTGTACTATAATGGCCAGACTTCGCGAACGAAGAACTGTGGAAGGTCTCTGTACGCCTTCCAGCCTGCGCATTGGATTTATTTTAGGTGGGACACAGTGCGCGCAGAACTGAGCCCACCCTTTAATCCTAAGGTTCGTCTGCCGGGGCCAAGCGAGCTTGGACAGTGGCAGCGAGGTCCTCAGGACGTAGGTGGATTGCCTTACAGGGCTAACGGGCTCCACCTGCCCGGGGAGTTTCCCTGACCGGGAATCAAACCCGGGCCTCGGCAGTTACAGTGTCGTATCCTTAACCACTAGACCACCAGGGGCTCCCAAGTTGTTGTACTATAAGAAAAATAATTCCCTGGGCTGAGGGAAACAACTCAGCAATGAAGACTAATATAACCCACCTTTGTCTGTATTTCAGCTTCAGGATGTTTCCTAAATGACATACTTGCACAGCACAGAGATGGTGAGCACTCCTGACCACTGCCTGATCTGGGGAGCACATCGTCCTCATCATGGCCAGCTAGACCACCCTGTTGAGGCTCTTACTCCTCATATGAAAGCCCTTAAAGCACTAGAGTTTCTTTCCCTGGTGTTTTGTGCTGTTAGGATGCAAGTTACCTGTGTTACACCTCAAACTTGAGAACCAAATCCATCCCCCACTGCAGCCCTTGCAATGTCACCGATTGCCCCCGGCACTGGAGGCATTTTAATTCTCAGTACTTAGGACCAGCCAAATATCAACCCTGTGACTCCCAGGGCATTCCCTGCCATTTAAAATA
>VYXB01000792.1:1779892-1880667 GCA_013397135.1 Pachyramphus minor | reverse complement strand
AAAAAAAAAAAAAGGAGAGAAGGACTGAAAATACTTGTGTATGAGAGATCTGGATTCTCCAACCATAAAAATCTTCCATGAACAGTTTAAAAAAGCATCTGTCAGAGGTACAGCAAGGTGAGTCAATCCTGCCTTTTAAACGAGAAGAAAGACACAGACTTATGGCCTTTCCAACCCAATTTTCTCTAACTCCTGTGACTTCTATTGTTAGCACTTGCCTCACTAAAATGGAATAGTTTCTCATCTTCCTCGAACATACTTTGCCAAAAACAGAGCAAAGAAAGAAGGTATTTTAATTGGAATCTTCTCCATTCACCTCCTGTACATCTCCCACAAACCAGAAAAAACAGTAAAGTCATCCCATCTTAACCACATTCTCCCATGAGGTTTTTGCAGAGGGGAAAAAACCCAGATCCATTAAAAAAGCAAGATTGCCTTTTTTTTAATTGAAATGAAAAGAACTAAAAAAAGTTCTTTTTTCCACTGAAAGATAAAGAGGTGAAGGAGAAGCAGCAGACAGGTTTCATGGAGGCATTTATCTATCAACTCATCAAGATACCAGTGATACTAACATTGGAGAAGGACATAGTCCTGCATGCTTAACAGCCCAGAGCAACACTGCAAATTGGGGGAGGCTTTAAAGTACAGCAGACTCCTGTAAGCAGCGGAAACTCTGGTGCGGATGCGGGGGTGGATTTAGGTAAACAGAAAGTAATTTCCTTCTCAGGTAGATTCAGCTCAGGTATTTCTGCAGGTTACAAAATGCAGAAAAATCTCATGAATAGCATCTTCACATGGATTATTCAAGCATTTTACATTTATACTACAGTTTGCAACAAACAAGGAGTTTTAATACTGTATTTGTTTATTCCCAGAGAAGAGTTGCCAAATTCATATTAGAGGCCAGATTTTCCTGAGGGAAGCCAAGAGATGAGGCTTTTCTGTGGGACCATATTGAATTAATTCTGAAATCTAATAATGTAAACTCTTTGCAGGCATTGACTTCATGTCTCCATTCTGCAGCTGGTCATGAAGAATCTCAAACTTTTACATACACACAAACGGTTGTGCATTTGTTTCTAGCTGATTCCACAAAAATCCTTTTTGCAAATATTGATCTGAGAACTCTGGCAAGAACCAAAAGCACTAAAAGAGGCAAACTGAACTATAACAGGGGAAAAAAAAAAAAATAGGAGTAGGACTGGAGAACCAAACTCACATGAAAGTTTGTCTGACATTTTTCTTTTAAACTACTCCTAACAAAATACATGAGTCTGGAAGATACTGAACACTCATGAAGCGCAGTCCACAGTCATCAATCCCATTATTTCTGTGCTAGGTAGAGGCTTGGGCTGTAAAGTTATTCTCTTCCCACCCATGTTTTGGATGACTAGTGAAGCTATTACACTTCACCTAGTATTCTCATTGCTTGGCAAAACCCAGAAAACAGTACCAGCTATCAGGGAAGTCAATCACAAAATAGAACCTGCCTTTGTTGAGAGAATCCTAAGTATTTTGCATCACACTTTGCTGACCAAGTCCCTCTTCCAAGAGGTTTTTGGCACAAGTGGTAAAGAGGCCTTTACACTGGGGCTTTATAGACAAATACACATGCAGCCCCACAACTGCAGTCAGGATTTCACAGCGCCTCAGAGAGCAGGACCCAGGAGAATTCCAAGGACCAGAGCACACTAATTACTTCTCCTGTTTTCACCTCAGTGTTCCCTAATAAAGGCCCCAGGAAAAACCGCTGTCATGTAAGAAATAAGTTATTAAGAGCCAAGACTCCAAGAAATCCCTTTGCAGGTTCTCCAGGACTCTGTGCTGCTGTAGCTGCCCAGGATAAATGATATCCTGCACAACGAGACAAGAGTTCCCAAGGCAGCACTAGAGGAGCTTTATTCAAGGGAATTGAATAACCTCTCTGATAAGGTAGGTTTTGTAATGAACTGATGAATCAGAAGAAAGAAGTTCAAAATGCAATATCCAGGGTTTTCTTTGCTATGAATGTAGTGAGACCTTAGTACACATTGCCCAGAGAAGCCACAGATGCCCCATCCCTAGAAGTGTTCAAGGTCAGGTTGGATGGGGCTTGGAGCAACGTGGTCTAGTGGAGAGTGTCCTTGCCCTGGGTGGGAGGGTTGGAACAAGATATTCTTTCAGGTTCCTTCCAAACCAAACCATATTAGGATTCTAGGATAACAGGAGAAAGGGACAAGCAGCAACTGACTTACAGCTGGCAAACAATGTGCATCCCCTCAGGCAATGCTTATTCTCTTTGCAACTGTCTCAAGACATTTTTAATTCAACTTTTTATCCTTTTCACTAGACTTGTTCCCAGCTGGAGCAAAATAAATTATCCCTAGCTATCCAAATGAAAATAAAAAAGCATCAGCAGGACTTGACTAACATTCTGACACATTCCACATCTCTTCCAAAACCATATCATCATCCTGAACAGGACAGCATAATTAATCCCCTCCTACATTCTTTTCAGGGTTCTAAGTAGCCTTTTCCTTCTCTTATAGGTGTGTTGTTGCACACTTGCAATCAACCAGAAAAATCTTAAATAGGAAACTCTTCTGTCTCTTTCCCACCATACTCATCTATCACAAAAACAGCATCAAAAAACCCAGTTCCTTCAAAGTCAACATATTCATGTGTCCTCAGACTGGTCTGAATAGTCTGACTACCTGTTACCCAAAGGTTGTTTTTCTGAGAATGGAACTGATTTCAGTAAAATTATTTCCACAAGCTAAGGACAAGCCAGTTAATTTATTTGAATGGCAGTTCCATATACTCATACCTTCATCCTGAGGTAGCAGTCAAAGATAGTTGAAATGGTTCCAGTCTAAATAGATTAGGTTTCTTCAATCCTGAAAAGAGACAGCTAAGGGAAGTATAAAAATATCCATAAAATCAGAAGTGACATGGAGAAAGCAAACAGGTACAGACTGCATATGCTCCCTTTCCAAATCAGAACTAAGGGCTACCAGACAAAACCATAAGAACAGGTTCAAAACAATCTAAACGAGGTGGTTCTTCATAAATGTGTATTGCAGCCAAGGAACTCGTTGTTCTGAACGTTGTGGATGACAGAAGTTGACACAGGCTAAAAATTGGAACATTTCACTAAAGAGAAAAGTACAAAGACAGACACTGCCTTTGTTTTATGAAAACCCTGAACTACAAACTGCTGGAAGCAAGACTGGAAAACTACCACTGTGCTTGCCTGTATGTTACTGTAAATGAGACACCGGCCTAGATTCAGCATGTTTATTCTTACATTCTTATAAGATTTTTTTGAACAAGACAAAAGATTGCTGGGAGGAAAAACAAGGTTAGGAAATAATGTTACTGAATGCTTTCAGTGTTCTGATAAAAACAGAAGAGAAAGAAGTACCACTTTTCCAGAAACTTCAATCAAAAACAGTGCTTACAATGTTTTTCCCAAAACGTAATCATGCTCCTTGTTCCAGTAGTTATCTTGTTGTCATGCCACATACTCCTCATTATACTTTTGAGCGAAGCTTGCTTTGAAGTGTTACTGTGCCATATGATGTGTACGTGTGTCCTCAAAGAAATATGCTGGCTTGAGCAACAGAACACTCAATTCCCACTTGCCCTAAAAAAAATGAAAAGCTTTGCCCTCTCCTGGTTGTCACCAGGAACACTGATTGCAAAGGCTCAGTCAAGTACCAGAGGAGAACTTTCCTGAAGGTGTCAGGGGTTACATGAGGAGTTAGCACTCAGCTTGCAAGAATTTCCTTGATACAGAGAAGTCACAAGAAGGAGGAGAGCCAGAAGAGCTCCCAAAGCCCCGATAACTCTTGGGGATAACAAGCTAACACATAGCTTGTATGGAAACATATTTCTAGATAAAAGATCAGGCATCACTAAGAGCTTGTTTGTGTGTGGAAATTCTTACTGATTTGAAAGCACATCAACTAAAGGAACATAAATTCAGACTTGTATGTACAAATCTTGTCAAAACTGAAGTGCACCTGCTGCTACTGTTCCTACAACAACTGGTCTGAGCAGGAACACTATCCCTCACCATTCAGCACTGGGGAATTACTCATTGTCTTTTACAAAGACTAAACTCTTCATGAGATATTTAAAAACAAAAGGGAAATAAAACACATCTGACTTTTGGCAACAAAACTTAGGAGAAAATCTCTCAATTTCATATTGAGGAAAGGTTCAGTTACATTTGGAGATGCCTCTTGGCAACAAGTCAAGATTCTGGCCCACTATTTTTCCAAGGTATAGGAAGATAGAAAAGGTAAAGTAATCCACAAGACTTCAAACAATAATCATTTTCTATAAATACAACGCTACTTGGAGGACTTAACGCAAAACTAAAGTGTCCAAATAATGCTTAATTTCTGGCCACATTTGAGCAACATAAATGACACTCACAACCCTGTAAAAACCCTCAACTCCTCTGGTTTACAAATTTATTCATAGGAAAACACTTCAGTCATCACTGAGCTGTGATTGCCTCTTGGGTGGCAGACAGCATTTAAATTGCTCAATGTTCAAGGATGTAACAAGAGACACATCTAAGAGAATTATACCTGGACAAACCAGCCCAAATCCTCAGGAGTACTTTGGCTTTAACTCTCACTGACACCCATGGCAGTTTGGCTCTAAATAACTGCAGGGAGCTGTGACAATGCAGTTAATCCAGGGGGAGTTTGGTCAGCATGCAGCAGTAAATGCCCTGTCCTCACCAAGAGTGACAGTGGGTAATAGGAACTTGAGACATATTCTGTTTTACTCTTCCTTCCACCAACAGCCTTCAGACAAAGCTATTGAGACAACCATAACACAGTTAGCAGTTTCATAGCTGCTTTGCTGGGGGAATGATAACAGAAGGCTACCCAGTGTCCACAGTAAGTCTCAGCATTACCATTTACGTGCCTGTGGCAGCACATGCCAGCTCTGAATAACTCAGAGCAAGCTGCCAGCCCAGCTTCTGCAAGTCTGAAAAATTAAACAGCACAAAGTATATAGACAGCCATTATGGGAAGCAAATTCTCTGTATTGCTATGGTAACAACACGGAGTGAATGATGACTTCAAGGTCATGACAACATATGTATGTTATAGGAACAGCTAATTGTCTGACTCTGCTCACTGACACCATGACATATTTTTCACTAAATACCTTAGTATTTGAATTTTGCTGCCTCTAGCTACCATTAACATATTTTGCATTCATTCTTTGTACAAATCCCCAGTAATGTTTCCAGTTAAAGTTCCCAAACATATATTCAATTTATATTTAATGAGACAGTGTGAGTTTAGTAAATGAGTGCTCATTAATTAAAGCACATGTATAGTGAGATGAGAGAATTAATTAGTTAATGTTTGCAGAGAGCTCTGAAAAATGTAAAAAACCACCCAAACATCAACTTTGCTTTGGGAGAAAGAAGGAAAGAGAGGAGATGAAGAGACACAGAACATGATATGTAACCTTTAATGAACACCTGTTTAATATCATGCACGGTTTGTCATCAATGCTAACTGCAACAAGAAAACAGCTACACATTAGTCAAAATCTGGTTTGTCAGCTGTTGCTTTTCGGTTAAAAATAAGTGGGCCAAGTTCTCCAGTTCTGTCTCCACTGGGACACTGTCATGTAACATGACTAGCAAAAGCCATCCAGAGTTAGTGGATAAGCACCAAGAGGGGACGGCATGGCCCAAGGGCAGGAACAGTGTTTGAAGAGCCCCCAGCGCTGGCCTGCTGAGTCCCAGTGGTTCTCCAGCTAAATGCAGAAGCCAAACTTTTCTAATGCTCCCACCCATTTCCCATGGCATCTGAAAATTTTCTGAGCTCAGCACTGGGGCTGCCAACCTCCGGGTAGAAATCACCAATGCTCAAATCTTCTGGCTGCAACCCATAAACATCTTCCCTCTCCTCCTTCCCTCTCTTAATTATTTCGATTCTTGGGCATTGTCTGTATACTTGTAGACCAGCCTGGCCAGCATGAATGAAGGGAAAAAAAAAGTACTAAGAGCTTTCTAGCACAGTCTGCCACTTGCAAGGAGAAGCCAGTTTTGTCAGTGTTACCTCCATTGCTCCCTGGAGTGCTGCTATGACAGCTCAGCCCCTGCAGCCTGGGAACCCACATCCACACAGCCCCATGGCTGAGAGCTCTGCTCTGTGGGTACTGTCTCAGGGCAATGATGGACCCTTAAGTAAGACACAAAGCTCTCCCACATGCTTTTACTAGTCCTGCTCAACACTCAAGGGGTAACAGGGCATATTTGTGGGCAGAAAACCAGGAAGATTTCAGTGTGTTTCTTTGACTTTTGCGAACGTAGTTATTTTATACAAAGCTGGAGAAGAGACAATACAAAATAAGTCACCCAGGGAAGACTTCTTTAGACAGTGTAATTGATGTAGGGCAGTATAATTCATGTAGGTTGTATATTAGCACAGTTTTCCAGGACAACACGCTGGTAAACATTATGCTTCTGTTAAACAGCCCTAGAAATTAATTTAGCTTTCTGCAAACATAGAGTAAGACAGACTGCCTGACATCAAAGTGAGTCTTTCAACCAAAACAGGACAAGGAATTTGCTTCCACATTCACCTCCTGAAAACTTAAAATATGATGCAAGTGAGTCTACCTGTGACAGGCTGTGCACCACCTTGGCTGTGCTGTGCCCTCAGTAGAGCCAAGGACTAAGTGTGCAGGAGCCCAAATTTCTTCCCATCTTCCCTTGAGGCACTGAATAAGGTGGGAAAACCAGCACAGTATGTGTGAGAGGTCCTGTCATCATGGGTGCTGCTGGGGCTTGTGTGGTACTCTGGTACCATGGGTGGTTTTATGGACATTCTGGGTTGTACCTTGATCCTGCCATATATCCTTAGGACAGAGTACCAGCTGCCTGGATGCTCCCATCCTCATTACCTTCTAGTGAGTATTATCACCAAGGAGTAACAACATGCCTTTGCAAAGTGAGGCATGAAGGGACTATCAACAGGCCAAAGTCTGAGTGGAGAAGTGCTCAGGTTTTTCTCATGACAACAGGCTCTGCTACCCTTGTCCCCAGGGCTGGATGAAAGGACAAAATGACTGAGTGAACCCAAGCCTCCTCTGAGAACCAGAATTCTCAAACAGAGCTGTTCATGAGCTGTTGTTCCTGAAACTGCAGCTCAAAACCAGGACTAGGGGGGAGGCACCACATCCACAAAACATTTAGGGCTATGTTCAGGAACTTTTCATGAGGGTTCCCTAGAGCCTGATGGGTGGAGGATACCCATGCTGGCATCATGCTGGTGTTGTGTGGTATGAGTGCTGCGGTGCTGCCAAGCAGCTCAACACCCCATCAGCTTCTGCCAACCTTCCCTCTCCTGCCTGCTGCTCAGCCAGCCTGTGCCAGTCCTCGACAGAAAGTGACTGAAAATTCATCTGATAAACAGTGTTCTGAGGCACCAGAGCAGTCATCAGCCACACCATTTTCAGTCAGTTTCCTGACAGAGATGAAGGGTTATCAGTGACATGGCCAGTGCTGGGTGTGGGTGGGTTTCCAAGTTTGCCAGCAGCTCAGACAGATATTTGTCCTAGAAGCCAGTGGCTGCAGCCTACACGTGTCCCCTTACAGGTGAGCTCCCCAACCAGCACCCAAAGTCACATACCTATTAACCCCTGAAGCCAGTGGGGACCTCCCAGCTCTAACCCCCACAAGATGGGACAGTCTATTTAACAATCTCTGGGCTGCTGCAATTTACCTTGAAAGCCCAGATACAAAACAACACATCCCTGAAAGTATTTGGTTAGTTATATATTCCAGCTTATGGCAGCCCTGGGGCTCAGGATCACTTGCACTTAAACCTCACTTCCATAGCTGCTACCTGGCTGCTGCAGAGAAAGGCAGATTATTGCAGTCCTCCACAGAAGAGAACCTTGCTGTTGCACCAGACACAGATCCCTGCAGGTTAGGAGGTTCTGCAGCTTGTCTGGATACTCTTCTGCAGCAGTGCCAAGAAAGAGGAAGGCCCTTGGGTGGCAGGGGCAGAAAAAGAAGGAAGGCCAATAGCCAGATGCAAGGATGCATGGAGAACAAACCACCACAGCTTAGTTTCCAAAAGTGTCTGCCACTGGGCTTCATTATCTCCCCAAATGGGCTAATGACCTGCTTGCATGATGTTTCTGTTGTCCCACCAACCACACTGCCAGCTTGAGGGGCTTCCTGGGCAGCATTCTCCAAGAAAAACCCCATCTGCTCACCCCATGCTGCCAGCATGCCTGGTGTGCTGCTCTGAGGAGAAGCGCATTTCCTTTCAGAAAAATAATCCTCATTTGTTCAATATACTTAGGAGAGCCTTGTTGGTAAGGAATGCTGGATGATTTATTCAGCAGTGCCTTTCTCCTGGAAGGACATAAGCCATTCTCTTAGGAGACCTACAAAAATCACATTAACACTAACATGTTCTCTGATGATTAGAGAGTTTCCCTGGCAACACTACTCCATCAGTGCAGGCTGGTAAAATACATTGTCATAATAGGAGATAGACTTTTCCCCTTTTGCATTACAAAGTAATCCAGCTGAAGGACTCCAAGTGGATTCTTCCATTTATGATGCCTATTTTCAATTAAAAATATCCCCTTTGAGATGATGGAAGAAGCAAATTTTTCAGGAATTTCCCCACACTGGGAATTGTGTGCTCATGTGGTTTTGCTTAACACAAAGCAAGAACTGGATCCCCCATCCATTGCTCCATAGCTTATGCAACATTTAGGGGACATTTTGTATTAATGATGGTCACCATTAATAAAACAGTTTGTAGATTAGGAATTTATACCACCTTTTATAATTAATAGGCAGCTGTTGCTGATCTCCTCTATGGTACTTTCTGTCTTAAATTCTCAAAGCACTTTCCCTCCCTATCTAGATCTCACTGGCAGGCCACAATCTACCATAGACAACTGGCTGAGTTCCTAACTGAGGGAAAATGGAGACATGGCAGAGCACCAGCTGGTCCAGCTATTGCAAGAAATCACCACTATCAGACAGTGAGAGAGACCACAGCAACTATTATTGCTGATGGTTGCACCAAACCAGTCAAAATTTTATTCTACAGTAAATAAGTGCAGGCAAAACATCTAACATTTGCTAGAAGAATTGATTAAGTTTACAAGCACCAGCACTCTCTTGAGGAAGCCAACCTGACCATAATTGTCGGTGTAACTAAGTCCCAACAAATGCTTCCCTGGGGAGAGATAAGAGGCTTTAGGAGCTGATACCTGCCAAGACCTGTTCCATATTCCTTGTCTGGCTACCAAGAAGATTTAAGCAGCTTCTAGCCTCAAAGATAACTTGAAGCAATCACTGGTAAAAAGACAAAGCCTTGATCTGTCCCCAGAACTTGGACTTGAAGTCTAATAAAGGGTCTTGAAGAAGCAGGAAGCATAAGTTACTTCTGATAAAAGTACAGAATTAAAGTTATGTTAATAGAAGTCATTTAGCCATCTGAGCAGTCTCCTAGAAATTGCATAAATTACTGACTGAACACAGAGTTTCAACCAGAACATCATTTCATGGCCAGACTGACTGATTTCCAGGCAAGCAGTAACAAGCACTCTGAAGGGAGCTGCTCTATCCTCAGATGAATGGAATTAATAAGTCACAAAAAGCTGTTTAATAAACAAATTCCCCCTTTTTCTCTTGTGAGCTGTACAGGAACAGAGTATGTGAACACAGAAGCCTTTGCTATTTCTGTGTATTTCCCAGACCATTTCCTCTTCAAGTCCTTGCCACTCACTTTAAGCCCGTCACTTCTAAGCCCCTACTGCTTTGATGTGCAGCACAGAGCCTATGGCACTGCTGCCAGTTCCTGAGAGGGCTGCTTGTCACCTCTATAATTCCATATGCTCCACTCAAAGCAGATAGTTTTTTGACTGGTCTCTGCCTCCAGGGACAGAGTGGCAGAGTTTTGGTTCAGCTCTGTTATTCCCCTCTAAGACTCAGCCATTTGTAGTTCATAAATTGCAACTTAGCAGATAGATTGAGATGTTTCAAGTTTATCTTCCTACACAAGTAACAGCAAATTGTAGCATGAGCCTTGTGTGCAATTTTGCTCAAGTGCCCTGAGGCTGGGAAGCGCTCAGGGAAGCTGTTTTGCTGGAGATGAGCACTTTCCCAGTCACCATCTTTCCAACACAAAGAAAGCTCTGGGAAAAGTGATGGATACACTGCAGGCAGAAGCTTTATAAATGGTCCAAACTGAAAACCCATGCAGTGAGCTAAAACTTCTTGTTTGAGGCAAACCATTGCAGAACTTTTCATTGAGTTGGGAAAAAAGGTCACTTGACTTCTTTTTATTGTATCTAAAAAGGTTCTGTACATTTGTAGGGAACAGCAGCAGTCCTGCTGAATCACTATGAGGAGAAGCCTGTAGCTGGGAAGATCTGTGTTTGCAGAGGCAAAACTTCAAATTCTTTAGGACTAGAAGGATTGGAAAGAAGAGCCAGCCTTGCACAAGCACTGCATTTAACATAGGAGAGAAGGGGCCTCTAGCTACTATTTCAGTGAAATTTATCACCACCAGAAATAACTACAGGAAACTTCTTTTCCTGAGGAATTTCCATGTGCAGCTGTGGCTGTAATCACATTCAGTTTATCTATACAGTGCCCAAACAATCTCAGGCACAACCATCTCTCCACAACCAAAGGCACAGAGATATCACAGTCTGGCACCAGCAAAAGCTAATCTAGATTTCCCCAATGCATAAACAAAAGACTTGTGGCAAATGCTGTCTTTAGGACTGTGATGGTGTCAGACTGGAAGGATCATCTGTGTCCCACCTGAACCCTCAGTCTGTCAGAGTGTCACAGGGTGATCAGACTCATAGAACAGACTGGCAAACCTACAAAGCCACAGGAATACCCCAGATCTCCTTATGATCCACCCCCACATGGAGCTGAGTTCTATGTTTATGGCAGCACACAGTAATTCCCCCATGCAAGACCCCACCAGGAAATGGTGAGGATTTTGGCCAGATATTTACTAAGCCTCATCTGCCCCTGTATGGAGAGGCTGCCACAGCCTGGCATCTTGGCCCCCTTCTACCATTGGGTTTTGACTAGAGGAGAAGCAGATAGGGCTGGGGCCAGGCCAAGACCCCTTGTCCCAAATTTCTCTGGTATGTTCCATACCTACAGCACTGATGGGTGCAGGTCCTCATCAACTCCCTTTGGAAACTGGCTACCCAAATCTTCCTGTCTTTCCAACTAGTTGGAAAATTTGAAGCTCATTAAAAGAAACAAGCAGAGAAGGGGAACTGGCAGGCTGCTCCAGCAAAGTCTCATCTCTGAGGAGCAAGCTTATCACTGCTGCTGCTTCCATCCAGCTCCAGCATGACCTCTATTTATTTACCCACAGCTCTCCACGACCCACAGAGACATCAAGTGGCCAGAGAATCTAGTTGCATGTACACAGACATCACAGACTGGCTGAGAAAGCTTTGGGAGGAGAGTGGGGCACCCGAGTGTAAGCAAATATGGGCCATTCACAGCCCAGCAAGAAGTTTTCTCTCCATGTCTTTACTGATCATTATTTCATTTTATTCTTTCTTTCCCTCTTTTGATTATAAGCCTAGTAAAAACAAGCCAAAAAATACAAACAGAAAATAGATGTTCCCTGAAAGATTGAATGTATCCTGTACTCAAAGTGCCCCTGCAGAGTGCGTGACAAAGCCCTTCAACATGACTGTCCACCAAAGGAGACCCTGGCACTGGGGCCTGTGCTTAGGCAAGTAAGTTTGTGCAAGTTTTACTTCCTGGAGTTTGCCTTTTCTCTCTGTTTCCCAGTATAAAGTAAATTAGTGTGGTTTTTTTATTATTTGTTTGGTTTTTGCTTTTTATTCCCCAAATCCCTGCTGTGAGGTTATCAGCAACACAATGTGAAATGGAAGAGAGCCTGGAAAAGCTGAAAATCATTTGCTATTGTCAGTACCACGGGGAGATGTCTTTCAGAGAGCCAAAAAAAAAAACATTTCAAAGCTAATCCTAGCCCAAAGCTGCCATCAGTTGCTCCTTTCTATACCTTCCCCTCTGAAAATAAGGGATTGTGGCTTGGGAGCTCAGCAGTGAGCCCAGAAGCCCCAGAGGTGCTGGTAGGTACCACCCCCAGCTGATAATGCTGCCAGGAGCCTGGTAGTACCTTTTGGGAATCAACTTACTAAATCTTGTATTAAGTAAGTTGATTCAGAGGGGGTTTCTCTCACACCAGAGGCTGAGTGAGGAATTATGGGATAAGTGTTGTGTGCAGATGTAAGAGGTAAAGGACACGTACAGTTTTGTAAGCCAGGCTTACAGGTTTCCTGAACTTCAACTGTTAAACACCATGGCAGGGAGCAGCCCCAAACCTCACTGCTCCCTGCAGTGCTATTCCAAAAGACACCTTCTCTTTCCCACTCCCAAGCAATTCCCATCACAGTCTGCATAAGAGCTGAGAGCATGCTCTGGGGTTGTGCTCATGCCTCCAGGTCTGCAGCTTCCCCAGGAATCATCTTATTTATACATATGATCAGCCTCTCCTGCTTGGAGAAACTAACTCTTCAAGTTTGCAAATTCCTAGAAGGTATAAGAAGGAAAAGTCTCGGGACAGAGACTATCAACACCTGAATGGAGAGGCCAGGCTGAAGGCATGAAGAAATCTTGCCACAGAGCAGAGAAGAAACTGTGCACCAGGAGACACCAAGGACATGGCTAGGTGAGCTCTCAGTCTTCCTGCTGCTATGAGTTTGCCACTATAAAAGGAAGCAAATGCAATGGGATACAGACAGGGATTGTTATGGAAAACCTATATTAAACCTGCGAAGAGACCAATGTTTTCATATTGAGGTTCAGGCACCCACTTAAACCAGCAGCTTTTGCAGTCCTGAAATATTAAATCATGACATCATCCCCCCGAGACACCTCTTTTTCTTCTCCCAGCATCCCACTGCTGCCTGTGGAGGTTCAATACCCAACTCAAATTCAGCTGCCTGAATTCTGGGGAGAATCAAATATGGGTTTCTTCCTGAGCAGCAGAATATGCAAAGCCTATTTTCCTTCAGCAACCACAAGTATGGATTCTCTAGGTGAGCACCCACAATTATGAATTCTCTAGTTGAGCACCAATACTGAGGATGCCTCTGGCCAATTTCATTATAGCTCACCTGTAGGTTCAGAGATTAGAGGAATGTCAGCTCAAACCACAGGAAAACAGGCAAGGAAAAAAGGTATATCCCAAAAGATTTTCCACACAGAAAAGTTTCCCCAGCTCAAACCAACACCTCCACAGCAAATAAGCCATAACTGTGTTAGACAGAGCAAAGGTTGTTTTACTGCACTTCAAAAGTCCTCCCTGGGGAGATCAGATCTCCCCAGGGTTCTAAGCAGTGCCCTTTTATACATGTTTGAAAAATAACATCAAGATAAACTCTTCCAGCTGGCTTTGTCTTTCCAACTCAGGTTTAAAAGCTGTGCAGACCATACAGCACTGACACTGTTGCAGTTAGAGGAGCATGAGGGAATTCCACTCTTAAAATACAAAGTTTGTTTGTCATTACTTTTGGTCCAGCACAGAAGTGCAACTAGGATAGACATCAGCCATGAGTGTTCCCCTTCCTGACAGTGACACCTCTCTGAAAATGCCTTCTTTCTATTGTCATCATCTGTAAGTCAGGACAAAAACCCATATAGCTGCTCTAGCTCTGTGGATATCAAAGAGACAGCTCTATTAAACCCAAAGGACAATTGTCCTCTCTGTACTTCAGATCAGTCTAAAACTGTGCTACAGGGGACAATTAATCTTCAAAATCAGTTTTTTGTCAGGAGGCTAAATTTCAATTGTCTCAGGAATGGTGGTGCTGGTCTGGTAATTACTGTCTGATGAGGCAACCTCCAAATTCACTGCCCAAGAGAACTTTTGTCACAAACCACAGGTTCTTTTTTGACTTTGAGAAAACAAGTTGCTTTATTTACTGTGTTAAGAACCTCAAGCTGTCAGGAGTCAAAAACCACAAGCTGTCAGGAGTCAGAAGATTTACTTTGGGTTTTCATTGCATTGTGAGACAGGGAATAGATATTCTCTTTTCCCCGGGAAGGCAAGGCAAAACCCCAGTTTCTTCTAGAAGAAAAACAATAAAAATGCTATTTTTCTTTCCTTTGCATATGTGGCTTTTTTCTTCATGCCCCACTCCAGAGCAATCTTGACTTCCCTATATCTCCCTCCAATTATTTATCCCCAGAGTTGCTTGTTGTCTAGCTGCTGTATTTGGCTCCCAGGCTCACTGCTTGCCATCATTCAGAGAAACACAGCTCCCAGAAGATCCTTGGAGCCACAGAAACACCAATTCCATCCACATGCTCAAGGTAAGGCTGCCCCAGGACTATGCATCCTGCAAGTGCCAAGCTTGGCTCCATACAGCAAAGATATTTCAGGATTTTATCTAATGACACTGTCAAATACCTAAATTACTGCAGAAGCAGGACTGATCAAGGATTGCCATCATTCTGAGGGACACCAAAGACTCCCCCCTGCATCACTTCCCTTGGTCCTGGGAGCTCAGTTCATCAAAGAGTCAGCACAGCTTGAGCACCAGGGCCTGGAGAGCACAGTCTTATCAGAACAAATTTGTGTAGCCAGCACACTCTCCTGGCACAGTGGAGGTATGGCTTTGCATCTCAGTGAGCAGACAGAATAATCCTAGGTTTTCAGCTTGCTAACCACCTATGCTTTGGATGCAGAAAACTGCTGCACTGGTGCAGTGGATGCTGCCTGGAGAGTGTCTGGGTCCCCTCGAGCCATGTCAGCCTGAACCAGGCACATCCCACACACATTCCATTTCCTGGTGTCAATAACCCAAAGTGTGTCAATATACTGATCTTTTAAATTATACTTCTGGAATCCCAGAACTCTCCAGACTGGCAGTCTTGTATTTTCTGCTACAACTGTCCCTCACAGTAGAGGGATCTCCAGTGTTTCAGGAAATAGGGCTCTACAGGAGGTACTTTTTACTAGCAGAGGGATACTAATGAATTGAATTGCCTGTAAGTCCCTGCATGCTCTTTATTTCCAGCTCAACCAGCTAAAGCTCATTTGATTTTAAAAATAATCCAATAAGCATCAATTAATAAAATTAACTCCACAAAGATCGGATTTTCCTAGTGCATGAGACAGTGAGATTAAGGGACAGGCCAAAAGGGAAATAGAGCTGAAAGTTCTGTTATAAAAAGGCATTTCTGTTAAACCCTGAACATTTTCCCTTGTACAACTGAAGGTTTGAAGAACTCCTGCCCTGCAGAAAGCCAGGCCAACACTGCCTGTGGGTGATTAGATCCCTCCCAGGCACTGAAACGGTCCTGCCCAAGAGGGTTTGCCCAGGCCTGCAGCACCAGCCATGAGAAGCAGGAATGGTGCTGCAGGAGTGTTACAAGCAAGGCAGACCTGCTAGGTCCCAGCTCACTATTGCAGGCCCTGCTGTCCCCAGATTCACTCTTAGTCCTGTCCAGTCCACACAGGCTGGAACATCTCCACCATGGAAGCACAGAGTGGTTTTCCTAAGGAATGAAACAAATAGAAGGAAGACCATAGAAGAGAAAAGAATATGCACATCATGCTTGGAAGTGAGGACAACAGTGTCTAAAAGACCGATCACAGTGTTCCTTTGCATCCTGTAATGTTTGTATTGCTATTTGCATTAGCTGATCACAGCTAGGAGAATTCATTCTTTGTTACTGAAGACCAGATTGAGCTTTGATAAAAGCTCTCTGCTGTCCAAAGAAGCTGTTGAGCAGTTAGCACTAAATTAAGTTCTTTCATTTTTAACTACAGAACCATTCTCTTACACAGGCAGTGTACTTGTGAGACAGCTTACCTGTACGTGTCTAAAGGCAAAACACATTGCAAGGACTCTCCTGAGCTGTAGGAGTATTTTTGGAACAGGTTGGCTTATGAGCACTGAAATGGGAGTGATCCCTTTAGTGACCCCAAATACATTCTCAAGCACAAAACATACTTTGACACTTCAACTCATATCATGAAAATACCACGTATGTCAAGAAAAAAAAAAGAATGATACTCTTTGTTACAAGGAAATCCCATTAACCAACAGTCTGGGGTTGCTGCAAAACTGAGCTTAGCCCATGAAAAATTAAAGGCAGCGGAGACCTCTAATGCATCACGTATCAGGAGAACCATTAAGTAATCAGTCAGCATCCAGTTTTATAGGGCATTTTGGGCATAATTCAATCTCCATTCATTTTAGATCTTAATCTAAAATCTAAAAACCTTAATGAAGTAATGCACTGGACATAAATATTTCAATGCAACTCTCCAATGCTCTTCAAGTAGCAAGCAGCCTTCAGTAACACAGAACCCAATTAAGCTGTAAAGGATAAAGATTGAAGGGTGGAAAAAAAAAACCTAGATGTAAAAATACTGATGTGCTTAGGTCCATGGGATTCAGGCATATAAATACAGCTGTGCTTCTGAAGCCTTTAAATAAAATAAATTAGATCAGTTCAGCAGAAAAAGCTGGGGTTAGTAAGATGCTATTCTATAGCCAGGCTGCTTCTCTCTTGCATCTGCACCTCAAGCAACTTGAGGTAAGTTGCTTAAGGATTCTGTTTCAGGTTCTACAGCACCAGCACAGTGAGATGCAGATAACTCCTGCAAGGGAACTTCCTGATATTATACACAGTAGTAATGCTTTTTCTGCCTTCATGCATAGCAAAAATGGAATGAAGGTTTCCTTAAGTGCTTTTTCTTGTCTTTCACAGCACTAAGTGGTAGTTTTGCTACAGAACATCTCTCTTCTACAGGTTATGGTGGCTCAGTAAGGCACTTAAAACACTTGCCAGCAGTTACTGCAGCGGCTTGGCTGCAGGGCCTGGTGCAGTGCTCCATATCAGCCCATGCCTCATCCAGACCCTCCTGCGCTGCAGAAGCCACCCACACCTGTCCCCTTTGGAAGAAGCACTGCAAGGCCAAGTTTTCACACAGGTTGCTTGACACATGGGTATCCAGTACAGCTTTGCAGAAGTACTACACACAAAGTCACTGAAAGCTTCTTTGCAAACAACCAGCCACAGTTTTCTCTGGGATTCACACCACAGAATGACAATATTCTCCAAAACTCAAAGCACTGCAAGCTGAGAAAACCATTTACTGTATTTGAACCACAGGCTGAAGTACTTCACACAAAGTTTACAAAAAACATGGGAGAGGTAATCTGGGAATTAATTTTAGCATGTAAGAGTCAATTTTTAATCCTCTAAAGAGTAAACCAAAACTCTCACAATAAAAGCAGCAAAAAGTTTAAATCCATCAGAAGGATGGGAACAAACATCTTTCAAAGTGTGAAAAGGCCTTTTCCCAGGAGAGCAAGCTGGGAAAGGCTAGTGCTAAAAGGGAGGAGTCACTTGCTTTGGGGCATTAAGAGCTTATAGGAGAAGGTTCTGGAGACTGGTTACTGGCTGGAGCTGGGTGTGGGTGGTTGTGTTATTTATCAAGCAGAACTCCCTGTTCTTTGGGGAGTTTTGACTTTATGTCTTTATGTAATGCTTTAAAACTTGTATGGCTTTTTTTTATTGTATTAATGTCCTAGAAGCTGATGTGTTGGATTGCTAGTGAATAGCATTCCTGTGGCTGCCACCCCAAGTCCGAGGTTGTGGCAGCACTAGTCACAGCTCAGCATGCAATGAGCTTGCCCTGGGCCTGAGGCAACAGTCCAGGGAAAAACACTGCCCCAATCCTCCCTTGATTACATTGTGTACTGGCAAATTAGCATTATCCCTATTATTTAAATTCTGCTATTTCCTAAATTTTTGAGTGCCACATATTTAACGTTATTAAAATCTACAGTTTTGACACATAATTACTATAATGAAATAAATATAAGATGTGCAATACTGTAAATAAGAAAATTGCCCAAATACTACCCTTCAAGCAATCAACAGTTTAGGTGGCAATGGCTATTACCAACTATGTTGTCCAATGATATATAAAAAAAATTTAAAAATACAGGTCTTCAAAGACTGCTGGTCAACACAGCAGAGGGATCCTATCTGCTGTCAGCCTCCAGCTGCTGGGTGCTGAAAGGAACAAGGCAAAGCTGGAGCTCTCAAACTGAGATCTGTTTGTAATCAACCCAATACAGCTACAGAACAAATAACTGACCCCATCCAGCTATGTAAAGGGATGCTCAGGCCATGGGGTGCTTCGACTTCCAGAGGGTTTCAAATGGCTTCATCCAATACAGCCCACTTGCACTTTTTTTACCCCGAGGACTTAGCAGAACTCAAGCACCATCACTACATTTGTCTCAGGTTTGATTCCTCTCTCTGTACCTCTCACAGGTAGAAGTTTGGCTGCATTTTCCTGTGCTCCCGAGGCCTGATTGGTCCATGCAGGAGACGCATCTGCGACAGAGGAGAGTACAGCTACTTTGCTCTCTCTGCTGCGGAGTATCAGCACCCAAAAATGCAGCCCCCTCGGTGCAGATGCAGCGCCACCAGTGAGCGGCTGTAAAGTCTTTTCTTTCTGCGAACTAACCACTAGAGAGAGCCCTGGGATAGAACGTGCTGCTGGCGCATCTAAGTCCAGGCACAACACTGGGATGAGCGTGGGAGCAAAAGTAATCACTTAAAAGGAAAGTAAAGGATTTTTCTGCCTTCCTGACTTTTTCGGTTTTTCTCCCCAAGATTATTATAATTTTTCTTTAAAAATCAAAGCTAATTTTCAAGCTTTTGTTTTTAATTTGCACTTCATTTCTCATGGGAGAGCTGGATTTTTAGGTAAGCCTCTATGTATTTCTCCCATCCCTTGTTAAGGATACTTGGGAGAAAAAAATTTGACCCGAAAGGACTGGATTGCACACTACAGCTGGCACAGAAACTCACTTCAGTCATGTGAGGTGGGATAGAGGTATCAAAACATTTTCATGGGAGTTGGGAGCCCTTTCATAGTGCAGATGTATCAGTGTTAGCTATGAGGGAGTTTTATCTGAAAGCAAAAGCAGGTCAGCTCCACACAATATTTGAACATTTGCCCTGCTGACAGGCTGAGTGCGAAAACTCCAGCCCTGAGCTGTACTCACACAGCTGAACTACTTTGGGACTGAGTCAAAATCTGCACAGAGCAATGCTTTATACACCTTGAAGTCACAAAGCAATTAACACAAACTTCAGCACATCCTGATTTCAAGCAGACATCTTCCCAAGACCAGCTACCAACATATGTCCCACAGAGAAGAAAAAAGCCATTTCTTGGCTTACCTTCTTCTGAGGGAGGCCACCGCTGTCAGCTGCAACCCACAAGGGTCTCTTCTCAGCTAGGCATAGAAGACAGAGACCAGGAGGAATCAGCTGTTTCAGCGTTCTTGTGGATGAGGTAAACTGGCACTTTCTTACACCTTTGCACAGATGATTTAACTCCTTTTGTTCACAGAGGAGCAAGCACCAGGGCAATCTGGTCTTCTATTGCTTTTAGAACATTCCAGTTTTCTCCAGCTAACAGAGACCTGCCCACCCCAGTCACCTGTGGTGCTGCTACTCGTCCCTCTTATGCCCTGAAGGTGTCAACAAGACACAGCTGCAGTCAGGTCTGCAGATCTGCAGTCATGGCCAAACTTGAAGCAGCTGTGAGTGCTGCAACAATGCATCCTGTGAGATGCTCTGCACCAACTCTTAGTGACAGTCCTGTCTGTGCACATGACACATTTCCTACGGGTGAGGACTTTTCAAGTAGGACAAGCTGGCTGGGTTTGCTATCAGACCAGAAAATTCATCAAGAAACAGTTGTTCTTGATGTCTCCCTTTTTCTTTGGAGAGGGGACTGCAAGCAACCCCTTCCTCCAGACCTGACTGCACACAATGGGAGGGATATTCCTGGACATTAACACCTTCAGGCTGGCCTTCTATGTTTCATCAGTTTTGAATAATTAACAAGTAAATAAAAATACTCAAGTGAAGGGCTTAAGTGGGGTTTATGTGTCCCCTGACAGGCTGAGCGGAACTTTTTGGGACAGTATGCAGTGTGGCAGCTGGCAGCCAGTGCCAGGGGTGGGAATAAGCCCTGAGTAGCTGAACATCTCATCCTCTCCCCAAACACCACTTTCCCTTGGTAAAACTCATAGTATTTTACCAGAAATTATTAACTACAAATCAGCTCTTTTCCAGCCTTGCTGGGACAAAGCTCACATTCCACAAGTAACCTCTGGTGTCATGCACATGCATGGCAATGTCATCACCCTCTGGACACTGCCTGCACCTGGGAGGATGAAGAGTGGAGGAAGGCAGCAGTGTAGAGCACTCTGGGGTAAGAACTTGTCCCAGTTCCATGCTCATCCCAGGGAACGGGATGCTGATGCACTCCTGCATTGCTCTCCTGGGCTTAAACCCTACGAGTGAGACATACACGTTCCTCTGGCTCACAATCCAGTGCTGCATATGTCAACCGTGTTTTCAGTAAAATGTGAAAATGAGACACCATCCAAGCCTAAAATAGCCAGGAAAAAAAATCCTCCTGTGACGTGGCATTACGCTGTTTATACATAAATAGAAGTCATGTGTAGCATGATTTCTAGCCCCCAGCACCAGCCAGGGGCTGTGCCTATGTTTGAAGCCTGGCCTCAAAAGGCCACGAGGTGAGTCATCGAGGTGGAGCTGGAATGTCCATTTTGGGGGACCAGGGCAGGACAGGGCAGCTATTACTAAGGCAAAAGCAGTGCTAGGGGAAAGGAGACTTTGTGAAAATTGAGGTGTCAGTACTCAGCTGCTGGTCACCACCAATAACATGAAACAGGAGCAGGTTTTGGCAGAGCTGCTTGGGTGCTTGTCTGGGGCTTTCTGGGGTCAGGGAAGCACAGACATTCAACAAGCAGCCAGCTGCCAGACTCAAGTTCTGTGCTTGTTTTAAACTTGTTTTGTAGCCTGATCCCAGGTCTCATTTACTAAATCTAATTTTTGCCATCAACTGTGTCAGGAATTCTGACCAGGGTGAGTCAGGTTAAAATTGATGGGCTCAGGGTTCAAGGATCACTGCCTCTGCAAGGACAAATCATGGTGATGGACACATGTACCTCTGACCTGAGACAACCAATCAGTGCCAGGAGCTGTCACTTGTTTGTGAGCAGGATGGTGCAAAGAATTGAGATACAGGGGCTAGTTTTGATCGATACTGGAATTGAGAAGGAACAGTTTCAGCAATAAGCCAGGGTTTCCCATGGCAGGCTCCAGGCCTGCTGTAACCCACCAGGTCTCTGGGAAATGAATGGGGAATAGTACATACATACCATGTGTACTACAGCAAGTAATTTGTACCTCAGATACCTCACCTGGTTTAGGTTCTGGGTCACTGCAGTTGTGATTTGCCTTCTTAACAAGAGAAGCATCAGTTCCAGGTAAGTCACCCATCAACTGCTCCCAGAGCAATGCATGAGTCAGCAAACCACAGCTTAGTTTGGCCCTGGCTGTGCACAAAGTTATTTATTTACCTGCTGTGTGAGCACCCCTAGACCTGCAGTCCCTTCCATTGGTAGCCTGTAGCTCAGGTTCAGCCCTCCCAAACCATGAGTAACACACAAGTCTTTGTGGGCAAGAGCCCCTGGTTACACAGCATGGACCTGGGTGGGAGATGAGGATCTGGACATGCACACAGGCAGGAGAATGCAGCTGCCACCTGTAACTCCTACCTTGAAGTGTAGGGCAAAGCAGCCAAGGAGGTCATCAGGATGATGGGTACCCAGCAGTGGTGACTTTTTGCCATCTCTGCTGGCTTATCTTTTTCACAGATGGAAGATACTTGGGAAACCTTGATCCATCACCAATGGCACAATGGATCCACCCACAATGGCCACCCACAACCCTACAGTCTGAGAGCAGCGTGCAACTTGAAAACTCAGAGATCAGAAAGTCTTCTGCTACAGAAAAACTCCCCAAGGGCTTCTTCAGTGTTCTTTTTGTGGCTCCC
The DNA here is from genome assembly GCA_013397135.1 of Pachyramphus minor. Classification (NCBI taxonomy): domain Eukaryota; kingdom Metazoa; phylum Chordata; class Aves; order Passeriformes; family Tyrannidae; genus Pachyramphus; species Pachyramphus minor. Next base: position 1,858,687 of record VYXB01000792.1, on the reverse strand, counting down.
GTGCTCCCTGTGTGCACATTGCTGCAGCAGGTGAACAGTGCTTCTCAGGGCTCCAGCTGGACCCCCTCCCACCACAGCCTCATGCTTCAACAAGTGCCAAGGCTGGTATGAAAGAAGCCTTTCAGAGAAAACAGACCAACCCAGTCACTCCAGACAAGAGGCTGCAATAGGTTGTAAGTTGGCAGAGCTCTTGGCACTCCTCAGCACCCTGTTTTTACAACACGGCTGCTGCACTGCCAGCCATGGCTGTTTTGCTGATTCCTACTTCCAGTCACTGCTAAGATCTAAGCAACTCTGAGATAGAGCTGGTGGGAGGTAAAGATGATGTAAAGACATTTGAAAGCACTGGGGTAGTGCTGTGACATGGACCCTAATCTAGCCCAAAACTGAACTCAGTTGGAGTCAGAGCATTCACCCCTGCACCCAAACCTCTGGGCCGTGAAAGAAGAGCCTGGTGCACCCTCTGCTGGGGTGCCAAAGGGCTCTCTGCCCCCTCTGCAGTTCTCATACTTGGCAACCAGAGAGAAGTAAGTAAATAAATATTTAAGAAAGGTTTATAGTTTGGATCTAAGACCCAGAGTTTATATCTTGTAACCTCCCCTTTATTTTAGCATGTTCAGTGACAAACTGAGTTTGTGACATGACAGTGGCTTCAGATCCCATTTGAACTGCTTGTGGCTGCATCCTCAGCTGATGCCTTTGAAGACAGCAATCAGTCACAGGGCATTTGCTACGTTTCCTTCTTGCCTTCCATTCCACCACTGCGGGTACGAGTTGTTTGTGGGAATTTTCAAGCAGGTTTTTTGCAAACTTAAAAGCTATGTTAATTAAATAAGAAAAAGCATCCTACCCTTACAAATAATTATACTGGTTTATTTTTCAGTATCACAGTCTCAGGAAATGAAACAGTCTAGATCCCTTCCAAGATATTACATAGCCTTTTTTCCATCTGTCTGTCCACAAAATAATCAAATTAAATACAAATTTGTTTGTTTGCTACATCTATTACAGTGGAAGAACATAATTATTGGTAGAAGCAGCTGAGCTTCAGAACAAAGCATGGAACAAAGTGTTGTTTTCTCCTACTTTTGTGTAACCCACTTTGGTGTTTCCAGAAAAGCACACGGAGGGACAGAAGGATGTAGTGGGTAACAAAATACAGCGGTTTATTGAACAAAACAGGGCAAGGCAATGTTCCCTTTACATTCAATGAGAATTGAGGAGTATGAAGCAAAACATGCTAGACACACACACACACAGACAGACATGATACTTTGGTTAAATGTCATTCAGAAGTTCTATGCCAAACCTGGTAAAATTATAGAGTGAACAGTCAAAAATGAAAACAAGAATAGGCTTGCATAGACAGATTATTGTCAGTGCGCAATTTATATTTAAGGATTAGCTGTTACAACCCAGGGTCCGCTTGCAGCTCTGAGGAATTTAAGCCTTCTGACTAATCCACCTCATTGCATGGCTAATACTTAGATTCAACAGACTGCAAGTGTACCCTGAAGAGCTAAATGAGACAACTGCAGTTATTTCTCTGAGGCAATTAACTATATTGCAGTGCACAGATGCAGCTGGAGACAGACCACGGAGTCTACTTAGAGTGAACACTGATACAGTGGAACTTGTTTACCATGAAGTAGCAAATACTCATTTGTGTGTGCCACTGTCCGCTCTGGAACTCTCCTGGAAGAGCTGTACAGCTAAGCTTTGCCCTGTGCTACTGATGGGGAGGAGGTGGCTGATGTATCTCCAGCCCAGATGCTGAGGTTAGGGCAGCTTTCTCAACATGAAACACACATCCCACAGCCTGTTCTGGGCACAGCAGTCCTAAGGGCACATGTGTGCAGCACAGTCAGTACCTCTACAGCAGTGCTGCACAGCCACAAATGTGCTACAGCACATTTCAGGAGTAAACTGGGTTCTCTATAGGTTTACGCCTGTCCTCTGCAACAAACATAAGACAAGCTGCCTGTGGTATACTTCATGTGAGGGACACCACTGTGCCCTATGTCCTACAGCTACCTCCCAAAGCAACTGCAAAACTAAACCCTGAACACCTTGGGAGAGTGGGGCAAAACCAACTGTCCATTGGCTGCAGATGGATATAGAGCAGAGTAACCCTCAAAGCAGCACCCTCCCTGGCATCCCTGCCAGGAGCTGGATAGCACTGAGCTCAGCTGCCCATCAGTCCATGCTGTGAGCTGTGCTTCAGTTCCCATTGCATCTCACACAGTCTTGCAGTGACAGTGCTGCTGTGAGGGACAGAAGGAGCCATCTGCTCAGGGGGACAGACACCCAGGAGATTGTTCTGTGCAAGAAGAAACGAGTTTCTTGGACTGGCTGTGCTAACTTACAAGAGTGTAAACTAAGTAGGGGAATCCTCACACTGTCTCCAAGTGCTCCCCTTTATATATATAAATTAGCAATCCACAGTTAGTTTGTATACAGGATAATATGAATTAAAATAAAAACCTTGATAATAAAAATATATAATATACACATTGATCCACAGCAATAAACTGAATGAAAACACTAGAATGTAACAGTGGGTGTAATTTGGCACAAAATAAACACAAACAGGTCTAGCACTGTAAAAATAACAATCCATTTTTTTCCATAAGTAGAGAATGTAATCAATTCCAATTCAAATCCTGACAGGTGGGAATGCAGAGATATAAAAATACTGTACATACAGGATCCCTTTTATAGAGTGAAGCAGACTGCAGCATCTGTAACTTCTATCCTTCCTCCCCAAGAGGAGAAATTCAATGATGAGACTTCATTTATCCCCTAAGAGCTGATATTTTCTCACCCCACCAAGTTCAAAACCATGAAGTTCTTTTAAAAAAAAAAGATGAAATTAACCTGTTGGATCTATCCATGTGACAACTGCTTCTTGCTGCAGGAAGCTGTACAGTCCAGATTAAGACAGTGTTTCATAGCAAGGCGACTCAGATCAGCCTGCTGAAGACATTGAGTATCCCTGCAGGTAAGGCACAATCCCTCCGGTTCACCCAACCTCTCTTCAGCAGATATTGTGCTTTGGACGGAGGCAAGGAGGTGGTGAGAGCTCTTGTGGCTGAGATGTGCCAACTATGAAGATTAAGAAGTACCAGGACTTCATGAAGGTGAATTTTCCACGTGGTGCCTGATGCCTTGTTAATGCACAAAGTGAGAAAGGGATACAAGACCTGAACAACCCAGGCAGGGGTCCCAGCAAGGACTCCTACATCATACTAAAATCTGGAGCAAACACATAGAAAAAGCTACTAAAACTTGGCAAGGAAAACAAAGAAAAACTAAAGATACTGAAACACTTTTACGTCACAGGAAGGAAATATTGCTCTGTTTCTTTATAAAAGATCAGCTTTGTTGCGCCTCTTTCCAGGGACACATGTACAAGGTGCTGATTTTTGCATCTTGCCTACACCAGCTACACCTCCTTGACTCTCAGCAGAACTGTGGCTGCTGAGACCCAGGAGGAATTGGCTCCTTGTTCATCTACGATCTTAATTCTTGTTGACTTCAGTGGGACCATGGGATTCCCTTCCAGAAGAGGTCACCAAACACATAAGTCCAGTTGCAACCTTTGCCTCAGAAAGTCTTTAACGTGTATGACTGCATCAGGACCCCATTGTATATCAGATGAACAATTGCTGTTTATACCCCATTCACTATCTGCTTTCCTCAGCTACCATTCCTAGCATTTTTCTCTCTCGATAGGTGTCAGTCCCTTCTAACAAAACCTTAGGGCCCCCCTTTCCACAAGGGCTATGGAAAAATAAAACAAGAGAAACACTTAAAAGGGATAGCAAATGAATAAAGGTAGAGAGTAAACAAAAAGATATGGATGAAGGGAGGATACAGAGCAAAACAGCCCATAAAGCATTCAGCACTTCCTGAAGGCATCCAAGGAAGCAGCAGATGCTCCTTCCCATCTTCGTCTCTTGATGCCATGGCTGGAGAGCTTGACTGGCCCAAGGAGGCCACTAAGAAGATCCTGCAGCTCCATAGAGCAGGCACTGAGGTGTTCTTGAGACTCTACCCAGCTTCCAAACTAAAGCAACCAGAGTTTTCTCTCACATCATTTCTACTCACTCCCACTGAAGTCAACAACTTGGATACTTCCAAGCATCCCTTCTGAGTTAACAAGTTTTTCAAAGATCAGGGAGCTCAGGGTCTTCATGACTTTTCTAATTAGGGTAAGACAAGAGTTTCACCAGCCAACTGCAGTACAAGAAAGTCCATCATAGCCAGCCAGAGAGGCCCACAGAGGGCTGAGTTCCTAGTTGGCAAATTCCCTTTGTCTTTTGCAGGGGGCGACCAGTTTTCTGCAAGCACAGCAAGTACAAAGCTCAACCACTTCCTGATTTGGCAGGACTTTTCCCCATCCAGTTTTCACAAGTGCACCAGGTGATACAAGCAGCAGTGCCCATTTGCAGGAAGTGTTAATTCATAAAACCATACAAGGCATTCATTTCACAACAATAATCACTCTGATGGCAGTGGAGGGAAAAAGCCCATAGGAAAGAAAAAAAAAAAAGGCATTTTCAGCAGCAGAAATTTTGACCGTTAGAGGAAATACAAAAATAAATTTTCATAAAATAAAATCTCAGGAGATGAGGTTGCCACACTGGGCCAAGGCATCAAATAAAAAAAAAAAAAAAGGCATTTTCAGCAGCAGAAATTTTGACCGTTAGAGGAAATACAAAAATAAATTTTCATAAAATAAAATCTCAGTAGATGAGGTTGCCACACTGGGCCAAGTCATCAAATAAAAAAAAAGGAAAAACAGGATCTATGTTGTCATTTTTCTGGATCCTTTTAAACAATGTTAACACTTCTGAATGGACAGAGACAGAATGAGAAGAGAAAACAAGGCAAGGACAGTAAAATCTAGCTGCTGGCTGGGATATTTCCTGAGAAGCAGCAGCAAGCAAGCAAGACCTTGCAAGTCACTTAAGGGTTCATGCAGGCGAGTAAGCTCACAGTCTGGAAGCAAGGGTATGCAGGTAGCAGGATGCTGCTGATGCACAAAGTCCTACATTACAAGGTTTTTGGATAGTGTGTACCTGGTCTATTGCGGGTCATGTGGTTCTTCATAGATACTGAACCGCTGCCTACAGGCCACTGGGGGTAACAGATGGAAGTTTCTGAAGCTGTTGGTCAAGGCAAGACATGGGTTTGTGCTGTGGCATTAAACTCGCCCTTCCAACTTATGCAAAAAACCCTCTGCCTTGTATTCCTAAAGATTTGGCCCAGTAACTATCCTACCAAGGACAACAGCCAAGGTTAAAGCCTTACAGCTGCCTTAGGCCTTGAATTGTGCACTAGAGAAACAGCGTATAGCCATGCTCTCTTCCAGTTTCTTATAGGTCCACAGAGTTGTCAAGGCTCCCTTCCCAGGCAGATCAGTGGTGAGGGCAAGTAAAGTCACAGCTCTGCCTCCCCTCCTCAGCAGAGCCAGCGGCAGAACTGCAGCTGCTGGCAGACAACAAAGAGCTTGGCAGGACAGACTCAGTGCTGGGCACTAAGGAAGCTGGGCTGTAGGGGCAAGGCAGCCAAACTCACTGCTGTGAACTGGACTGGCGCATGAACAATCTGCCTGTACCAGGTGAACAGACTCCATGCCAGTGTCCAAATGTTCAGCTTTGTAGTTTAAAAATACACCTGAAAGTAATGTAAAAAAAAATATTAAAAAGACAAAAGAATCGAAATGAGAGGAGGCCAAAAGAAAAGGCTACTTGTCTGTGCAAGAGAAAAATGATTTTCAAAGAGCAGAAAGCCACCAGAGTGGAAGGGGGGAATCACTCCTTGGGTGAACCTTTACAGACAACAAACCTGCGGACCCTGCTAAGCCCTAGAGAACAATAATTTTTTATTCCTGACTGGAGTCTGCCTGGGGTGCTGGACGGAGCACTGTAGAGGGCAGGCAGTCAGCACAGACACAGTGTGGACCATTCAGCACTCCGTGTCTAGCTCAAGTTGCCTGTAACTGCAGATTTTGAATTCAATGCCCATATGGCCCTCTTTCAGCCTCATGTTTCTGAGACATATGCAGGTTCAGATACAAGTTACTGTACTCAAGTGCATCAGCAACCAAGCTAGGAGTTACAGGAGATCCTACTTGGCTTCAGTGAAATTCCTTGGTTTCTACCACACTGAAGCTCAAAGTAGCTGACCACAGAGGTCCATTCAGACATGTATGAGTTCCCAAACCACAACTTACAGCTTCTTGAGCTCTATAGCATGCACATAAGGTCTAACTTCAGTTCAAATTGTCTTCCTTTTAACTGTTCTATCCTATATCTGGAGCTAAATGCCTAGTTACACACTCTATCCAGATTTTTGGAAACCCTAGAAAGAAATACAGCAGTTAAATTCTGTTCCATAGGCAATTTCTTTGTCACCGGTCCCACGGTCTGGCCTTTGCTGGTGTATGTTTGAAGATGCACTTTCCTTCCTAGAATGACTGTCAGGTTGGGTCAGTTGTCTTATCCGACATAGGAAGAAACACAATTCCTCTTACAACTCTTTTTGCTAAGTCACCCTAACACAAGAAAGGAGTTGTTCTTCTGATGTTTTGCTGCACTGCCATAACCCAACTCATTTCTTCAATTTTCCTCCATTGTGTATGCATCTCAATTTGTCCTATTTGTCAAAGCTCCAGCCAAAGATTAAAAATAAAAATAGAAGGAAAGCCTCAAAAGGACGTATGAAGGAGCTGTTAAGCCATCTGGTTGATTTGCACAGTTCAGTTGCAGCTAGATTATACTGTACTGCTTCAGTCATCACATATGAGTAAGAAATTGAAACAAATAATTTTCCTTAATATGATGACATTTAAAGAGATGATCCTGGGAGTGGAGGGTGGGCCTCCCATCGGGTCAGGAATCAAGGAAGTTGCCTGGCAATTCCAGTAATATTTGCTACAGAAGAGTCAGTACCAAAGCAAAGGCTAGCACAGTTTACTGCTTCCTACGGGAACCTGGAAAACAAAACAAAGAAAAAAAACCTGTGAGGCTAGATACTGGTAAAGAAGTACTACCTGCAGTTGTATTTTACTTATCCTGCCATCTTGTCCATCTGTCTGACTTCCCAGGGACTGGTAAAGTCAAAGGCCAAAATGGGAACTGTATGTTTCATTAGCCAAGCAAAAGGAAGGACAGATCACAAGACAGGCAAATATTCACATTTCTTCTAGGGAATGAATGGTGTTGTAGCCCCACTTCACAGTCTCTTACCGAAAGAGATTGAGACTCTTAAAGAAAACTGAATGAACACCAGGCTTACAGACTCATCTAAGTGCCATCAACTTTGCAGCTTGTGAGGACAGAACACAAGTTTCCCAAACTGTAAATTTCAGAAAGGAAAGTGTCCAACATATAAGTCACAATAGCGGAGCTTAATGAAACCTGAGAGACTGAGTTAAACTCTGACTGCCCTTTTCCTTCCCCAGAAACTCTACAGAAAAATCTGAATGCCAATTGCATGAGTTAAAAATCTCCAGGGGTGACCTTAACCACACTGCTCTGTGCCCAGTGATTTCAGGAAACAAGCCAAAAAAGCAGTGCTGAGATGACACAGGAACAAAATAAGCCTGTCCTCAGGACAGGCTTCTGTCTGATCATCCCATCCACCCGCCAGCCAGGTGATAATGCGAGATTGGATTGTTTGATACTAGTGAGTCACCTAAAATCCATCATGTCGTTGTCTTAGTGTCATTTCTCCATCATTTGCTGCCTGGATTTACAGTCATTCATCATTAAGAGATCATGGAGGACATGCAGACAACAGTTTGACAAACTCCAAGCAAATCAATTGAGCTTTTTAGTCTCTCAGTCTGCAATGTGCTCAGCAAGTACAGCCCAAACACTGACCAGCATCACCTGCCTGCTGGGGCAATAACACCCATTCCTCTTGGAAATACCTGCTCATATAGCATCGCTTTCCTATACTCTGTCCTGTAGGCTGCTTGTCTGAGGAAAACAGCTCACAACCACCCAAGTGCTGGAACAGCCCTGGGATTGATTGGTCCTACCTTTAGGAGAGTGCTCAGGTTTAGGGATCTGGCGCAAGGGACTGGGCTGGTTTGTATAATACCGAGAGTGTTCAAAGTCATCGAGGAGAGGCTGTGACCTGCCAAGCACAGGGTAAAAGGAGTGATGGGAAATAGCTCAAAGGCGTAACAGTGTGTCAAAAGCAACATCTCAGCTGTCTGGTCTGTCACTGTCAGTTTGATGCAAACCGTGCCTGGCCCACACTTCCCGCCTGCAGAGCAGCTCCTCTGAACACAGCCCCTTACTGTTTCTGCAGTGAGAAATTCACAGTATTTACTGCTTTTCCTGGACCTCTTTCATTTAATAATGGTTTCAAGTTGTCAGGAAATAAAGAATTTACATCATGAAGATTGATGCAAACCTCACTCAAAAGAGCAGCATTTTGAAGTGTTTAATGCTTGCCCAGTTTTAGCCCCAGTGTATTTTAATACGATCTCTCTTCAGTCTCCACCTGCACACCTTATCTATTGTTTCTTTTGCAAATTCAACAAGAATTTCTAGGCTCCTTTCTGGAACGGAAATCAAAGGCAGCAGTGTCACTTCCAGGACCCAGTCTCTCATGAGAGGCATTGAGCCAGAGTATCAAGAGATTCAGAAGCAATGATGGGCTACAGAAGGCTCCCAGTTTGGGATGAGGTACCCCAAAGCTCAAAGCACTTGCTTGCAGGGGCTGTCCACATGCAGCAGTGGGAGCTGTATACAGGGCTTAACTGCGAGCAAAGACCCAAGAGAGCAGCTGTGCAAATGCATGGTGATTACTCCTTCCTGCCCAGAGATGACATTTGTTTTCACATCCCCAGAAGCTCTTTAACCCTCTCAATGTTTCTCTGCCATTTAACAAATGTCATTGCACAAGCTCATCAATCTCCGTCAGCACAAGGGATGGAGACCAACATGGACAAATGCCACGAGCGCAGTGAGTGACGCATGTCACCAAACCCCTCACAAGCTCTGTGCCCTCCTTCTCTTCTCAGTGCTAAAACCTCTGTTCTCCACCAATTCCCTTGTGGGTGAGTCAGGCTGGTCATACCACAACTCCTCCCTAGCATTCAGCTTCTCAGCAGCTTCCCACTTGCATTTCCCCATTTTTGCCAGCCAATTCAAGCTCACCTTGAAGACCTGTCACTTCTGTGTCGCTGAGTTTCAGGTCCTTCTCTTGACCTTGAGCGCGTGGACTCACCTGCATCAGACTGATGGGAAAGAGGAAAATCTGTTCATCTGTGTGCCTTGCAAGAAACCCACCAGTGCACTGAGGCTGACACAGCTCCACACAGGCCTTTCGTGCTTGGTTTGTACAGTTATCTACAGCAGACGTGCAAATGGCAGTACCAGGAGTAGTTTCCAGTAAACAAAACAGCCTTGCTGAGCCAAACTCAATTTTTGCACTAAATATGTGACAGCTCTGGGGGACCGTCCTGAAGCTGGGGTCAAACACAGTGTGTAATAACTGTGCACATGGCTGGACTGAGCACAAGGGACCATCTGCACGCAGCTGTGCTCCTGCAACCACTTAAACACAGTAAGGAGGCTGAAAACATCAGAGCTACCTCCATCTGGCCCCAAGATTAACACAACATCCCCTTTAGCACCTTACCAGTGCAGAGCATGAAATCTGTTTCCTGTCCTCTCCCATGCTGGCAGAAAGGCTAGCCAAGCCTTTCTGGTATTACTCATGCAAAAACCTAGGCACAATAGACTCAGTACTTTCATTACACAGCCAATTTTACTATGAGGCAGAGTGACAACTGAAGCATCTGCATTGCCCTTATACAAACAGAACCAACTACTGCTTTTATTGCTAGAATCAGATTTCAGCAGAGGGAAGGTCCTGCACCAGGAGGACTGAGAGCGCTTCAGGAAGGCCACAAAGTGCTGTGACATCTAGTGCCAATCTCCCAGGTCAGATGCCAAAAGCATCTAACCAAGGAGGTGGCTCCAAAAGGTTTGGGAAGCAGTTGAGTAATAGATGACAAGACCCTTTGGATGCATCACCACCTTTTGCTTTCACTACACACACTCACCTCCCTCTGGAAATGGGAATAACATTATAGTACCTTATCTCTGGTGCCTCCTGAAGCTTGACATACCTTCCAATCTTGATCATGCCTCCTCTTTTCAAAGGAAGACTTTTCTCTCTCTTTCCTTAAAGCCTTTTTCTCCTCAGCCATCAAGAGTCGAGCAATTTCCTAGAAGGGAAAATAGAGACAGTGCCTCATATATTTTTACTGCTCTTGTGGGTTTGAATAACTTTTCCATGGACAGCTGCTGAATGGGAAGGGTGCAAATCCAGGATTTCACCCGTCCATGATCAGAAATCAAGTGACAGGGCAAAATTAAGACAGACATCATGCATCATGCCCAGTAGATCCCTGATTTGCCAGAACTGCATTCACAGAGCCTTTCTGTCCCCTCTTCCTTTTCCTTAATGAGGGAAGTGGTTCATCTCACAGCATCTTGGATAGTCTCCCCTGGGGCTGAGAAAAGAAATGCTCTTACAGAACCATGAACTTCCTTTGTCATGGCTGTAACAGGCAGTGCAACTCTCTACTTCGCCAGTCTGAGCATATACATGAAACTCAGGTAGGAGCAACCCCCCACTAGAGCTCCAGCTTCCCCTACAGGGAGAGAAATGAACAACTAGAGGGTCAGAGGGAACAAGCAGTGTTTGGCAGCTTCCACAAGTAAAGGAATTCCATAAATATTTTACTTGTTGCTCACCTCATCTTGGGCTACTTGAGCTGCCTTCTGATCTGCCTCATTAGCCTGGGGAAAAGAAAAAAAGATGGGGGAAGAAAAAACAGAGACAGAGTAACATCTCTGAATTATTCATACTCATTAACCTACTGGCAGAGCAAGTAGGTGCCCATACAAATACACAACCATCCTCTCCAAATATACTTAGCTACCTCAATACTTACAACCCAACACCAAACTGTCATTTCAGCTTTTCACCCGAATTTTGTCCTCATGTATCTGCTAGGGCACACCACAGTGGATTTCCCACTCTGCTGCCCTCTCTTCTCAAAGATGGGCACTGGTCTGTCTCACTTCTGGGCTGGCCACACTGACCACAGGCCATCTTCATCTGCCTGGAAACATTCATTTAGTATCACTCTGCTTCAATAATTTAATTTTGGGGTGTTTATTAAAAAAAATATAGGTATTTATTGGCTGGATGCCAGCTGTCACTCCATACGTGTGTGTACGGAAGACAAAGAGAATTACCAGAAAGCACAGCAGCACTTTAGATCTTAAAGTCACTCTCACATATAAAAGCTTTACAAATTAAAGTTGTCATTGCTGGCTACCTTAGTTTCTTCGAGTTGACTAATACAACCTCTCTACTTACCAGGAGCTCTTCCTCCTGCAGCTTCCGAGCAATCTCAGCATCAGACAACTCCTGTTCCATTCGGGGTGCATCATACATGGCTTGTTTCATCCCCCTCAAATTAGTGCCTACAGAATTGTGAGACAAAACAATCAACTCAACCATTCTCCACATGCTTTGGTAAGGAGCTACCCACATTCTCTTCAGCTCCCCCTCAAGAGAAGCAGAGACCACGACGTTGTACCTGCCACAACAGCTGGTTTGAGAGCACCTTTAGCTGAGGTGCCGCACACACCTTCGGAAGGTTTCTCTGTGCACACAAGAACACCTGATACACCATGTCTTATGTCAGAAGAGACCATGCCCCTTGAAGTCTTTGATGACAGTGATGCTAGCAAAGGCATTGTCACACTTTGCATTGATACAGATATACTAGCAAAACTGGGAAGCAGAGAGCAGCCCAACATCTGTTATGAGCACGGCAGTCTGAACACACTGATGGAGCAGCATGGGCTGCAAAGGTTGTCTGGGACAGGCTCACATGAGATTTCAGAGTATTTCTTCCTTGGGATGACCAATGAATTTTACAATTCAATGAGAAAACAGCCAAGTAAGCATACTTAGGTTCATATAACATTTAGTTCTGGCTTTGAGTATAGAGTTTTGTTATTTTAAAGATAATCTGATTAACACCTTCCACTTCCCCAAGGAAGGCTTTCTTATTATCAGGAGGAAGAATAATTGTCCCAGTATCTCCAGAGACAGACACCCATTATCATCCTCACTTCATCCATGGGAAGATCAGTTAGATGACTTAAAGCATAAGTTTCCTCACATTGTTACAGACATAGATCTAAGTCTCCTACTTCCACTAGGCCACCCCTACTTCCAGTGTGGTATTAAAAGCAGAAAGATGGTTCAGGATCTCTAAAGCCCCCAGTCCCCAAGTATTATTGAACAAGAACTACACAGGCACACATTTCCCAGAACACTCCACTTATATGGATTTTGGCTAGAACCCCATCTTACAAATAGAGCCCAGCTGGACACCCAGTGCCACTACTGAACTTTGCCCAAATTGAACTGATTAAGTTGCCAGGAGGGTTTTCAATAAGAAGTGGATGCAAATTGCTGGGTTTTTTTAGTGCTTTACCAGAGTGTCTTCACTTACAGTCCTGCATCTCAACAAAATACAAGTATAATCCTAAAATTTGGCGTTTTGTTAGGTTTGGGGTTTTTTCTCCTGTGCAATGAGACCACTGCACCAAATGTATTATGAAAAGAAAAGCTGGCTGTTTGGGTTGTTTTTTTTAGGGGGGGGCAGGGGTGTAGGTTTTTTTCTTCAAACACAAGATACTAAGTGCACCATTTCCAACAATACCTTCTTACTCATCCTCTCCAATGCCATGGAACATCAGGACATAAACAGAGCAAGAACATTTATGGATAAGAAGAATCCCACTAAATCAGGGAGAAACGTGGTGTACACATTGTAGGTAGATATTGGAGACAAGCATCTTTAAAGGAAGCAACACATATTTCAGATACCAGTATGGGGCACATAAAGGCCCATCCCCACACACATGTACACCTTCTCCATCACTTGGTTACCTGAGTCTCGCTGGCAGCCTCCAGCCTTCCCCTGGGTCACAGCGTGTGGGGAGGGGGAATGTGTCCTTTGTCCTGCCCTTCTGCAGTCTCTTGCCTTACCCCTTCTATGATCATCTCTAAATTCAGCATCATGGAACTTCTCATGATGTGCCATCCTGTGTGATGAATGACCCTGATGGCGAGATTTGTGTTTTTCAGGGCGCACCACTCGGCCACCACCCTGATGCCAAGTTTCCTGCTCAGCCTCCAGTTCCAACTCAAGAAGGGGAAGGTGCTTTTCTCTGTCTTGCCTTGGGGGCTTTCTGCTGTGCTGTGCCTCCTCTGCAAGTCCGTGCTTTGATTCCAGGTCAAGACTGAGAGGTCTCCTACCCTTCTCCCGGCCAGCTGTCCTCCTCTCCCGCAGCTCCCAGCTATGGCTGTGATCATAGGCACCGTGCTCAGCCTCTCTTTCCAGATCAAGGCTGGGATGTCTCTGGGACCTTCCCTGGCTGGCTGTTTTCTGCTCCTGCTGATGGCCACTGCTAGTCTCTCTCAGGTAAGGAGACCTCCGACGATCCTCCGAGGTGGAGTGCCCATGTTTGGAGGCACTGTCGGCCAAAGGCGAGGGAGGTCCTCTGTGCTCTCTCTGGTGGTGCCTGTGCCTGTCATGACTGTGTGCCCTGTGAGGCTCAGAAAACTGCTCTCTGGGGTCACGCCAGGGGTGCTCTGAGCAACGGGGGGACAAACAACGAGCGGGTTAGTGGTGCAGGGGTTAATGGTGGTTCTGAGGCCAGACTCGCAGCAGGCAGATGAGGGTGCTTGATGCAAGAAGCTGAAAATGGAGGCAAAGCATGATGGGGTTGGAAAAAGTAACAGGGACAGATAATGCTTGCAGGATACAAGAGGGGATAGAGTGAAATGGCACCAGGGCAGCGCAGGAGGTAAGAAGGCTGGAGCAGAAAGCACAGGTCCAGCCTGAAAGTGTCTGAGCACCTCCTAGACAAGGGCAAGCCAATATAGAGACAAATGACTTTTAACGACGCAACTGGGGCTGAAAAACAGCCAAGAGAGCAGCTCATCTCCTGATGACACATCACTGTTGCAGGATCCTGAAACCACCTGGGAAAGGCTTGCAAAGAAGGGCATATGATGCAGGTAGGGTTGAGAGGCAACAGGGGGCGTAAGGCCAGGAGGGACCAAGCAGAGGGGCCAGGTTGGATCCTGGTTTATAAGCACTGGTGCCTTGCCCTGGCTTCAGGCACAAGTTTTTTCATTAGTTTCACCTAATGGGGGGAAGATCCACATAAAGCAGAAAAGGAGACGAGAGATAGATAGGATTTTTGTTTCTTTAAAAGCAAGAACAGGATGATAGATAGCTGCAGCATGCAAACATCTCCCACCACAGACTGTCATATATCTCTTGCATACCCAGAAGTTTCAGGTCCTGCACTTCTATACAGCCTAAATAAAAGTTTCAGTTCTGAATACAGAGAGGGTTATGGAAATTTAAGGGCAGTATAAGACTTCACAAAACAGAGGCTCCTGACCTCAGCAATGTAGCTAAAAAAGCTGCTTACTTAGCAGTTCAGTGGGGTTGTTTCCTCTGTGCTTTCCAGAATACAGATAGAAATTTTCTTTGCTCCTAGTTTCAGTAATAAACTTGAAACAGGTAGGAGGATGCAAGTCTGCCTCTTTACAATCTACTAATTGATTTATTTTCCAATCAACCAATTTGCTAAGAAAATCACTGCACTGAGTGAACGATTATCTCTCTACAACAGCTTTTCAAAGTGAGAAAAGAGGCCTTAAAACACAGTCTGATTTGAAACAGAACTACACAGACAAACCCTCACCCAAAAAATAGAAGACAAAGCAGCAGCAGCAAACTTTCCTCCTCAACTGCCGTTTCTTTTATAGTATCTAAAAATATTTAAAAGAGATTTCACTGCACATGAACTACATTCTGTTTTAATAGCTCTACCTTCCTTACAATCCTTCTAGATTTCAGGGGGAGAAAAAACAAATCCCTCACCAAAACTGAATGTTCCCTTCAAGTCATTCTACTCAGAAAAAACTTTTTGAGAGCCAGCAAAAATACAGCCTACAGAAAATCCACCTTGAAAACAAATCTGTATGACTTTTATCCAGAACAGGTGTATTTTTAGAAGTCCAAGAACTGTAACAGGAACTGCTGTGGTTGGTTTTTAACTGGTTGTTTTTTTCCCATGCAGTGTTGGATCATTCATATGATTTTCAAAAAACAAACATCCAATAAAACAATCTGACTTACTGAACAACAGAGACCAGAGCCTGAAAGCAAGAGCCAGTTTTTGAACAGTACTAACAAGGGTCTAAGAATTAATTCAATTTTGTCATTAAGGAAAGCTCAATAAATACAGCAGCAGAGATCAGAACACAAAAGAGCAAAGCATGGCTACACTGGGAAAGGACTGCTGCAGCTAACACAACCATGCCAGCCAACCCAAGCAAAAGACTTGGTTTTGGGGTATCTCAGTGCGTTTAACTCATCAGTCGGTGCTGGTTCCTGCAGCACCTTTCCAAGGGGCTGTGTAAACACTCTCTAGATCCTGGTGTTACTCTTTCAAGCAGCAAGTGACTGAGTGAATACAAAAATGTTTTTCATGGCACAGACACTTCTGGGAAGAACTCTGCCTTTTTTTTCATGTTTATTTTTCCACTTTTAAAGAGCTCAGATTGCTTTGGAGCAATAGTCCTAATCCACGTGACCCCTGGATGTCATAAAAATCTATCCTGTCCTATCATCTCTGCATGGCATCACTATTACCTACATTGTATTCTTTCAGAGACTTGTCCCATTTAATTTTGAAAACCTGAAGTGTGGTTGGCCATAAGAACTCCAAGATGGTTTTTTTTCCCAGCTCTATACATGCAGCAGGACTTGTGGTCATGAAGTTTCCACTTGGTTACTCCTTTGCACTTACTGCTTTGTATTTCCTTGTCTATATTTGAACTTCTTCCAAATTGAAATTAACTTGTCTAAGTTCAAATGCAAGACTTGAAAACTGCCAATGACATTGATGTTAAAATGAGAAATAAGAGGTTTGATCTTCATCTTCACAATCTGTTAATCAAAAGCAACCCATCTTTCCCAGCACATTTTTGAAGGAAGAACACAGGAACCACCACCAGTGCACAGCAAAGCCATCCCCGGATTGCTCCATAATTAAACACACCCTGATTCTCTCCTCCCAGTTTAAAGAAGGTCTGTATTCAATCACAAAAGCTGACCAAGAAAAAGCAATACAGTGCTGTGGATCATATAATTTCCACAATGTACAGTCCCAGATGATAATCACAGCAGAGACACTCTGTGGAGATGACCTTGTTCTTCAGTAAGTCATTCAAAGCAGTTGTGCTAATTTTACTGCTTGGATACGTACCTGCAAGGAGCTATTTTTGAAACACAGTTCCATGAAGCAGCATTTATTCCTTTATGTAGCTGTGCCAGCTTCACAAATGAGCACACAGAACTGTTTCTCTTCAAATGCAAGCATGGAATTGCATCGACATTCCTCCCCCGCACCCTGGGTGTTACTCAGCAGTAACTGTGGATTATCAGCTACTGTCTTTTTCCAAAAGCCCTTTTAAAAGATACATGCATGGCTGTACTCGCACATGCACACACCACACACCCTACCCCTGTCCTCCAGGCCATTTTCTAGGACAACAAAGGTTATAAAACTGTCTTTTTTTTTTTTCCTAATTATAGAATACAATGATTCAGACCCTTGAAACTGATGTAATGCTATAGTGCTCAATACAGGACTGTAGGATAAGGGAAAGTTTCTAGATGGAGTTGCCAGATCACCAGGTTCACCTATACTGCCATGACCTTTTATCTTGCAGAAACCTACCTCCATTTTCTGCATAATAGCTCTCCTCATAGCCCTGGGACTCTGGGTAGTGCTTCTTGCGTTTCTTTTCTTCCTGCAGTTCTTTCTGTTGTAGGAGACGGGCAATGTCCTGCAGAGATGGAAGAAAATAGATATAAAATCACCACTGAAAATATCTCCATATTATTTTATTCAAATTCTTTATCCAATTACTAAAAACCTGACAGTTTAATTTTTCAGACATGGCAACAACAGTTACTCAAATTCAACCTGTAGATGAGACAGGGCTTTCAACTTAGTGGATAACATAAGGGACCATCTCAGCAACCAGTATTCAACCTCATCCAGGCCCACCATGGAAATTCCAACCCCATGTCAGACTCACAGGTTCCTGTTCCCCACCTGCACACATTAGGCAAAGCCCTAACAGCCAAAGCAGGGCAGAAAGGACTACGTGTGCAACCTCAGGGTTTCAAGCAGGATTTGAAAGCCACAGAAGTGCACACCCACTTACAGGAGTGGGCAGGATCTGCCCCCTGCACTCTGCTGGGTAAAGAAAAACAGAGGCTAAGGCTATCTGCAGTTGAAGGCACTTCTGACTGGAAGGAGTTGCCAGAGCAAGTCATGAACTCGCTTCACACTGGCTGTAATTTGCAGGGACTGTAGGATGCCAGGCAGGGAAATGCATCAGTTTGACAGACAGAGACTGAAGGAAAAGAAAATCGAAGGGACATTAGGAAGAGCGAGCCAGGTACAAGGCAAGAGCTCAGCAGGGACTGCAGCCGTTTGTCTTCTGTCACGGTTTTGGTAGATACGCCAAAGAGACGAGCACTCCATTTTCCTAATTGGTTTTCCTTCGAGATGACTAATGGATCAACAAGGCCTAGGAACCACAAACAGTTCCCTGGGGTTTGATCATCTGGGGTCCAGAAGCTTGCGAATCAGTGGAGTCAGTCTGAAGCCAGGAAGCAAAGCTGGCAGATACCAGCATGGCATGCTAGCCCTTTGGATGCTATTCATTTAAGCCTTCCTAATCCTCAGAACCTTTACAGAGCCATGCATGTAAAGTAGACACTACAGGCAGGAAAGGCATCACTGAAATGCAAACTAAGAGTCAACACCCTCTAGAGCAAAGCCTGCACTGGAAGATATCGAAGGCTGTTCAAGTACAGAATATTATTTCAGGATTCAGACAAGATCTGCTCCACAGCCAGCTTTGTGCAGGACCCAGGGATGCCACAGACTCTTTAGAAAAAAACAGCCAAAACAAAACCTCTTTCTCCTGACAAGGTTAACCTCTCCTAGCAAATACAGTAAATCTATAAATATATACACTTAAGCACATTATCTCCAGGACTGAGACAGCTCAGGACTTGCAAATCCACACAAACCACTTCTCACAAAAAAGGGATTCATGAGCAGGCAGGCTTAGAGCTTCATTTGAAAGCCCTGCAGTCTAGACCAGATCTGTCTCAGTCCGCAGCTTGGGAACTTCCCATGTACCAACACGAAGAGAAAATATTTATATGACTTCTCATCACTTTAATCCACAATCATCTGAAGACTACTCCCAACAGCATAAGATGGTCAGCAGGCTGACAAGTTGCAAGAACCTGTTGTCAGACCACTGACACCCCTGCTCTCTACATAAAGCAGGAAGGAAAGGTGCAATTCCCCAAGCCTATATTAGTTTTGCATCTCCTTTGCCTTCCTGATAAAAGTAAGACAGATTTGTTACCTTTTCAGCACAAATTCTTTGACCTAAATGTTCCTCCCACCCCGTTACCACAAGTTCCCCTTGGAAGCCAAGCACTTCCACATTTGTCTGGGCAGCCTTTCAGTACTTGTTTGGAATTAGTGGTACAAGAATAAAATTAAGCCTTGCACAAGCAAGCTGATCCATCTGTCAGGTAAGAACAGATTCTTACTTAAGGCTCTTCCAGGAAACACAGCTTTGTGCTCTTCCTATACAGAAAATGCCACCAAGTGGCATTTAAGTATCTTGAGACTACTCAGACTTCTCAGGAAACCATCTGTAATCAAAAAAGGGGGCACACTCAAGGCTCACAAAAGTGTTCCACTACTCTGTGGGCTTCTTGAAAACCCAGTCTGACAGGCTGATCCAATAAGGTGATCAACAAGCCAAATCCTCTGAATACCATTAACAAACCACACTGCCCACTCTCAAGCAGCAGAGCAATATTCTGAAATCACAAAAGGAATCTGCTAGAAAGAAACTACAACAGGGTGTTCAGGCTGTGAAGGACTAAACTGAAGAACTGAGAAGCCAGAAGTGGATGGCTGGGCTGAGAGTCCTCCTGAAATCTTCGCAAAAAGACAAAGAAATCATGACCCAGGATTCTCCCAAAAGTAGTACTTATCTTCTTGCATTTCAGAAAGCAAGCAGGTCTCAGAACCTTTACAACCTTTACCTACACCAGGGCAATGAACACCTCAACAAGACCTACCTATTACTTGCCCTCTTCATTGGCAAAGCCACAGGCACCAACAATCCTTGTGACCCTTGAGTGTGAGGACTATGACTGTATCTTATTCCTGTAACAGGACTCCCTAAAAATCTCTGTGCATACAGAGATATGTGAGGACGAGGGCTGCTACCATGCAAGCCAACTCCTGTGGCTACTGGCCAAGAAATGCCTGACCTGAAAGGACTGCTACAAATAGCCTTGCCATCCCTGCAGCTTTAAAGGTTACCTCGTCTTTTTCCTCTTGCCTGCGGCGTTCCTCTGCTTCAAACGCGAGCTTCACTTGGATTTCCTGAGCAATCTCGCAGTCCTGTCTTTCCCTAGAAGGTAAGGAGACAAGGATTATAGGCAGCTGAAGCTACAGGCATCAGTCAGCCTGGAGAAAGGGATAAAGGAGCTAAAAAAAAAAAAAAAAAAAAATCAAAAAAACAAATCCATCTGATTTACGCAAAAGAATTATTACTCAGTGTTAGTGCAGAGCCTATGAATCCTCACCAGGGACCAGGACTCCCTGTACCTACTGCCAACCAAATTTAGAAAATACTTCCCAAATCCTTCAAAGAGTATAAAGTAAAAGAAAGCAGATTCATCAGCCATTTGCTAAGAAAGGAGGTAGGCACTACAAAATAGGGCAGGCCAAGGTAGCACTTAGGAGTCTGCAAATAGTTTAATTCTTCTGAGTTTCTGTACATGTCGTATCAAAGGAGGGGTTCAAGGGTACAGTTAACACAGGTGTACCTGGGATGTGGTTTTCACGTGAAAGCCAAGAAGAAGAAAGCACAGGAATGCAGTATATAAGCCAAGTGGAGGCTGGAGGTGGCAGTTCAGTAATGATGAGAAATGCAGCTGAGGTGGGATGAGACACAAAAGCAGAACCAGTGCCAAGAGGCGAGGGAGCGACATGCGTCAGAACAAGGGGGGAGGGAGCCACGGCCACCCTGCTGGTGCAGATGTGGGAACACAAGATTGCATTAACTGGGGAAAGAGATACCAGAGTAATTGAGACAGGAGAGTTCCGGCTGTGCAGACAGACCTAGAAGGCTGTATTTCAGGGGCATCACACCAAAATCATCTGCAAGAACAGTGCAACATGCTCCAATGTCCAGCGAACAGGCTGGAACAATGGCCAATCATTCCTTAGGGCAACTCAGAAAAGGGCTGGGGGATTTGAGAAGAAAGATTAAAAGCTCTCTCTTTCAGCACTGTTGTAATTGAGCTAAAGACTAGCTCTAAACAGGTCAGAAAAATCAATCCCTGCAACTGCAGCTACTGAAAGGCAAGGCATAGGAAACAAGAATGGGAACAGCAACAGGCAGAGCCTGGTTTATTAGAATACAGCCTTTTGAAGAACACAGTGGTAATGATCAGATAGGTGATGGGAAGACTACCAAGAGCACATTATGGAAAACAAGCAAATAATTCAAGAGAAGCAGGTTGTGCTGTGTCAAGTTGTGCTGCATGGGATGGAGCAACTAGTTCTAGGCTTGAGCAAAGATCTGGGCAGAAATGACCTAATGAACTTGGAGGTAAAGGAGTCTAGGACATGAGCAGAGGAAGTTAAAATAGTTTCAAGTGCAGACAAGCACTTTAGGTTGAAAAATCAAGAAATATGGCGTGGCTGGAGCAGTCAGTGGCACCACTGAGCCTTCTTTTACAGAAAGTGAGGAATGAGAGAAGCAGAAAGGGTAGATATTTGGCTTAGGGTGGGGGAGAAGGACATTGCAACAAGAGGATTTAGAGGATAACTATCACCAAGAAACAACTCATCTGTCTTAAGGAACATGAATGAAGCAGGAAGGAAAAGAAGTTTCTTTATTTCTATCAACTGCTCCTTGGAAGCAGCCCTGCAATTAGGTTGGAGTTATTAACAGGTCAAACATCTCACGACATTGGTTTCTTTCATCCAGGTAATAAAATGTGGTATTTTTTGCATGTGCCTGTGCGTGTTTCATTTGACTCCAGGGGAGAGACCTGTTCAAAGGCACAGTAGTTTACACAGCAGCAACTCTAGTTCTTGAACCTGCCTCTTGAACCTGCCAGGCAAACCTGGCACCCAGCAAAACAATAGCTGAATAAGGAAATCCTAGGGAGCAGGCTGCCAGTAGGCCTGATAGTGGATCCCTTATGACCCCAGTCTCTGAGGACGTGAATCCAGGTAGAAAATAAGTTGGAAAGGTCAGACACATCAATGCATTGCACGTCTCCAGTTCCCCTGGCACCTGTGAGCAGAGCTAAAGTGCCAAGTTCATCACTGCAAACTGACTTGCTAAATACTTAAAATACATCTTATTAAAGACAAATAGGACAGAGAAACAGCTAATCATCTTTCAGAGCCAAGGCAACAAGGTCGTTGCCTCTCCATTTGCAGCAAAGAACACTAGAAGTAATGCAAATTAGGAAGCATTTTCTTGTTCCTGTTGACACACATCTTGGAATACACTGTATCAATTACTTAGAACTGAACAGCAACAGAGGATTAGATTTTGAGGGTTATTCCTCAGTGGTAACTAAATACTGAGACTTGATTAGTTAATCAACATAAACTAGTGTTTTAACTTGAGTGAGCATAAGAAAATAGGTTAAAGAACTTTGACAGCTCTTCTTGCCTTTCAGTTTCTTTAGTGTGAGTTCAAGTGCCCATCAGACCCCGGAAATCAGCCAGAACAACATAAACATCACCCTTCCTGAACATCCAACCTATGTGTCCTTCCTTCCTGGGCTGCAGGAGTGTTAAAAGAGTTGGGAAAACTCTACATCAGTTTACAAAAAAAAGAAGAAAAAAAACAAAAGTCTGTGTGATCAGAAAGCTCGCTACCATTCACACTGATTGTAGCTACTAGCTGTTGCCAGATGAGGAAAAAGAAAGGAAATGTTTAAGGGAATTGTTCAAAGAAACTAGCTTACATTAATACAACACAACCAATCACAGCATTGGGAGCAAAACAGGGAAAGGACATATTTTCACACTATGTTATTTTAGTCATCTTGCTACTACTCTTAGCAGTGTGCAGGCTGCTCAGATAGATGTGAGAGATGCTTTTAAAGAAGCATGAAAATAAGGTTTGATGCTTCCCTGAATTCTTAAAAAGAAAAAAATTATTTCTATTCTCTCATTTATCTTCAGAGTCTTTCTGAGAGAATTTAGGATTTGAAAGACAGAAGAAAGCCCACAAATTTGAAGGGCTTTTTTAGGTTTCCTGTTCTAAAGACCCCCTAGTTCTCCTCCCTTACCTCTCCCATCACCTTGCAGTGTCAAACTGACCTACACAATACTGAAAGCATCAACAGCAAGGATTATTTTGTTACCAGAATATGCTACTATTGGGCAAGGAGGAGTGGAAACACACAAAGAATTGAGGAAGAAAAAGATCCAATTACAAAAGGACGCCTCCAACTTCTTTTACTATTCTTGCAAAAGAGTTTATGCTTCCAGGAGCAGAACTGCTGCTGACACAACATTTTGCATCAGCAATTCTGCCTGTGCCTTGCCTCACAAAGTTCACAAAGCCCATTTTACAGAGTCCTACAAGAAGAAAATCATTTGCAGCTCCCAGCAAGTAACAAAGAGGAATCACCTCTGCCATACAAAATTAATTTTTATGTTGTCATTTACACACTCACATCTCTAATTGGTAATAAAGACAAAGCTATTGGAAAAAAACCACAGACTTGAGAGATACATATGTATCTACGCAGAGCTGCCTCAGTGTGCTGGGAACATTGAAAACAGTGGCTGATCTGCTACGCCCAAGCTTCAAAGCTTTTATGAGCCATGGCTTTGAAGCCAGTCCTGTATCTGGCACATCTGCAACACAGAGCTCTTCTGCTCCACTGCTGTCCCTGCCAGATGAGCCACCCAGGCTTTGTGATCCACCACCAGCTGTACCTGGTGGGTGGCATCCCAATGCACAACACAAGCCTGGAGGCAGCACAGCTGCTGGGAGATGCATCCTGCCTTGCAGGCTCTGCATTTGCAGTGGCCTGCCATCTCTCACCCGCAGGATCTGGCTGAGATCTGTCACACAAATCATTAGTTACATCTCATGCATTACAAGCCCACTCTGGATTGGAAAGTACAGTTTGTTTTGTCCTGCACTGCCACATTCCATTTCCACACCAGCTTCACAGCTGAGAATCATTGCACACAGAAAGCCACAGGGTTCAATGTGCCGTGTGGGGACTGAGCAAACCTGCAGAGCAAACTGCATCACTCACTAAACACCCTCTCACAGCTGCTGCCAAAGTCAATGACTGCAAAAGAATGCCTGTCCCCAAGACCTATCCCCACCAAGTGACCCTGGGGCAGCAGTGTCCCCTTCCAGGTCACTTCACACCGACTATCCAAAAGCACAAGCATGGACTTTCAGCTTTCAGTGCAGCATGACACCACGGAGCATCACACCCAGCTCCTCAAAAGCACTCACCAGGCACCAGTGCAAACACAAATATCTGCAATTTCCACAAGAGAGAGAATTCACTGTAACACTGTATTTCTATGGCATGGTTCCTTCTTTCTCAGACTTTAGCCAGGTACAAGGTCAACACAAGTGGCCAAGTTTCTCCATTTTGCCAACAAGAAATACAATGGGAGGGCCCCTTCTCGTGGACAGGCAACAGAATATAAGCCAGTATGGGCCTCAGGACCACCTGCTTCCACCCTCTTCTCATTACACTGTGCCAGAGCCTAGTATCAATACTTTTATAGCAATGGACAGCCAAAGAAAAACAGGAAAAAAGCAAAACCTGAACCTCATGTACTATCAAATCAAAGCAGCTCTGACCAAATGGAACTAGCATTCCCATTTCAACAGCTCCATCACAAACTCACAAGTCTTTTTGGTGTTTCTGGATTTGAGCACGTGCTTTCTTATCCTCCTCTTCTTGCAGTTGCTTGGCCATCTGCAAGTCATGTTTCACCAGACGATTACGCTGAACATTTGTAGCCAAGTGATGCTCAACTGGAAAGAAACAGACAAGAACCCTCAAATCAGGCTGCAGAACTTCACTGTGTGAACAAGATAAACCAAGTCAGAGGGAGATTCCAGGCCAGAGAGGAAGACGGATCTTGGCAGGGGAACACCAGGCAGTATCATTAAAGGTGGGAAAGTCCTGAACTGAAATTACGCTAACAGCTTGAGACTGCCTTGTTTTAGCACTGCGGGGGCTGTATACGTGTGTCTGTTACCAAAACAAGATCTGCATATCTTAACACATCCAGGTTTATAGAAAATGTATTTTAGGCTTTGAATTTCATTTTCTGACCACGGGAAATCACCCTAAGTGAATGAAGTGGGTCTGGAAGGGACCACCAGAGGCCAGTGAGGATGAGCTGAACCTAAAGCACTTCTGATGGATACTTCCCTAATTTGTTCTCAAGAACCTCTAGAGAAGCAAACTCCTCTCACTCCCAGCATAATTGGTTCCAAAAATCTCACTACCTTTATATTTAGCAACAGAGCAACTGAGTACTACAGTGAGTCCTTTACCATACATGGATATTGCCTGCAAGAAAAAATGGCTATGTGAGCTGCAGCAGTCGTCTTTAATTCAGTGGTCTCAGGTTCCAGGGCACAAGCAGCTGCACCCTTGGTGGGGCAGCTGGAATGTCATTAGCACCTAGTACTGGTAGACACAAAATTGGTGAGAAGCTGATTAGAGAGGCCATCACCCCTGAAACCGCAATGTAAACATACCCAAACAGATAAGCCTATAAAACAATAATTTAAAAAAAAAAAAAAAAGGCACCAGTCACTTTGAAGTTCCAAGCTATACTTTTTTTTTCCCTTCTTTTTAAACCCTTCTAGTGTACAGCTGCCCTACCTCAAAATGTCTGAAAAGGAAGCCTCCTTTCAAAAAGCAGACACAAGCAATTCTGAAATAAGTAAACAAAGAGACCTCTCCTGGTTGTACTCCAGGTCAGCCTATAAAACTTGAAGCTTCCAAAATTGCTAGTCATTTCTAAAAACCTTGCACAGCAACAAAACCCCAAGTGCACTCCTACATACAATTTTATCACAAACGGCATAAACAAACTCAACTCTAAAGGTGAGTACAAAACTGAAACATGAAATGCAACTATCAATGTGGGTACAATGTGAGCTGGAGCAGAAGGCAGTGTAGTGTTACAGGATAGCCAAATTAAAAAGAATAAAAATCGAATAAACACAGGAAGCATTTCTTTTAGCAAAATAAAATAAAGCCAGGTATCTATCGGGACAAGTTTACTTCAGTTTCTTCTAAACATCATTGCTACTTACTCTCTTGTTCCTGTAAGTTATGGGCCAAGGTATGATCTTCCAGAATAGCGAAGTCTCGACACACTGAACAGGGAAACAAAGTAAAGAGAATTAGTATCAGAAAAAAAAAAAATCCAAAAACACATCAAAAGAGCTATGGGAGTCAGGGGAACATACGTACAGACTTCTGACACACTTTCTGGACTTGTGTTTTCACCCCCCCGCACTCATGTCTATTTTTGCACGCACTTACTTCTTTGTCCCTGTTGGCATAAAAAGCCTTCTTCACTTTCCCTTCCACTTCAAGAACAGAACTACCCATGCCAGTCCTGGATCATATCTTGTGTACAAACCTGTATTCCATTCAAATGCATACCCATGCCCATGCTGACTGTGTTCAACTGAAAACAAGGGCAAGTGTTTGTGATTACTGTGACTTCCTCTGCCAGATTAAGGAGTCTGGGAACAGTATTTTCACAGCACAGAGGGTACATGCACACTGCCACCCCTCTGGAGCTGAGCAGACTGAGCTCCATGGCTCTCCCTGCAAGGCATTTCTACCAGTTCAGGCATCATTATATAGTTGTTTCTTGTAAGCTTCATTGACTTTTTAAGTACAGATGCTGTATTTGTACCCAGGACCCAGATATGGGATCAACCACAGTGTTACAGGCAGTAATAAGTACAGCTTCTTAAAGAGATGTTGAAAATGACCTAGAGACAAGCAAAATAGGAAAAGGACTCCCTTTGGCACCAGTCAGTAAGAAGCAGATTTTTGCCAATGCCTATCACTTCCACACTTGAACTTTCAAAAAAGAAATGCTCTACCCACACTGCATAAAAACACCAGTGTATATTTTTAACTTATGATAGGCAATGGGGCAACAAAACTCAAGTCATATACTCACTGGGACAGGGACAGAGAGACAACATCTGGTTCAGCCTTTTGGTGCTAGGTACATATCAGCTCCTCTGTTACCCAAGGACAACCTGTGCCCCCAAACTGCAGGATGGGGCCCCATCTCACACAGAGTTTCTGCCTGCTTCAAGGGGAGTTTAAGGCAATGGCACTGAAAAATTTATACTGGAGGAGTCTGTCACTAATTTTTCCCCTCAGAAAGCTAAGAAGCTTAACATGACCCGAGAGGGGAATACCTCCCACTTGAAACACACGTCACAAAGCAGAGGACTACAAGGTTCTTCTGAAGCCGCAGCAGGAAGTACAAACCCCTGCTGCTGCGCTTCATGGGCAAACCTCTGGGGAAGACCAAGGTTTCTCTTTAGCAGAGCACAGGCACAGCCTAGAAGATACAATGAAAATAACCCCGAAACCCCCAGAATGTTTCAAAAGTACAAGGGGAATTTATGAGGATTCTGTTTATGA
This sequence comes from Pachyramphus minor, assembly GCA_013397135.1. Classification (NCBI taxonomy): domain Eukaryota; kingdom Metazoa; phylum Chordata; class Aves; order Passeriformes; family Tyrannidae; genus Pachyramphus; species Pachyramphus minor. Next base: position 1,831,716 of record VYXB01000792.1, on the reverse strand, counting down.
AAGGGTTCAGAGACAGAAAAGATAAAATATTTCCATCACTGCAAAGGGTGGAAAAAACAAGGAAATGAGAAGGTAGCCACATTTTCCTGAGCTACGAGCCCTCCCTCTTGTCCCAGACAAACATGTTCAGCTAGAGAAGCATTAAGACATTCCTCTGCACTCAGGCTTCTTCACAAAACATCATGAAGACTTTCGAGTTGTGTGTACTAAGAGGTCAGATAATTGTTTTATCATATTCAATGGAATTTTTTGTTGAGTCTTTCTTTATTGAAGGGTGTTTTAGATGACAAGAGCTTCTAACAGCCAGAGCAGTGCTAGAGGGTATGACAGTGACAAGCAGCAGGGTGGAGATGAGGACAAAGATTACGGTTATGTGATCCTGAAGTACAATTCTGGATTGTGTAATTAAGGTTCTGGGGTTGCCTTTTTTTTTTTAATTGTAACTTCTTTTAAAAAAAGGAAGACTATATGAAACACTAAAAAGCACTGAAATGCTTCCAAGTGGGCATTTGTGTACAAAGAAACATTGCCTTCAGCCACAGATCTGGAAAAGTCACAGCTGTGTTACAGGCAGCAACTCTATTCAGGTGACAAACCCAGGGTGTTTGGCAGTCACAAACATGTTTTTATGGGATAGGGCAAGGGAATTTTGGCCACAGAGACTTGACTGATGTGGTCCCTAATACTACTTCAGCTTCTTAAATGATTGTGGAACAACCACCTTCTGCTTACAAGAAGCATCATCTGGCCTGCTGGAAAGGGATATCCAACTTGGAGGTTTGAGCCCTACTATCAGTTTGGAGTGAAGCAGACATCTCATCACAGAGCCACAGTCTGCCAAAATCTGGGGTTGTGCTATTACCATTTTGTATTCAGGAAGCAGCACTTGCTCTTGACTGTTAAAAAAAAAAGAAAAAAAAAAAAAAAAAAAAAACAACAAGAGAGAAGGGGAGGGAAGCGTTATTTTTAACTGCAATAGGTCTCTGAGCAAGTCCACTGCACAGCTGCCCAAACAGCTGTACTAGCAAGACAAGTCAGGAAGCACAGCAGCAAGGATGAATATTTCAGAGCTACATTTTCTTTTGCATAAAGATCACTGCTGTAAGATACGCTTACAAAACTGCATCCCAGCCCTTCTCATCTCCTTTCTGCCCAGGCTCACACACTGCCCTGATCCCTGTGGTACTGGAGAGCTCTGTCTTGTCATTCATGCTGTTGATTGTGCTTGCAGACCTTTGCTCCATCCTCCCCAGAGAGGTACACGTGCATAGGAGGAGTTCAGGGTTTTGGGTTTTTTTTTTACTTCATTCTACCCACACCCATACACACTCTCTGTTTGGGAAAAAAAAACATGTTGACAGAAACATGCTTGTTGAGAAAGTGGGAGGGCCGTGGTAGGACACTGCCGCTTGTCTTTTGACAAGTTTTGCACCAACCCCAGGAAAGTCTGATCTCTCTGGTAAGGTTTACTCCTACAATACAGCAAGGATTGTTTAACTCTTTTGGATTGATGGGCCACTAAAAGCTTCCTAAAGAAAGTAGACTTAAAATAACAGGGCCAAGTCTATATACTGTTGTGTTGCATAGATGGGCCTGCTGGTTGCTCCTCCAGAGATCTGCTGAAAGTAGTCCATGGGTCTCCAAACAAACAAGCAAAACAAATTCCTCAGATCCTCAGTTCTTACAGGCTACATCCAAAATTTCCTGGATGTCAAGAGATATAAAGCAGAGACTAAGAACCTAAGCAAGGTTCCTGTTTAGGTCATTTTGGAGCTCAGTGCCTGGGCCAGGAAGCACACACAGCCCCAGGCACCACCTTCCCTGGTGCAATTCCCAGCTCCTGACCCAAATCCACCTAGCTCAGATCCAGTGCCAACACAGCCACACAGCACCCAGGCCTGAGGCCATGCCCAGTCATCACCTGTTCTGTCTCCACACAGTGACAAAGCCAAGCGGGGACAATGCCTTGGGATGAGCCCCAAGTCGCAGGGCTTAGACATTAATGCAGGGGTTAGGTCTCAGTGATATTAACCCATCAAGATCCAGTACAGAGAGAGAGGGAAGTTGGACAGTTACCAATCATATGCATGCTGGAAGGTCCCAAGTGTCTGGGCTCCCCAGTGCCCATTTCACAGAGCGCACAGCAAGGAGAAGACTGGTGGGGTAGTAGCATGCCTTGGGTTTGCGCACACATTTTTGTTTATTTATGCAGTGCTGAAGAAGCCATTTGGCTGCACACACACTCCCATTAAGCCACTCTTACAAACCCAAACAGACGGCTCGAGCACACAGCCCTCTCTTTGTGCTGCTATAGCTGCTGGCAGGGCACACAGCACAAGAAAACCTTTCGTCACTGTCAGAAATTTGGCTGGGCTGGCTGACTCCAGCTCATCTGAGCACATTATTCCCAAGGCCCATCAGCCTGAGAACAACGTGCAAAGGAAGATGAGAACATCCCATTATGAACACAACGAAGCGCTGTCAAACAGCCAAGGGGCAAGAGATGGGGGACACCTGCAACTCCCTAGCAAACCCAGGGGTGATGGCAGTGCAGAGCACTCCCTCAAGACTAGACCCAGCACCCATGGCACCAAGTCAAGCATGATGGCAGCTGCAAGAGAGGCCAAGGAAACCAAACCTCCTGTCCTTGAAGATGCACATCCAACAATGAGGCAACTATGAAATAATTGGAGATGTGGACCAGCCAGGCATGCTCTGAAAGGAATTTCACTAGCACTAGTCCTCATCCCCTGCCCAGTCGCAGCGTGACTCCAGTACACTCATTACTAGGTATTATGTACACTGGGTTTGTGCTCAGAAATAGGATGGCCCCAATGACAGAGACTCACAATTCCTCTTCTCCAAGAGGCTTCATATTCAGGGAAAAGAAATCCATTTCATTACTCCCGAACTGTATACCTAAAAAATGAAAGGTATGATTAAAGTTACCGTCACTGCTGCAAATCAACTTGACTTCCCATCCCTGGGCCCTGGCTGGAAGCCATCAGGCAGTCAAACAAGCAGCAGGGGTGCAGTCAAGAGCAGCTACAAATTGGCAAGTCCAGTGAAGCGTGAAGCATTCACAACAGGTTTACCATAGTCTGATTAAGCCAATCAGCCTTGGCACAGCAGGGAGCAGACCTGGAATACCCGCTTCTGGCACAGTTGTCAATAAAAGAAATGTCAGCCCAGAAATCCCAGCTGCTGCTACAGCCAGCAGAGGTGCCAGCAGGGGAGGATGCGGGCAGAAGCATCATCCTTTGCAACAGTGGTGGAATCCAAAATTCATGCAGTGGCATGGAAGAGGGAGCTCACTTGCTTGAGGGATCCTCAAGAGCCTCTCTGCAAGCTCCAAGCAAAGGTCTTCTCCTCTGGTAGTTGACCCCGAAAATATACCTTTCCATGCACGAGTGCATGTGAGGCTCTTGCAAGCTTGGCTGCAAGCCCTGCCTTTATCACAAAGATAAGGAAGTCCCTAGGTACAGAACTTGGCAAAATTACATTAAATAACCTTGTCCTTTTTATATTCCGCCACCTGCCTCACTAGCTTCCTCCAGCATTACCTCAGCTCCATACCTCAGCATTTCAAACACCAAACTGCTTCAAACAGAGTAAGGTAACCACAACAGAGGAGCAAAGGTAGCTTTACATGTTGTTAGTGATATTCATGTGTGTGACAAAGAGGCAGGTAACACCCAGGAATGGGTGGTGTGGAACATGCACTGTCTCGACAAGAGGTTAAACCCCACTGTCTTCTCAAGCAAGGTTCACAGCAAAACACCCCCCTCACTTCTGCCTGAAGTCTTAGATCATATTGACATCCACTACAGGGTGCAAGGGCCCCCTTGGTTCACGTGGCCCATAAAATGTGCTCTGGGACATCAGCCAGCTCAATGACCCAGGGACCACAGATGCATGTTCCAAGCATTTCCTTTTGGGTCTAAAAACCACCTCTTGCTCCCCACCCCCTCCACTCCCAACATTTTTCCATCAGCATTCTGTGCTGGATAACTCACAAAATAAACTAGAAGGTGTGAGTCATGCTTAGTTTAGAGCATCTGCATTTTTTGAATCCTGATCTGAAGGTCGGGAGGGAGGGAAAAGACAAAAGTAAGAGGAAAAAAAAAACAGTTTCATCACTAAAAATCACTCTTTAGGGCCTATGGAGCTGATAAATTATGTGGCAAGCAGCAAATGCAGCCTTTTACAAGCTGACAGTCTCAGGAGGATGCTGAGTTATGAAGATTCCTGCAGATTAGAAGGTAAACTGGGACCTCTTTGAGACTCTTACCAGCAGGGACTGGGCAGGCCGCTCTAAGCCAGGAAGCCTCCAAAATCTGCAGATTCTTTCCTTGAAATGAAGCCAACGTGACCAAGCAGCCACTCAGGTGGAGGTGAGGGGCTACCCAGACGGAAGGTTCCAGATAAAACACGCAACTGGGACATTTCCTTCCCAGAACCAGCAAAGGTGCTCTGTGAGATACACAGCCCAAGCTCAGCGTTTCCCATTTCTGCCCTGCCTCTCCCATTGCACCAGGAGACACCCGAGCTCCTGCTACCACACACGGGTGCTGACAGAGGCTGGTCAGGACACATCTCCTCTGCTGCAGTTACACAGACGACATTCCTAGGACCTTATTCACCAGGCCCCAGCAGCGCCAAGGACGTCAGAAAACTCACGCAGGCAGAAGGTAGATCCCAGACAGAGGGCAGGTCTGGGCAGCCTGAGAAAGGGAACAATTTCTGCTTCTCAGCCACAGTAGCAGAGCATCACACGTAGCTGGGAGCTACGTGGCAGCACAAGGAGACTGGGTGACCCCACGGGGAACCAAACTGAGGGGCTTTGGCCTAATTCTTAAATGCGTAAATATGTAAAAGAAAAAAAAAAAAAAATCACCAAACCATGGGTTTTTTACTAGCAGTCTTGGCCTGGAAGCTAAGAACAGCTTTGGATTTGGGAAGGGGGTTATCCTCTCTGGTCTAAGCTAAATGCTTTGAAGTCAAGGCCATGAGATTTTCGTCCTCTGTCTACACTGCTCTCCAACAATAAGCTCTCGTGTGCCCAACAATGCTTCCAAAAGAAAGACTGTATGTATTCTGGAGACAAATCCTCAGAATTTGATTCATTTTGTTAACCTGCCTTGAAACAGAATCATCAGCATACACAAAATGCCTTCTCTATGGCTGCTAATTTGGCATTCTCACTTCTGCAGACTGTACCACAGAGCAATCCTCAAACAGAGAGCATCTGCTGGACACTTCAAAACAGAAGGAGATGTGCTTGCACAGTATAAACAGGAAGATGGAAATACTCAAGATAGTGAAAAAAATATTACAAGGCACCTCAAAAGGTTATCCTAGGGCATGCCCCAGTCAAAAAATTTGATACCATTTATAATTGCACTTTTACAGAGAAGGCTGACATCTTTTTCATCACTGCATAATTCCACCCTACCTACTTTCATCCACAATGTTTCCAAATAATATTCTCAAAACTTAAAACACAATCACAGAATCATTAGAATCAACCAGATTGAAAAAGACCAACCCTTGATCCAACACTGCCGTGGTTACCAGACCATGGCACTAAGTGCCACATCCAGTCTCATTTCAAAAACCTCCAGGGATGGTGAATCTACCCCCTCCCTGGGTAGCCTATTCCAATGTCTGATTACTCTCTCTGTAAAAAATTTCTTCCTAATATCTAACCTAAACCTCCCCTGGCACAGTTTAAGACCGTGCCCTCTTGTCCTACTGCTGGTTGTCTGGGAGAAGAGACTGACACCCACCTGGCTACAACCTCCTTTCAGGTAGTTGTAGAGAGCAATAAAGTTCCCCACAAGCCTCCTCTTCTCCAGGTTAAACACACCCTCCTCCCTCAGCAGCTGTTCATAAGACTTGTGCTCCAGATCCTTCAGCAGCTTTGCTGCACTTCTCTGGACACTCCAGCACCTCAGTTGTCCTTCTTGTAGTGAGGGGTCCAAAGCTGAATGCAGCACTCGAGGTATGGCCTCACCAGTGCAGAGTACAGAGGGACAGTCACTGCCCTGGTCCCACTGACCACACTACTGCTGATACAAGCCAGGATATCATTTGCCTTCTTGGCCACCTGGGCACCCATTAGCTCATATTTAGCTAGCTGCCAACCAGCACGCCCAGGTCCTTTTCTGCTGGGCAGGTTTCCAGCCACTCTGCCCCAAGATTTTGTTCAAGCTTGGACATACAGACATACGGGAAAATGGCATTGAGCCTTAAGGAGTACTAGCATCCACACTTTGAAAATTTGTCCTTTTCAGCCATGTCTTGTTGGGTTCCCAGATACAGAGTACTCCGAGTCACAAGAACTTTCCAATACCACTAAGTCCTATAGCCAACATTCCTCCTACAGCTGCTGCTTTCTATTCCAGGGGCCCAACACATACAATACTTTGCCACTTTAAAGCAGAGAGCAGACAGGCAAGACTATATGTTAATGTCTGCAATTCATTACCTGCCAAGCTCAGAATACTCATCTCTGCAGAAACTTCTTGAGAGTCCCAGTGTCCGTCACCCTGCTCAGGACTGCCTACACCCAGAAGATCACCAGTGAGCTCTGCCACTGCACTGTGGACCCACCTGTAACGCCCAGGTGGGCAGGTACAAAAAACTCAAGGTAGATATACTTGTCAGGGATAGCTTGGCTGACTGACACCACAGCCAAATAGCAGACCTCAGACAGTCAAACACTTCCCTCAACATCCGAGATGAACTGGGTCTGCGTATGGAAGAAGTTAACCTCAGTCATCAAAGAGAACTAAAGTTGCTTGTGTAGTTCATTCACTCTAGCATTTGACACAGCTTAGTTGACTCAGCTAATACCTCATGTGCAAAATGATCAACCAACACAGACAGGGAGAAGCTTTCCTAGAAGTCAATTTTAACCACTGCCTCTCAACCATGGACCACAGCAAAACAAACAACACTTGCCTCCAACAGCTGTGTTTTATCCTCACTTTGCCCAAAGGCAAACTACCACACACGTCACTGGAGAGCAGGGTGGGAGTTGCCTTCACCAAGAGAGGTCAAAATCCCTGGCTCTCACAGACATCCCCATGAACACCATTGTAGCTGTAAATCGTGCCTTCAGCTGTGAATCATGCCCCATGGATTGTACAACACCGTCTTTTTCTGGAGGGTTTTTTTTTTTTGTTCCTTTTGCAGGATGACAGGACATGATGGCAGTTTTAGCTTTAAGCCCAACACTACTCATTTTTAAATTGGTGTAAGGGAGGGGCAGGGGGAAAGAAAAATAGTTTTCTTTCATGCACAACTCAAAACAGACACCCACTCAGAAAACTGCTCGTGCATGGAGCTTGCATCTCAAGAGATGTGCGCTACATAAACTCCCTTACCCCACATCCATCTCCAACAATGATCACTGTATTTCACTTTGGCCTGTTTAATTCAGCTTTTGTTTCAGCATTTTAGGCATTTTTACACTACATAACTCTTAGAATGACACACTGAATCTCACAGATAGGCAAAACTTCCGTTCTCTGATAACTGCACACTTAAACTCCTTGTTCAGTAGTTTCTCTGCAAAGGGAGGAAGGTCCACTTCGTGATTCAGGGTGGCTTTCAGGAGACATGGCACAGATATTTCACCAGCATTTCTAAACCCTCAGACTGTGGTGAATAACACCACAGCAGCTCTAGAGAAGCAGACAAGCAGATGGGAGAGAAGATAATGTAAAGTGTCAGCTCTCCCAGGCTTCTTTTCCAGCTTAATCCTAAAAGATAATGTAGCAAAATACAAGGGAGACAGGATACGGAACAGGAGCTCTCAATGCCCATCAGGTATAACTTCATGCCCTGACTCAGTTTAGTGACTGCTTACAAAAGGCTGACTGATAGAAACCTCACACCAATACAGAGGGTGAGGGTTGCCAAAAAAAAAGGTTCAAGTTCCTCTCAAAACCCCACAGTGTGGTTTTACACAACAGTGACCTGCATTCATATGGAGGAACAAGAATCTCTGGAGAAAACAAACAGAAGAAAGACTCCCCTAGAGACACCACTTTATTTTCAGCCTTTGGGTGACTAGAGCCAATCCTGTCACCATTCTGAGGCTTGTAGCAAAAGCAGAGCTGCAGCTGGAAGGACAGACCACAGTATCAGTGCACATCTGACCAAGCCCAGTTTTATTTATCCAGATGAGACACCAAGAGACGCAAAGCTCATGCAGGATGGGCCCCTGGGCAGCCTCCCAGCCTTGCTGGAAACCCAGCCAGCTGCTTCACTGGAAGCTGAAGGTACCTGAACTGATCTTGCAAACAGTTCCAATTCTTGCAGAGATTCCTAAACAGCTGTCTTCTCCCTAGAAAGTTGGTTGCTGGGATGTAAGGAAGGACTCCTGTCTGTCACATATTCAGCTGCTACCAGCACAGCAAATCTGCTCTGCAAGAACAACCTTCCTCTACCCAATCAACTGAGGATGCTTCACTTCATTTCAAAACCCTTTTTCTTTGCTCCACCAGCTCCTCATGGGCTTTCCTCTTTCCCACTTCCTCCTGTGCTTAAGTTCTCCAGGTTTATTAGTCAGCTCTAGGAAACACAAAGTACCAAAGCTGGCCCCAGATCAGTCAGAGCTCCACATCCATCCACAAAAGAGTCACAAATCGGTAAAAGTTGCAGCACTAACAATACAACTCCACTTTCCTGTCACAGCCTTGTGTTGGCACACCGCCATTAGTGCAACTACAGATTTAAAACAGTGGAACATGAAGGCAAGAGTAAGTCCCTGGCATGTGAGCCCAGATGGACAGGGAGGCAGAGCTCCCAATGCAAACTGCTTTGTGGCATCTGAGCCCACAGATCACATGCATTGCAAAGTGCGAGGAAGAAGCATCAAGGCAGCCTTTTCTCTCCAAGAGCACAAAATGAGCCCCTGGTCAGTGAAAGTAAAGTTTTTTGCTTTGGGAGCTGTATCAACCTCAGGTAATATTGCAAACCCATGGCCCCTTAAAAGGAGAAAATAATAATAATAAACTCAATTTAAATCAGGACAAAATAAGTTCACCTGTTACACAGCCAGAGCTGATGCTGTGGGCAATGCCTAACGCCTGGAGAACCACATACTACTGAGCACTGAGCTGGAGACAAACCTGCTTTTTCCACCTTGTATCAGGGATATGTAGAATCCAGGGAGGGCTGTGCAGCCCTAGCCAAAGAAGCAGTCCTTCCAGCGCTGCAAATAAGGCCAGGAGAGCCCAGCCTCTTCCCAACACCGACTTCCTTCGGAAACCTGGCGCCGACCAGATCGCCTGCAGGAGAGCACAGTCCTGCAAACAGCAGTGCTCTCTGCCAGCCACAAAAACAGCCCACACCCTGGCAGCTTGGAAAATTCCCAGGCCTCCTCCCTGCTGCCTTCCACACTTCATCCCAGCCCCCAGCAGCACTACCAAAGGCTCCAGGAGGTGCTGGTGAAGTTAGGACATAAATCCTCCCTGTTCTACCAGCTGGCACCCCGATAATAAAGCTAACATCAGAACAGAGGGAGAAGACCTTTATTTCCACCAGGATGCCACAAGTCACATTTGCCATATCCAAAACAGACCTATATGATAAGCTCAGGTGCTTTTGCAGTGCAAAGCTTTTCAGCTGTGCAGAGATGCGGAAGCTTTCCATCCACACCAGGAAGGCTGGCCTGAGCCAGTCCAACACTACCCCAACACATGTATCACTGTGAGGGGCAACAGTTCCTCTGCGAAGAATGTTGCCAGCCTCTGGTCTCGTCTGGATGTAAAGAGCCAGTGCTACACATATCCTAACTTTTGGAGAGGTTTCTGCTGAAAGAAATTAAAACGCCCACTGTCAGGAAATATCCTGTTTGCACAAACTTCTTTCCTCCTTTATGTCCCATTACTTCTCAGGTCAGTCCTGTCAGTGTCCTTATGGTCTGTGTCTCAGTGCTTTCAGATATTTGCTCATTTACAACCTTTTCCCCTATGTCATTACTTCTGAACAGCTCATTGATTTGAGCCCACATAACATTTCCTCTTAGAGCTGATTCCTCCAGCCACCAAGTTCTGGTTCAGCAAAAGGGCTCAAAAATGACTGAACAAAAATGCACACAGGAACTCTGTTTTACTGCACACAGCTTGCTACACCTCCTTTGGAAAGAGAAGTGAAGCAGAGTGACTCACTTACAAACCCACTTTGACTTTCTATCCTGAAGAGCACTTACTGCAGGGCAGAGCTATCAAGAGCAGACAGACCAAACCCCTACCAACCCCGGCCTGAGACAAAAAGATCTCACTATTTTTATTTGGCTGACAGAGCATTGTGGCAGTAGCACTGTGGGATGGTGTGCAATTAAAATAATCATCAGTTGAGCTTCTGGAGCCTGACACAAAATCCGTGGGCAGGGGCAGGCTCTGTGCAGGCTTTCATCTACACCTTTCTCCCCAGGGAGAAAGCTTGCACTTCTGGCAAGCTTAACTCACAGGGTGCCTGGGGTTACAGGGTAAATTTTTACAAGCACCCAGGCCTAAACTGATCTCCTTTGTTCAAGCCAAAGTTCACAACAGCCCTGCCTTGCATCTCATACATACAGAATGGTGCTGCACTCTCCTGCTTTCTTTCCAGCCCTGCTAGAAGTGTCTCCCAGCCATGGCCACTCAGCCAGCTGTGTGATATGTTTTTAAATACTGAGAAAGAAAACAGTGGGAAGCTCCAATTTCTGCTTTTTGAAAAGGAACTATAAATGAAGTGTCAAGGGACTTCCACAAAGTCCTGTATGTGTCCCATGGGAAAGTCAGCACCATAAGGTGAACAGAAAGTGTACCTTACACACGGGAGCCTCCAGGGAGACAACAGCTTTCCCAGTGGAGATGTCCAGCAAATATGCCCTTTACTCCCTGCAATGCAATCCACCAGCAGCAGAATGGCAACTATCTTTATCAGCTTTCTGGAGAATGACAAGAGCACAAGCCAGCAGTGACTGACATGCCAAAAAATGGACCTAAAGCTTCTGGAGTCTTATGGCAGCTTTACCAACTGAGCAGCTTTCTTCCTCAGTCCATCAGCCTTCAAACCAGCACAAAGCAGGAAGAGCAGCAAGCAAGTGAGAAGCCAGGCGTCTGGGGACACTCTGGGAGGGGGGGGACAAGGAAGCAGACAGGGAACTCCTTGCTTTGTCCCATAAATCACCACATTCATGTGAACTGGATGACTCTGAGCAAGAAGAAGAAAGCTTATTTCAGCAAAACAGAAGTTTCACACAGCCCCAAGGCATAGCCCATTGTTTCTCCAAGCAGGGTTTTCCTTGTGCCAAAGGGAGCACAACTGGCCTCTCCTGCTCCTTGCAGCAGCCATCTCCAACTCCTGCCTGGCACGTACACACCCTCTGGCCTTCCATGGCCACAGGAAATTAAAGATTAAACAGAGGCCCATGGTCACCACAAACATACCGTTCAGCTGGGATCACTACTCAGAGACCAGCAATGGGTGATGCAGGATGCCCCAGCAGTATCACAAATGACAGAAAACCCCCCACCACAGCCCTGTATCCCCAGGAATCGGTGCAAAACAGGCTGTACCTTCTCTTATCGCAGTCCAAAAATTTGTCAGGAGCTAAGGAAACATCTCTGCAAAAAGCATCAACAGGAGTCTGGAAGCTTTGCTCTGCCAAAAACTGCTTTTTGAGCAATCTTTTTGCCTCAGTACAACCTCCACAGAAGCTTGCAGAGGACAAGCGCTAAGGATTTAGGGATGGGAGGAGGCAGACCTGCTTGCTCAGTTGCCTTTCAGAGCCAAGAGCATGAAATATGCTAATCCTGCCCATCTCTGCCAAGCACTGCAGACCCAGAACCACTAAATGCATAATAAAATTTTCACTCAGCTTTAACCAGAAGTGAGTACCACAGCCTCAGGTACTGAATTCATGCATGCTGGAAAAATAGACCTCCTATTACCCAGAAGAGTGGACATAAACCAGTGACCTGCATCTATGTTCCATCACTCTCTGCTTCCCCATTGCCCTCAAGCCATCCAGCTTGCCTGAATTTTTCAGAGCCCTTCTACAGGGAAGTCACAAAAGGAGAAAATCATGAGGCTCCAAGGAAAAATCTCAGCTGGAGCCAAAGGGCATGGGGCAGGTGGCTTCACAATGACCTGGCTGACCCTCAGCTGCTCTCAAAATTGTTGCCCTGATTATACTAATCCAGTTAAAGGCCAATGCTTCCTTCACATGAATACAGCTGACAGCTCATCCCTCAAAACCATTCCCTGAAAAACCCTGGAGCAGAATCCCTCCTCATCAGACACTGTGCCAGCCAGTGCCAGCCATCAACACTTCCTGAACCCCCTTCCACCTTTGACAGACATCAAATTTCTCTTGTCCATTGTCATGTTGCTGAGCACAGACAGGCACCAAAGGCCCCAACACACGCCAATAAGCTCAGTCTGTTCCATGAGAGCCTGACACATTGCACTTGAGTGCTGATCCCCCTCCCCAGACACTTGGAATGTCAGCAGCCAGGAGGTTTTTACTGCAGGAGTCTCAGCACAGGTCACATTAAGCTGCAGAGGTCAGCAGGAAGGTCTGTAGCTGGGAGGAAGAGAGACTGATGCTAACAGCAAACTTTTATTCAATTTATGCTAAGGCTAAAGACAGCCAGCCAGGCTGCCTGCCCCGGAGAACGCCTTGCCAAGACAGAAAATATTCCAACCCTTCCTGCTTCCCCAAGATTGCAGTGAGAGCTGTATCTTTTACTACCACGTTTGGGAAACTGGCCTCTCGGGCAGCAGACTACAACCACCAGCATTTGAATGTACAGCTCTGGAGCTCCCAAAAGTCAAATCAGATGCTGAAAACAAAGAGTAGAAACCATAGTATGAGCGCTATTACCATGTCTCCCCAAGCACAGGTGCCACAATCAGCCTTTGTCAAGGCTGGAGCTCCAGAAAGCAGTGTGGCAGGGCCAGTTTTAATGATTGGCACAGATGTATTGCCTTTTATGTCTTTATAGCACTACCAAAAATAAAATTCAATAAAAACACTTTAGCCACTGCAAATTTCCAGAGCAAACTTTCCAGAGCTTCACACTACTGGGGCAGAGTTCAGGGTCCTCCCCTCCACCTCTCCCATTTCTCCCCTCTACAAAGGATTCAAACTGGCAGGAAGATTAGAAGCCCCTGGTGAGGATGCCCAACCCCGGGTTTTTCCTGCTTGCTGCTAAGAATTGATGGCTCTCAGAGATTGCAATGGATGAAGGTCTAAGCCTCAGTCCTAGCACAGGTATCTCCTTCACAAAGCCATTGCCAGACACTTCAGCCCTTTGGAAAGGCAACAACAGCAGACGGGATCACAGCTACATCCTCCAAAGGGGGCCAAGGTTTGTACAATGCCAAAAAGATCCCTCAGAAACGTCTCCTGTGCAGCTCTGCTTGCAGCCACTAATGCCACTCAGGTCCAAGAGCTCATTTACAAAAAGCAGCCAAGAAGAGGGTGTAGACCTTCCCAAATTTAGCTGCTAGTAATGCATCAGATCACAAGAAATGTGAGAGAGATCAAGCAGAGTCCAAGACAGTTTATTGTATTTGCTTTAGAAGTAAGTAATTAAAATAATATTTCTAGGGATTTTTTTATCACCAAAAGGCTCACAAATAAGGCCTCTGGTAAAAAAGATCTACACACAAAGATGAGCAATCTCCTGAGGTGGGTCAAAAGAGAAAAGAGCAAAGGCTACTTTGTGAAAAGCAAATTTGTCACAGACACTTAGTAGGTGAACAGAAATGCAGGCAGAAAAATTCAGGCCACAGATTGCAACTAACACCAAAACCTTCAGCAAATAACTTACAAGAGGTTTACTGACCACAGTGGTCAGAACATCCACTTTACCACTCATGGAAAAATGGTTCTGTAACACCAGGCTGCAGCAGCAAGGTCTAGTTTATAGTAGGAAAAGTGAGCTTTCAGAGTGCATTTTACACCCATAAACCTCTGTCCACAAAATAAACTGAACCAGCTGAAACAGTTTTCACCAGCAAAATGCCATCTATATCAGGCCTTCAGCTGATATAAATGCTTTCAGAGATAAGAAAGGAAAGTAAACACAAGAACCAAGACTTTCTGCAGCACCCAGCTACAGCTATCAGATTTTCACCACCACTGTTGCACTAAAATGATCTCACTTTTTCAGAGGAGTTTTTTTGAGACCACTCCAGAAGAGGAGGATCATGCTGTCTTGCAGCAGTCCCAGCTACCTGTAGACAGGGAGAACCTGGACACAATACCTCCACTCCTGAAGGAGAGCTGGTGAAGAACAAAGTACTCAAACTGAACCGATGTTCTTCATTGTTAATGAATGACTAAGCTGACCTTTACCCCAAACGAAGGGAATATTTTTTTTTCCAGAAGGATCAAGAGTGATTTCTCTATCAGGAGCAATAAATATTTCTCTAGGTGTGGAAGGCAATGCATTTCCTTCTTTGGCTGGCATTAACACAGCACATGAAAAGACCTAATCCAAAGCATAGCTCAGTTTCAACACTTTCCAAAATAAAAACAACTGATGCCATTGAACTGTGTGACACATGCCTGAGACTTTGCAGAACATGGCTCAAACCTCATCTACTTTGCACACTGGAGCTGCTCTGGGATTCTACTTTAATCCCACTGCTATCACGTAACAACAAATCGTTGTAATAGGACACTCTTAAAGCTTAATCCATGCTATACCATAGGTGCAAATTTACCATGGACTGGTTGAGTTATATTGCAACACTGTAAATATACTTCCATTCAGCATGTAAGCAACCTTAGCTCGGTCCACTTAGTTCACCTCAAACATGAATAAAGACAAATCAAATCAAGGCTACCTAAATTTTGAATATGAGCGTCTACACAGGGATTTAATTCACTTTAATTAACCCACAGGAAAGGTTAATTGGATTCATTTTCTTGAGTAACCATGTGTAGACAGACCCTTAAGATGAGATGTTGACCACACTAAAATGACCAGTAACAACTTTGCTAATGACTTAATAGGGACAACATTAACCCCTAAAACTTCAACTTTCCTTCCAGTAGCACTGAGTGAAGCACTGAAGGATGACAAGAGGTCAAAAGGAACACCCAGCTGCCTGCACAGACATATGTTTTCTACTCTTGATCAGCTGAACCATCAAATTCACACTTGCTATTTTGTAAGAATTGAATTAGGGGGAAAAAATATAAAAACACCAAAATAATTAAAAAATACCAGAGGCAAGGGAAAAAAGTTTAAGGAATTTTGGGTTTTTTAGGCAGGCACACAGTGCTCTCTATTACCAGAGTGCAAATCTAAACTAACTTGATTATAACAGTGCTTCTACTGGTTTATATCACAAATCACTGTCAGAAAGAACAAACTATCTCGTACAAAGCTTTTTAAACCCAAAGCAGCTCCAGGGCACGTTTAATTGAGCTCAAAGGCACACGTGTGAGGCAGACACTCTGCTAAGAGGGAAGCCAAGGCCAGCCTGGCCCAAAGGAAGGTGAATCCGTGCTCTGAGCACAGGCCAAGCCAGCAGGACCCCCCGAAAGAGGGGGGCACTCCCTGCCTTGTGCTCCGGCAGGCGCGGGGGGTCTGCAGAGCGGGCGGGGGGAAGCTCCAGAGCTCAATGCAGGGCAGTCTTCACGCAAACCAGTGGGCTTAAGTGCTTATAACCGGGTCCTCAACATCACCAGTCCCCCTCAAATTTGTGAACGTTCACAGTTCTGCTCCCATTTTTTCAACGCCCCGAGCGGAACCTCCGAACACAGCCCAAGTCATAACTGCGAGGGACATCTCCGCACGTCCGTGCCCCGCAGGGTGTCCCGGCTGTTTGACCCCCGCGGGAGCGCAGCCCGGTGCCCCCATCCCGGCTGCCCGGGCGCGGCGGGGGGAGCGCGGTACAGGCGCCGGCGGCGGCCTCGGCCCCGGCTCAGACAAAGGGCTGCGCCCTCCCCCTGCGCCGCTCCTCTCCTGCTCCCGGGGGGGAAGCGGCACTTCCAACCCGCCCCCCGCCACTCACCCCGGGAGGGGAGAGTCGGGAGCGAGGCCAGGCTTTCAGTCCAGCCAGCGTTGCTGCTGCCCCGCCGGCCCCCGCCTTCCCTCCGCTCCCGCGACCCGCACGGACCCCTGGACATCCCGCATGGGGCACCGGGACGTTCCCGCAAGCCCCGGGGAGCCCCGCGCAGCGACCGGAGCGCCCCCGTCCCCTCCCGCTGACCCGGCACCTCGGCACCGCGCCCGGCGCTGGGAAATTGTCAAACAATAATATTGGGGGGGGGAAACCCCCAAACAAACAAAAAACCGAAACCCAAACGTTTCTCCCTTATTTTTTACCCCAGTTTCCCCCAAACCGCCCCGTCCCGTCTAGCGCCCCTGCGTCCCCCGGGGTGACCCGCACCTTCCTTGACTCCGGGCAGCTTGGAGTGGTCGATGCCGATGCCGGCCATGGCCTCGCCCCCCGCCCGGCGAGGGCAGCGCCGCGGTGGTGCCCCCGCGCCCCGCACCGCCAAGTTGCGAGTGGATGGAGCCGGCGCGGCCGGGCCGTACGGCGCGGGAGAGCGGACAGAAAGCGCCGGGCGGGGCGGAGCGGGGCCGCCTCGCCGCCCCTCGACCCCTTCCGGGGAGGCGGCCGGGGGCGTCCCGGGCGGCTTCCCCCTCCCCTTCGCCGGCGGGGCGCGAGGAGGAGCTCAGCGGGACGGGCAGGCTGCGAGGGCGTTTATTTATAGTTCGGGTTTTATTTCTTTTTTTTTTTCTTTTCTTTTCTTTTTGCTGCTTTGAGGAGGCGTCTGGAGATCCCTTTTTCTTGTCAGACCGCTCGGACGGCTCGGGTCCCCGGTGCCAGATCTGGCTGCCTCTGCCCCATCATCCCCATCCCAAAGCCATCCCACCCTCTTGGCTGTCCCGCCGGCCTGGGAAACGCAGACATGTCCCGGTCGAGCCTTAGAGGAAACTGCTCAGCTGACGAGGTCCCCCACCTCGTCTCTCAGGGCGAGGGGTGGTCAGTTTGTGTGTTGGGACGGGCACCTCTCGATCAGGGCAGTGCAGGCAACAAATTCCTTGTCAAGGAGCACCTTGAGAGGCCTTTAAACCTCACTAGTGCTCTGCCACGTGCGGGTCAGTGCCAGCTTTCAGCACAGATGGGGAGGGCTCACAGCCGCAGCCCACCTGTGTTTGCCAGCAGCAGAGGAACAGTATGAGATGCTGTCCCGTGAGCAAAGGAGAGGAGATAAGAGGAGGAGGATTTGGGGTTTAGGGATGTCTGAGCTTCTCTGGGCTGTGTTCAGCAAAACCAGTCACTCATGTCAACCGTTCAGTGCATTGATCATAACTATGTGGCTGAGGACTGTGCAAGCAGAAGATGGTCAGTATTGCCACATTTGAAATGAGTGGCCTCCAGCTCCTATTCTAATGGCCCATGGCCCCTGTGCCACTGGGGAGTAGGGGAATACAGGGGCTGAGCCCATTTCATGCTCACCTTTCCAACAGGCTCCAGGAAACTGTGTACCCTTGACAACTGCAAAGGGAGCTGACAGGGAGACAGAGTGGGATGTCAGATCTCAGAAAAAGGCATCAAAGGCAATAATATTTCAATTTTATTAAAAAGCAAAACCATTAAAGAAATTTACTTTAAAAAAAAAAATATTTCCAGAGGATTAGCTTTGTGCTACTCCAGAATTCTCCAGTCCTGTTTTCTGAAACTCAGGAACTATCTGTCCTTAATTCTCTTCTTTTCAAAGGATGCTTCGAAAACAGATATGCATAGACTATCTTTAATCTGACTGCCTTTACCTTCCCTTCAACCACTCAGCCTTCTCCAGAGAGAAAGTCACTGAATTACAGAATCACAGAATATGCAAAGTTGGAAGAGACCCAAAAGGATCATTGAGTCCAACTCCTGACCCTGCATAGGACCATCCCCAGGAGTCACACCATGTGCCTAAGAGTATCATCCAGATGCTTCTTGAACTCTGTCAGGCTTGGTGCTGGGACCACAGCCCTGTTGAGCCTGTTCCAGGGCCCAACTACCCTCTTGGTGAAGAACCTTTTTCTAATATCCAACCTAAACCTCCTCTGACGCAACTTCAAGCCATTCCCTTGGGTCCTGTTACTGGTCAACAGAGAGAAGATATCAATGCCTGCCCCTCCTCTTGCCCTCACAAGGAAATTGTAACTGCAATGAGATCTCCCCTGAGTCTCACCCACTGCATGATGTGTTTATGCAGCTCTGTGCTAGACAGTTTGTCCAGAAGGATGTGGTGAGAGACGGTATCGAAAGCTTTACTGAAATCAAAAAAGATTACATCCACTGGCTTCCCTTGATCAACTAGGTGGGTTACCCTGTCATAAAATGAAATCAGGTTTGGAAGGCAGGACTTTCCTCTCATGAAGCGTCCCTTCTCACATACACACACCTAGCACACCTCTCCTGTGTGCTAACACACTGAGGGCTGATGAGCCTTCTGCCTAGAAGGCCAGAGTACTCACTTACTGAGAGGTAAACGGTGCATGGATGGCCCACACTACACAGATGGGGATTAGTCTCAGGGTCTTGCCCCTCCAAGGGCCAGCTCACACAGATTATCTCCTGTCACAGTCCCAGCTCTGCCCTGTTCCTCCCTCTAATCCCTCTGCCATTCACACAAGCAATACAACTGGACTTCTTGCAAATATTCCCCGTGGTTACAGCCAGCTCTGTGCTAAGGAAGGGTCTGAAAGTCCATTTCTAGCTTCTCCTAAATTAGAGTTTTTCTGAATTCAGTGTATTCCTCTGGACATCCTTCACCTTTTACTAATCAAGCTTTTTGATTACTTAGTAAGATTTGTTATTGGACAAAAATAAGGACAAAAGAAAAGGCCAAGAAACCAGGAATATACAGGAGAATTGGCACAGTATGTACTGGCCTGACACAGGTCACAGCTTTCCAAATCTGGAATATGGTTTTCTCCTGCCTTTCTCTCCTGAATACTTCTCTCTGAAAATATTCAAATCAGACCAATAGAAGCTGAAATCCTGGAGCATTCACATTTACACAGCAGCTTTAATGCAACAGAGCCACCTTTATGACCCTACATCTATAAAGAAAGCTTTAAGGCTGTCCATTCCAGTGATTGTGCACTTTACTCCACACACAGAGCTCTCTGCTTTAGTCTTCGGTAATGAATTTGTATCATATTAAGTTGTCTGTCTAGGGACAAAACCAGCAACATAAATTAGTCATAACCTGCACTGCATTCAAGAAATGCCATGTTGGACTGATGTGAGTTTAACTGTTCTTATGGGACACATTGTGTTCCTGGCTGTGTGTAGCTACACTAAAGTGAGATCTAGTACCTGATGCACAGAGTCATAGCAGAGTAGTTCCTGAGTTCACGTTTCTACCACACAAATTATGGGCTCCTCATACCTTCCTGTAGCTCCCTTAATAATACAAATATATTTATTCTTGCATTATGTGCTGAAGCTCAGTCATAGCTCTGCAAGGACCTAAGGAAACAATAGGGAGTCAACATAAGTGATGTTAAGTTCTTGGTGCTGGAAATGAGGGAGACATCTCTAGCTGTCAGAGGACAGAAAGGATGGAACAGGCTTCTGGGAGGGGGTAACACAAGTTTAACTGTCAACACTGTTCCCTAAGGCAGTGTGCTACACAGCAAAGTATTTTCTCTGCCTTCTTGACATCAGACTTCCCTCTCATCTTAGCTTAATTTTTGAGAGATGTACTTAGATGAAATCTCTGAGACTGGAAGAAGGCGTGAAGATCATAGAAGATCCAAAAATGACCACAGCAGGACTGAGGATGAGATGGAATCAAACAGAAACCAGGGAACAAGTTACTGATGTAATGCTAGTACTACAGCAGCATCACATCTTATGCTCCCAAAGGTCTCCTTAGTGTGGTTGATCTCAAACCACCCTCCCAACTCTCAATTGTGTCTATAAGCTGCTGCTTCTAGGCAAAAACCACGGAAGGTGTTTGTTCTACTGGATTGACATCAGCTTTTCCTGTGCAAATTGTACAGCTTGACAAATGATACATGTTGCAGTGGGTACGTGAATCCCAATAGAACTGGGAAGACCATCCGCTTTCTTTTATTTAAGGTAAGAAGACAATGACTCTTCAATCTTTTATAAAAGCAGGTGCCTATTCTCACAGGTGCTTCTGTTGGAAGGTAAGTCCATATAATTTCCCATGATAAATGCAGAATTTGAGCTGAAATGCACAGCACACATCTTTAACTCTTCTCTCATGAAGTAACTTCACTTAGAAGACAATTTTCAGGGCTCTAAACCTACCCACTACTCAAAGCATGACTGGCTTCAAAATTTCATGAGGTTACTCAGTGCCTTGCCCAGGTGAGTTTTGAAAATCTCCAAGGCTAGAGATCACACCACCTCTCATTGTAATTTTTCTCTTTGTATCCAGGTGGACTTGTCCTTGCTGCAGCCTGTGATCCTGGACCCTTTTCCTTGCACTGTGTGCCTTGTTTGGCTCTGAGCTTTCCAGCAACTCTTCTCCATGACAGACCCCACATACCAGGCACACCATGATCTGTGAGGAGTGTGCTCCACCAGACAGGTGTGTGCAGGGGCTCAGGGATGGCACTGCAGCTGGGACTGTGCCACCACACAGGTGTTAAATACTAGGGAGCTCCAGGACTGAGCACTTTCCCTACCTGCATCCAGATGCTAAATACTAGGGAGCTCCAGGACTGAGCACTTTCCCTACCTGCATCCATGCATCTGATCCTGCCCCCAGACTGGAGTAAACCCAGATTGTAATGCTGGTGCATCACAGAACACTTTCCCAGCTTTCACAGCACCGAAAACACTCCTGAAAGAATGTGCAAAGTAGAGGCTGGAACTGTTAAAAACAAACAAAAGCATCACAGTCTGGATTGGCCCTCAGAAAAGCCACAGTGAGCTTTGAGGAACAGGAGCTGCCAGGCAGAGCATTGGGACTAGGAGCTAGGAGTGCTTTATGCTGCTGAGCTCTTTCTCAGGCAGGGAGAGACAGTTTTGTTCTTGCTTCTTAAATAAACTGGGCACTTCTCCAAGTCTCCTGCTGTCATTTCAGGTCAACAGGATAACAACAACTGTGAAATAAATTAAGCCTCATCAAGATGTTCACTTTCAACAGAACAGTCTTTGTTAAAATTTCCTTAATGATGGTAAAGCTGACTTCCAACTGATGAGGCTGCTGTCAGAATAGACACAGAGGATAATGATCATTGTGCATCCATTAATCCCAGGGGGGAACGTGTGCACCACGTTCAGTAATGGTCAGTGCAAAAGGATGGGAAAAAGTGGTTCTAGGTGTCTCTTGTTATCAGGTGCCATGAAAGCCCATGTCCAAAACTGTGGATCAGCAGTGACTGACCTTCCTGGGGATATGGGCTTTTGTTTTTCTCTCCAAAGTCAAATTCCTTGTATAAAACCCAGCAAAGGACTCCATTCTATCTCCAGGAAGCCTAAAGGATGCAAGCATGTTACTCTCCCTTGTGATAAATAAAAATCAAGGTTTGGGGGCTCAAAAAAGATTTGCCCCCAGCCTGGGGCAGGGATGCTGCAGGGCCTCCCAGGGAGGGAGGCAGGTGATAGAGGGATGCAAGGGAAAAACAGACGGGGGAAAAAGAATAACACTTCAGACATTAACCTCTCCGCGTTTCTAAGCTAAGACACTTCAAGAGAGGTTTGAAGTCCTGTGCCAGAAGGGGTGGATGAGAGGAAGCAAACATTACAGCATTGGCAAACAGTACCAAGAAGCAGGTGTGTAATTTCCATAGGTAGCTGAATGGTGCCTGTGGGAATTCAGGCTTCCTGAAGAACAAGGAGAGCAGAAAGCTGCAAGGATTAAGGTATTATAAAGCTCACCAGGGGTAGTGAATGGGGTGATTGCAAAGAATGAGCAAAGAGGAAACTAAACTTGTGCTTACATGTAACATAACAAGGGGCACTAGGAAAATCATAAGCCATGCCTTTACAGAGCAAGGGCTTTTGTTGACTGTCAAGTTGGAGAGTAAACCTTTGCAATCTGAAGTCAGGTATGCATTCCAAAAGTCTCCTTTAGAGAGAAGTAATACTAAAAGTGGTACGTTTCCTCCTTTTTTCTTCCTCATTCTCATCCTTTCCTTATTCTTATGTCAGAAGAACAGAACCCACCCGAATAATGTTAGTCACTTGGTGCTCCACAGGGAGCTGCCTGCAGGCCCACAAGAATCCTAACAAATGTTACAGGTAGTGGTGAAGGACCTTGGCCATTCTTAGCTAGTCAGTCACTACCACCTAGATGAAACCACAACACACTGATTTTGTAAGAGGGAGTTTGGTGGGGCCTTTGTTGCCTAGCAGTGACTTTGCTATATTCCACTTGGAAAAATTTCTAGCTCTGCCTAAACAAATCACCAAAAAAAGAAAAATAAACCAACCCAAACACCAAAACAAATCAAAAACCCCCAAACAAACAACCAAAAAACCACGAAAAACACAAACAAAGAAACAAACAAAAAAAACCCACAAAAACCAAAAACAAAACAAAAACCTGTATTATATCTTATTCCATCTTTGTTTCCCAAGCTGCAGGGTGGTAAGTAGACCAAAAGGTGAGGGATGGATATGTCCTACCGTCTCAGTTGGAGCCCTTGTTTCAAGTCATGATTTTGTACATGCAAGTCTGCACTCAAAAAGCACTGGTGTTTGCTCAACAAAACGCTCTTTTGCATGTGCAGAAGTCTCACAGATTCTCAGCAGCTCAGGGTGCCAATAAAAAGCTAGGTAAAAAGACAGGCTCTCCAAAGGGCCAGGTTTATGATTATCTACACGAATTTCACCAAAACACAACAGATCTGTGTATCCTCCAAGCCTCCCTGTAGTCATAGTTTTCTAGAAAAAAATGGGCAACATTTCTCAATAAGCCAAAAAAACCAGATGGTAACTGAGAACAGGAAGAGTGAGAAAGGGGAACAACAGTGTGAAAGTTGGCACTATTAGCAGATAGAATTGACATCTACAACCTTAAAAGTGCCCCAACCAGCATTTTTAGCAGGCAATTACCCAGCCTTGTCTTTTTGGCCATGTTACTCAAAGTAATACAGGCACAAGCTACATTCATCATCCCAGATGAACTCAGGCCTTGAAGAAAGTGAGTCAGAACAGAGCAGGGTTGAGCTCAGGGTAAATCTGATGGTATAACCAGGTCATTCCAGACCACACTTCTTCAGGACACTGTCATGGCATGGGGCTCAGGTTAGTCCTTACACACCCACACCAATATTTACCATTCAGGAACATCACTGGAAATGTCTTTGAGACCAGCAGGTCATGGCATATTTCAGAGCAGAAAATATTTCTATATTGCCTTCCTCTCCTCACCAGGAACCTCAGCCAAGTAACCCCACTCAGCAGGGACAGGATGCTGAATCTGGAGGAGGTACTTCAGCTCAGGATTAAGAGGCAGAGGTGAGAATGGTACCACAACTTCCTCTGCTCCCTACTTTTTCTCCGCAGGATGCCTCTTCCCACATACAAAGCCTTTACATCCCTGATTTACTCTTTCAGTCCCTCACTCTAGGATGATATTTCGGAGCTGACTTGTTCTCTGAGAAGCTGAATGGTTTCCTGACAGACCACAATGTGAAAGCCGGGCAAGGCAGCCCAGCTGCACTTCTTATCCTCCACTGCCTTACCCTTGAGGAACTGGTTCTCTGTAGTACAATGCCCATCTGATAGGAGCTGGTGATGCTTCCCTTTTTGTCACCCTTGGTTGCCTGAAGTGAGTTGGCAGCTCCAGCTGCTCTACACTCTGCCTTGGACCTTTCCCTTTTCTTTCTCTAAGCAAAGACACAGTTAAACCACAGCGTATAATTTTATGTCAGTAACAGGCCAAGCAACAGCTGAGTCCCAAAGACAAGCACGTAGAAGGGGGAACAAATTGTATGAGTCAGACTAAAAGCTTCATAAATATTGGCTGGTTTTAACAGTCCCCTAAGGAACAGAGAATCTCATTTTATAACATCTCCCTCCCTGTTATGCACTCCCTCCTTTCAGGGAGCTGTGAGGGGGACTACTCTCCTGGCTTATGAGCACAATATTTTAATTCCTTTCTGCAGTCAAGTTGCCCTGTCAGGGACTTCACACCATACCTAAGCTGAATATCTGAACACCTTCCAGTTGTGCTTTAAATAACAGACTGGAGTGGGCTTTGTTCTCTCAAGTTTGCCCCAGGGTAGAGGTGGCTCAGGCAGAGGAGAAAACAGACATTAAATATATAAGAGATGAAAGGTGAAGAGGACAGACATATCAATACCTTCTCCTCTGGTTCCTACCAGGTGAAGCACAGAGGAGCAGATAGATGCAATAGGAATATAGACAGAAGAGACAAATGCAGAAAGGTCTACAATGGTGATACGAGCAAGGAAGGCAGACACTGTGGAAGAGAGAAAGGACTTGGCTAGAGAAGATAGAAACAACTTTTTGCATATGTAAGTAGGTAGAAGTGATAGAGGCGTGTGATGGGACAGGAGGATACTCTAAATCACTGCCCAGGATGGGGAGAAAGATGACTCCTGCCTTTCTGACATTGTGTAGGAAGCTCACTTCACCGCTGCTGTGCATGCAGTTTCCTTTTCTTGCCAGCTAAAAGGCTCACCAACTTCCCCCTGATTTGATGGCACTTGCAAGCCCCCATCCTGTCTTTCCCTCTACAGGGCATGTCCATTCTGCATTTCCAAATCTAATTCCCCACCCTCATCTAGTTATTAGGAACATTCTAGGCAAGAGAACAGTGATGCATGAAGTCTCCCCATATGTACCACACAGTATGAAACCTTGTCTCTACCACCTGAGACTAACTAGTTACAACCAAGTCCCATCTTTGGTGCAAAGGTTGAGTAACAGTTTGTATGTGCTTTCTCCCAGTCTTAAGAAAGACACTTCCCTGACAGGCTCTCCCTCAGCAGGTTGTTTGCTTTGGGACAAAACAAGCTATGGTTAAGTGAAGACCATAAGACCACGACAAAGCCTGTGGATGCTGATGAGGCTCACCTGGAATACATGATGCATGTGGTGTTTTTATGTGCCCTCAGGAGGCTCTGAAAAAGAAAAGAATATTCTCTTTCTCTCTCTCTCCAAACCCCAAATGTACGGCATACAAAGTGGTCTGGAAACCTGCCACTCCAAGCTGGCTCTGTAAAATAGCCTTTTTATTTTGTTTTCAGCAGCTCAACACTGCCTCCTACATCTTACAAGTCACTCAAAACCCACACTGAATTCCACCTGTCTGAGGCTTGCTCCGAAACAGTGGGGTTAAACTCAGGTTAGGTTATCTGGGGACTGCATCTCTTCTAGAGACAGCCCTAGTTTCATTAGAGCTAGTGCCAAAGTTCAGAGTAACTTCAGAGAAACTGGGATTTTATATAACATACCTGAAAGCCTTCACCACTCCAAGATCCACATGGCAGAGGAGTCTATGCACAGACAGAAGCTGAACATTTTGAGGAAGATGATGTCAGAGGGCCAGCTGTTCCCTAGGGAACAGGGAGCCAAGTGCAGTGATGCTGACAGCAGGACAGGGACCCATCCCAAGAGGGGCAAGCAGGGCAGGATCAGAGACTGCAGCCAGATTCAGTCAAGAGCCCCAGTTACCAGGGAAGCCCATGATGATGAGCCAGATCCCGGGTCAAGATGGAAGTCAATACACAGGCCAGAATCAGGCCTGATGACAGCAGTCAGGGGCAAACACAGCTCAGTGAATATCAGACAGTCCACAGAGATGGGACATATCTGAGGTCAGGCAGGGAAATCAACTTGCAGATCTGGGTCCAGATCATCAGGGAGCATGTGCAGGCAAAAACAGCTGAGCCCCAGATCAGCATTCCTCCAGCACAGCTCAGGGAAAGACAGATGTGGACCAGGGCTGAGCTTAAATGGGGCTCCTGAGCTGATGGGTAGAGAGGGTGGTGAGGCCCCAGCTGAGGATGCTCAGGACTATTAACACCTTCTGGGCTCTGACACACTTTTACTCATCTCTCAGGCTCAGAGCTGGTGCAGCTGAATTTGGTGGCATCTGCTTGGGCCAAGTTTTCTCCATTCCTGCCATCTGGACTGGTTGGCTTTGTCTGCATAGCTCTGTGGAAAGAGACTTCTACATGGTGAGGCTAAAACACAATAGGACCTTGGGAGGTAGAGATGGAACTCACATCTTCATGTTCTCATTGTCCTTGAACTCCAGACACAAGTACTCAGTGGAGCATGTAGAAGACATCACTGGGTGAAGGAATAGGAAGAATATGGAGACTATTGTTTTCCTGTTGAGAATAAAATATACAAGAACAAAATGTAATAGTATTTCCAGCACCTGAACAAATGATCAGCAGAATTTTCCAGGTAGAAATCCTAGAGAAGCCCAACACTGCAAATCAACCATCTCATAACTTCAAAAAACACAACAATTCCACCAGTCCTTGGCAGCAGCTGCCAGACATCTATCAACCAACCCATCCGATGAGAGCATCCACTCCTCACAGCATCCAGTAATCTTCCTTCTCATATGTAAATGTAGCATGGCAGTTCCTCACCTTCACCAGAGCCCTCATTTGAAAGGTCTGGCACACTCTGTACATGAGTTGCTTTGGGGGCTGAACATTGCCATAATCCAGAACAGAAGTTTCTCTGCAGTGAAAGAGGAAATCCCGGGAATAACTCATCTTCCTGAAAGAGCCTGCCAATAGCCCATGAAATCTTATAGTCAAGGGTAAGAAAAAACAGTCAGAGATCTGTGGATTCTGCATAAACTGGAAAAACCCACCATCTGTATCAAGGCAAAATCAATTTCACAGCAGATCTCGAGACAAGCTGATAGGGACCTGGAAAGCCACCTATCACCAAGTTCAAATGGACCTGACCTTCCCTTAAAAATTTAGATTTGAGTCACAGCTACTGTTGTCCACACTGGACTCCTGTGCTCATCAAGTTATGGCCTCTGCTTCATGGGGGCTACTCAAGTAGCCCAGTTTGAAACAGGCAGCTTAGGCAAACAGAGGTGGCTGGAAAAGTGTTTAGTGAGACACAGGTGTCCTTAAGTCCAAACAGAACTTTGTGAAGAAGGGAAATACTTAAGCTAGCTGATCATTGTCTCACACAAGTCTGAGGGAAAATACAAGTTTGGTTCATTTATACATATTTTTATCTGCAGGGTAAATTTTGGAATATTTTCTCAGTAGAGAAGTATGCATTAATAGAAGCATCACATTCATTATTATAGACATGTCTTGCAAAAAATCTAAGCTTCTCCCCCTATATTTTTATTAATAATATATCAAATAATAAAATATTACAAGGGTTATTAAAAGGCTAGTCTTTCTATACCTATCCAAGGCACAGAGCAAGTTGTAGGGAGAGCAGGGGATCAGAAGCCAAAAGCCCAAACATGGAAATGATACTAAGATGAAGTGCAGGTACCATTAGATGAAGCTATGTTGGGTAATCTGGCATGACATAGTGTCAAAAAAGCACACACAGTGAGTCACTAGGAGTGTATGTACAAGTCAGAGCTTGGCCTGATCCTCTCCCTCATCCCACCACGGGGGGAGTGAGCCGGCGGCTCTGTTGTGCTTAGTTGCTGGCTGGGGTTAAACCATCACAAGTACAGATGATTCAGTTCTGCATGAAAAGCAGAAGTGAAGAACAAAATTAAGTGCTGTTACTATTAGAACTTTTTTCTTGGTAAGGTGGTTATAGAAAAGTAGTAGCAGGTCCCTGATCAATAGTGATGTATAAGCAACAAACGGAAGTCAAACTAAAATGTAGTCATGACCTAAGAAGACATGAAATGCGTACAATGTGCCTCTATACTTTGTTCTAAAATTATAAAATTAGTCTGTGTAGTCAGAACCAGCATCTGACCTTCCACTTCTTTTTTTTCCCCCAAGAAAAAACTGAAGACACTTGCCCATTCTTGACGTATTCCACATCACTGCCAAATCCGCACTCCCCCACTCAAAATAATCCCAAAATAGGGTGTGATGCCTTTCCCGTTGACAAAGCCATAAGTCACAGTGAGCAAGACACACTCGACATCCTCCAATCAGTTAAATGAAAAGAGCTTTACCCCTCTGTTTCCCACCACTTCAGCACTCATTATATCTCACATTAATTAATATAGGAGCTAGGAAGTGAGATGATAAATTACAAAATCCCATTAGCCTGATTCTGTCCAAACTGGGAAAATACGGCAACTTGTACATTAGACAAATCTTCTTTGCTAACGTGGGAGTCCTCATGTCTGAACTCCATTAAAGCAGCAGCCCTGAAAAAATATTTTTAATGTACGTATGTATGGAATGTATATCAACGTGCATGAACAGTGCATGCCTGTGGGAACATCAGAATTCATTAGATCAGTCTGATATGAGATATATTGAACAGGTTCCATCTGACATATGTTACTGGGTTGTTCTGTCCACTCCCAAAGGAGTGAATCATATTGACAGGTTGAATTATATCTCAAGAGATATTTTTCTCCCCTCCTCCAAAGGCCATTTGCAATCACGGCACATCCACTGCCTCTTAAAAGTGAGCTCATCTGGCGCTGGGTTGCATTGAAGTCCTCCACCGTGCCTGAAGGAAGAATGTTTCTGGGCGGTGGGAACGTGGAGAAGATGTGGTCTGTCCAGCTGTGTCTTGGAGTGCTAACCATCCTGACCATGACTGTGTGTGTCCCATCCACACATGGAGAACCTTTTTTACTACAAGGTAAGCTGGAATACAGGCTACATGATACAGGTAGGTGGTTATGCTTTTGCTTTGCTGCTTGCCATGGCCAATGCAACACTCGCTTATCTGGGAAAGGAAACAAAATGAACCTCGGGCTATACTAAACAATCAATTAACATGGGTGCTACCGAGAGACTTGTTCATATCAGCATGAGCTAAAGCTGTTCTTCTAATCTGCAGCTGGTTGCATGACACATTCTGCTAATGAGTGAAAATATCAGATCTGGTGAGATCTGGTGAGGATAGCTCTTTCTCTCCCATAAAAAAATTTCCAAAGAAAAACATTAAAATATCAGAGAGTAGCAATTCCAATATGTACCATATGAGATTTGACAGCTCAGAAATGTCAGTAGTAGGGTGCTGCTGAACTTTTTTTTCTTCACAGAACTTCTTTTTATATGTTCTTCTCCCATAATTTAAATTAGTCTTAGCTTGAACTTATACTGCCGGGAAACGTCAATCATTAATGTTCTTTCTTAAAGAGACTTGGCAGGGGAAAAAAGAATGAGCAGCTAAATATAGCCTTGAGAATAATGTTGCTTTTCAAATGTTTTTTCATCTTATATCACCTATTTATTTTTGTAATGACAACCAAAATATTCCCAAGGCCAAGCTATCTAAATACTGCTTGTGTTTATCTTTTGCTAGAGCGTTTACAGGGTGTTTTTTTTCCTGTAGCAAATCCCCTGAGCAAGTAAAAGTAGGTATTTTAAAATTATAACTGTCTTTCAGACTTAGGAATGAGGTTTATAGCACTCCATGCTAACTGCAAGTTTTACACAGCATGTAGCTCTGCTCACTCCCTTGGGTTTATTTCTCGAGATCACAATCAGGACCAGAGGCTTCAGCTGCAGTGTGAGGCAGGGTTGGGTCTGGCCAAATACTTGCAGCATCCCTTTGTCCAGCAACCCTCTGCTTCTGGAGATTTATGTTACTTTAGCTAACAGAGCTGATTCCCATATACTCTTGAGCATCCTTCAGGCTCACCTGGTGTAATCTTTTGCCTCACGTGTATCAAAAATAATTGCATTCATCCCCCCATCAGAGCTCTGTAGAGCTGATGGCTATTTGAGACTGTTTTCTCCTTTCTTACCTCCCTGAAGCCATTGAGATGAAGTCCTAAAGATCCTGGAAGAAGAGAAAGTAAGCCTTTCTGTATAATTTCTTAGTATTTTCCATGGGTTCTGTAGGCATCTTCTAGGGCTTTGTAGGGTTTTGGTGTGGAACAGGGGTGTTCAGACCAGAGATTTTGTGGAATGGCCACTCTATCTATAAAGTCTGGCTCTTATTCCATTGTTATTAAAAATGAGTGCAACATTCTAGACTTATATGACTCTGGAAATCTGTTGAGCAGAGCTGGGAGGGTCTCTTCAGGGCACAGATTAGTCTGTTGGTTTCTGCCAAACCCTTGACCTTCGCAACCATTCATTTGAGGGCATAGCCACAACCACTAAAGTAAAACCACTGAGAAAGCTCCCTAAAGGGGCCTCCTAGACATATCCAAATTGCTTTATAACAGCAGCTTGGGGAAGTTTTTCCTGGAAAACAGAAAAATTCTGCATGGTCTTGCTTTAAGCTCCTCCATACTTGGTTGAGGAAGAATCCTGCAGCACTGATGACAGTCAGATAGAGCAGCCCCCAGGCTGAATGAGTGCAAGAATGGGCTGTGGGGCTTCAGGGCTTTTAAGCTGTGGTATTCACACATTAGCCTCATGAGGAGTGAGTTCCCACCTCTATCGGCCCTGGGAAGGTGCACGGTGTGAGTGGGGGGAACACCTGCAGTTTTGACAAGAGAGGATCTTGTGGGTTGCTTGTCTGGCTTTGCAGAGGCATCTACTACATCTGCCTTGCAGAAGAGGTTGGGGCTGTCTAAGTGAAGGTGATGTCTCCAGCTCTCTGCAGCCAGCCATGCTGATGAAGCTGCACAGAAACTGGCCAGCAGCCCGGGGCTGGAACATCCCACACCCTTTCACTGCGCAGCCCTCAATGCCTGGACATTTTATTCTGTGCTCACACCCCTTCTTTTTCCCCCAAGCTCCTTCCACCCTCATGAGTGCTGACAGGAGACATTTTCCTTCCACTTCTTAGCCTGCTTAATGTGATTAAGAGATTAATTGAATTAATTGATTAATTGATTCTTAATTTGATGAGATTGAGAAAGATGTGTTTTATGTGCTGCAGAGAACCGAGTGCTTCCAGAGAGGGAAGACACAAATCACGAGGACACACTGCTGAATCTGCTTCTTAATAAAAAATTTGCATGGCGGAGGCCAGAAAATATTGGTAAGCAAAGGGGATGGGAGATCTCCACTTTTTTAATCTGTGTATGCATGAGTGCAAGGAACGTGATTCTCATGTTCCTCAGAAATACCAGCTGCTCAGAAAGCAGAAGCACCCAGTATGGTGCCTACATGTCAGATGTTCTCCATCATGGGGCTCCTGGACCTGCTTTTGCAATGCCAAAAAACATGTACCCTACATTGTCAGTCACTCAACATTGTGCTGGCAAGGGAGCATGTGTGTGCACATAAGTAATAACAAGGAGAGATTCTGCTGAGTCCCTGTGCCCGTGATATCCCTAAGATACTGTGTTCAATGCCTGGGCTATGGGCCAGCTTTGGAAATCACCTCTCCACCCACACACAGCCCCACGGGCTTTTGAGAGACAGCTCAAGATCTTGCTGAAACCAGCAGCATCTTGTGAGCACATGGGGCAGTGGGGTGGCACCAAAATTTTGCAGAGATTGTGTAGGTGAGATCTCTTGGGGTCAGGTGTAGGCTGGGACAAGGGCAGTGGGAGCTCTTGCCTGGGCCTAAGCCCCTGCTACTGCTGGAAGAGGTTGAGACAATGGGCTTTTCCCACACAGTGGAGACACCGAAGACAGACCATGGGGAAGTTTTTCTGTTTGTACTCTGTGAACAGACACCAAATTTAAAGCCACCATGTGGCTGAACTCAAACCTGCTGAAGAGAAACTTGGGCTTTCCCTGACATTGGGCACCAAATGGATTACAGGGGTCAGCTATTCCCACGGCCACTGCACCCAGGGGAGGGTTGGAGCTGTACATGGTGGTCTCAGAGCAGGAAGCTGCCCTTCCCTGTCAAAACAGCTGAGAGCGGGGCCCAGCAAAAATTTTGTTATGAAAATCCATTCATCAAATTCACTCAGTGCTCTTCCCCAGATGCTTGTTAATGCAGCAAGGCAGTGGTTAAACAAGCCTAGGACAAATAAATAAACACAAATAAATCAAGTGCTTATACTAACAAAGGCATCTTGCAAAGAGGATGCATTCAAGAAATAACATTTTTATGATAGGTTTATGGATTATTGCACTTATTACTCCTGGAGGAAAGGCTGCATTTTATGCCAGACAATTGAATATAATGAATCTCTGAGCAGAGCACAGACAGAGGATTTACAGCAGGCAGTTTCTCAAGGCTTCATCCATAAATTAAATTCCTTCTCCCTGCCTGAGATAATCTGTTCCAAATTTCGACCGCTGTTCATTTTCTATTCATAGCAGTCACTGGCCAAACTTACAGTTTGCAGAAAGTCAAGCCAAAATAGGCACTTGAAACTCTGAAAGAGGTAAAAATGTCTATAATATCAACAACAACAACAACATCTCTTAAGTGGCACTTTTGACTTATAGATATGCCAGGATCTGTCTCTCTATCTTATGGATATGTAAAGACATACTTAGGAGGAATCTGACCGAGGTCATTGCTGACAGTGCCAGGAACAGAGCCCACACCTCCTGACTCTCATCCCCATCCCCATCACATCTCTCAAACTGAGTCCTGATGTAATGGATTTGCTTAGGAACTGCTGCTTTTACTGGCAGTTAAGTATCTGTCTGAAAATATTCTGGATTTTTCAACAGAATGGTTTCAACAGAAGAAACCAAGAAAGCAGTCAACTCTTTCTTGGAACCCTCCTGCTCAGTTTCAAACACTAAAAAAAACCCCACAAAACAAGTCTGGCAATGTGTCTGTGAGTTGAAGTTTTATCTGAAATCTGAAATCAAGGGGAATTATGTCCTAAATCCCCTTGACAATCCAGACCAGTGCCTGGTGCCACATTAAGAGTAGACAAAAGAGGCAGCTCCAGGGCTGTTTTTTGGCTTGCTTGTGGGGCCCAGCAGAGATATTTTTTAGCTCTTTCCTGGATCTTCTGCTTATTTTAGTGCATTTTTTCCCAAACTAGCACTCAAAACTGGCTGATCACTTTGCGTTCCCCTCCCAGGAGGACTACTGCAGCCAGTCACTCAGCTTTAACTGAGCTCATGTATCTTATTAAAAAAATTAAATGGTTTTGACATCAGTTTGATTCTGGAATAAGTCCTCAAGAGTAGCAAGACTGAAATCCCCTATCCCTGTAGCTTTCCCTATTGTTAGTCCAGGCCATTCCCAATTCAGCTGGAGGTTTTAAATCCTGTTTCCAGACACTTAATTCTCTCCTCCTTCTGAACAGGATGTCTCAGGGCAGTTCATTCATCCACCTCCATAGTTTTCTGACAGTAGTACAGTACAGATTAGCCTTGAGATCTCTAAGTGTGATCTATGAAGCTGGCCCCCAGGTCCTTCTGCTCCCCACAACGTTTAGAGATGTGGAATCTGTGCACTCACTGATATGTGATTTTTCCTGTTGCTCCACTCTGCTAGCCCAGATCTTTGCTGACTTATAAAGCAGTAAGTTCTGTTAGGCTAACTTTGTGTGTTCTGACTTCTGCCTGCATGGGTGATGTGAGCATAATCAAGTCCTAAAGGAAGCCATGAAATTTCCTATAAAGGCCAGTGGCAGAAAAGCCTGCATTAGAGGTTTGCGTTTAGCAGGATAAAATTAAAAAGCAGCAAAGAGGTTCACCTGAGTTGGTGTCACAAATTAAGTGACCTCATTGGCCAATTCCCCTATGGCCTGGTGAACAGCAAAGAAGCCTCCCTCATAATGGAGAATTAGGATAGAGTCCAATAGGATTCAGCAGAGAAGACCTACTTTTCTGTCAGTTTCTGCTGTCATTCATTTGGAGATCACTAGCAGGAATTAAATGGTAACTAGGTCTTTTCTTGTCAACCCCTGGAGAGGACAAATGAGGAAGGGTTTTTAACTTGAGCTTCAGGAAGCAATGCAGATACTGACATTACTCTCTCCCCTCTTGCAGACTGGGAGTTGGCAAAGAAATTTGAAGAGCTTGAACAGGTGAGAAAAGCAAATGTACAGACACACAGATGCATGCATGTATGAATAGTTAAACGATTGTTTAAGATGTCTTTATGCCATATTCTTCCATCTTTGCATCCTGCTGCCCCTCATCCTGATCATATGATGTCAGCATGTATTGCACAAAGAGAAAAGGAGAACCTGGGCCATAAAAGCAGAACTGGGGCTAAACAGCTGCACAAGCTGGAAAAGGTAGAAAGAGAGCAAGGCTATAGATGAGTGCAATAGGAGCTGAGGCAGCTCCTGCCTCTGTCACCAGTGAAAGGCCAGTGAAGGCCAAGCCAGGAAAAAATTAAGCACCAGTGGAAATCTCCATGGAAGAAAAACAAGTGGGAAGAGGAGGTTATGCTTCCTTCCTAGGCATCGTATCAGCTGGCTGAAGTAGATAACAGGTTGAAGTTAAAGGGATCCTACACACGGTGCCCAGGAATAGGGAAAGGTCTGCAGCAATCTTGATACGGCTCACACTCTCCAAACTCCATGAGCAGTGGAAGTGCATTTTCTCCCCTTCTCAGGCCAGCTATTTGCATGGTTCCTGGAGGTCGTGCTAGGTTCCACATGACACCCTTCACTTGAGATTGAAGTCACAGTGAAATCACTGTGAAATCACTGTGCATCATGCCAGACGGGAGGCTGCCAGCTCCTATGCTAGCCCCTCACTCCAGTGCTGAGGGATGTTAAAATGTGACTTTCTGGGGGCAACTCTGCTAGAGCAGAAGTCAGAATGATGGCTGTAGATGTTCACAGTCTGCTAGAAAATAGTAGCTATGGATGAAGAACAAATATAGTGGACTACCCAGATAGCGAGAACTGTGAGGGAAAGAGAGGAGGGACAATCCAGAGCAGTGGAAGAGTAATGCTCTCTGCTGCAGTGGCTGGATGCCTGGAGACCTGCCTCAGCCCTGTCTTGACTCTTAGTCCAATATCCTACACAGTCCCCTCTCCACAGGGGTTAGAGCCAATCTACATGTACCTCCTTTGCCTGCACTTGCCAGCACTCTGTAGAGCTCCTCATAATGGGGCCTTTGTTTACTGCTGTGTTTCTGTTTAAACAGCTGGAGAAGTTGAAGGATCAGCTCTCAACTGAGGAAGGATCAGAGGTGGCCTATGCCTTGGAAAGTCTCTCAGCGTCCCAGCCCAAAAAACGCGGTAGGTTTTGCATTAGAGCCTTGCAGCCATCCTGTCCACTCTCATCTCTCGGGCTTCCTTTCTGCAGCAAAGACACTGACAGTAAACCTGGCCCAAATATGCTGAAAAACAGCTGGTTGGCAGTTTATCCAGCATTCCTGGCCCTCTCTTGTTAATGGCTGGCTGGTTTAGCAGCTGGTGAGAAGGACTGTGTACCCAACCCTGTCTGCTGTCGAGGCTGATACAACTGGGTCTGCACACCAGGACCTCATGGAGGCAGTCAGTGTCACATCCCACTTTTCACAGAGGAACATGGGGTTATATGAGCAATGAGTGCTTGCCCTGGAGGGGGGTGAGTTCTGTGTGAACACGTCCCCACAGTGCACCCGTCGCTTTGCTCTGGGCACAAAGCTAGGGCTGAAGGCATAATGAGACGTGGCCTGCATGCATTCCCCTCTGCCAAGGTCAATGCCTCCCTACAGAGAAAAATGGAGCACTTGTTTCTGCTGCTGAAAGAAGCTAAAAAGGATGTGGAAATCAACCAAGAATGCAGGGACCTGAGATCTGGTAGGTCTCCCAGTTGGCCTCCAAGCTCTGTCCATAACCAGTGGCTCAGCAGCCTGTTGTACCAGTGCTCCTGCGAGACTGCCCCGACAAGCACACGGATAATGCTGTTCACAGTGGCTTTCTGTGAATTCCTCCACAAAGCAGCAGCAGCAGCAGCTGTGAACCAGAAGTCACTGATGACAGATCTGGCCTAAAAACAAAAGAGCTAGTTCTGCCCTTAGCCCACATGCTTTGTGCATGTGGAAGCTGACAACCTGCCAGACAGCCAAGAGAAAATTCCTTTGTGCAAGGCTTGCTTAAGTGCTTAGGTGATCCTTAGGCAATATGCAATTTATAAGCAACCCTGGAGGCTGTCATTAATTTGGGTAATGTAATTCATGCCCTCACCAACCCTGGAAGTTTTAAACATAGATAAAACTACTTCCCCTTGCCAGGTTTAAATCAGAGTCTGACAGAAATTAAAACAGAGAATCTTGTCTTCATCTAAAGTCCTTCCAGTCTGGGAGGAGCTCATGTCTCAGCATGAGCACTGCTGATTCAGTAGAAGTTTCTTTCCAAGATCCTGCTTTCAAAAACCAGGGAGAAATCTCTTCTCATACTTGATAATAGGAGACCCCCGTGGGATTCATGGATTCATGCTAGTGATACAGCTTTTTTTTTTCCAACACCAAAATATGCATCCTTCCCTAATCTAGTCTTCTTAGAAGATCCCACAGTGTTGGAGAATGGTTAGTAGCAGAGTGATAGTGACTGGGTTTAAGAAAAATAAGTAAGGATTAGATTCAGTCTCTCCAAGTCAGTATCCTGCTCATCCAGTCAGCCACAGGTGAAAAACCCCACATGCACCTTTGAGGCAGAAAACCTGCTGGCCAGTAGACAGGAAATAAAAAGCTGGTTCCTGACATCACTGAAGTAGAGCAAAAGGAACCCTTGTGAATCAAGCAATATGGAAACAACATTTAGATCCCATGTTTACACTATGAGCGGCTAAAGGAAATACCTTCTAAAACTGTTATTTGAAGTCAAAGCTGATAATTGAGATGTGCCCAGAAACCACACTGCTGCCTTCACACCTTAGCTCTCTCAACACATGGGTCTTTTGAAACCCTCTTCCAGAGTGGGAAGCTGGAAAAAGTCCCTTGGATGCTAACATCCTTCTCTTGTATCCCTTTCCAGCCTGCTTTTGGAAATACTGCATCTGAAGCCTCGTCGCGACTGCAGGATGAAGATGAGCCTTTTCCCAAACTGCCTTGCTGGGTATTATTGTGTTAAGAGTTTGTTCTGTTCTCTCATCGTGCTGCTAATTTGGATGCCATCCTCCATGACCATACCACAGCCAAGTCTAACAGGGACTGTGACAGGAGCTGGTAGCCCGCTGCCACTCTCTGCTGTTCCTTCCTTCCAGGTTTAACATACCATGGTCTTCTACTTGGAAGATGCTTCCCGACTTTCTGTGCTGTCCTGTGTGTGCCATTCAGGCTGTTGCCATGTACACTCTCCCCCTTCTCACCAGGTCCCCTGAGGCACCAAACACTAACTCAGCTTCCCTGGGCTTGGGTCTCTGCCCACCCCTGCAGACATTGCTCTCAGTGGTGTCTGGGTTTCCTGTTGCTTCCTTCAAACAGGTCTGTGATGACCTAATAGCCACTGTTGGGACAGGAAGGCAGGACAGCTGTGATATGAAGGGCTCAGGGCTCAGACTGCCTCCCTCAGCTTGCTGAGCCAGAGCTGTTCCTCGCTGTGTCCTGTCAGTGTGTACAGGGAAGAGCAAGCACAGAAATCTGGATCCTTTGGATATCACTCCAATAAAGATTTTCTGTTGCACAGAAGCATGTGGTGTTTGCTTTCTCAGCCCCTGAAGAGGCCCAAGGGGCAGAATATTTCCCTTGATGCTCTTGTTACCTTAGTGGTTCATGTGAAGCTTACAATGGAAATAAGGCTCCCACTAAACACCTACAGTTTTAATGTGCCTGAGAGACAGACCCTCGCTTTTGATCAGGATCAGGAATGAGAATTGGGTCTTCCTCACAGATATGTGTGGGATGTTGTCCTCATAGGACTAGACCAGAACCACCGGTTTCTACCTACTCACCCCAAAGAGATGTTTTCAGCAGAGATTTTTGGCTCATCTGGCTGGTCAGTGCAGGTACTAGTACAAAAGGAAGAGATCACAATCCATCAGTGATTCCTACATATATAAATCTTAAGTCACATTATCCACATTTATTTGCAAAAACAAAGGACCTCATTCCTGAAGGTGTAAATTCAGAAAAAATACTGATGTTAACTTTGAGGTTTCCAACAGTATAAATGAGAGCAGGATCTGATAGCCAGTGTGAATACGTAGAATGATTTTGCCTAGCATTGAATCTTCTCTCCAGCTCTTTTGAGCCAGGTGATTTAACTGTAGCTTGCATACTACATAGTCTTAAAAATGTTACCTCTCCCAAAGCTGTAATTACCATCATACACTCATTGCCTTGGGCTCTGGCAAGAAGAACACGCTTACCACAGCAGTACCTTGCATGTACTTCATTAACAGGAGATCTATTCATCCTATTGCAGGCCAAAGCCAACATCTGTGGAATAAAACCAGCTTCATTATATCAGCGAAGTCTAATGACTTGCAAAACACAGTTTCCTGTTACCATTAATTATTTGTTATTTCCTTGGTAGTGACTCAGAACATATTTCCCATTTTCTGTTGCTTTTGTGCAAGCAAAAAGGAACGTGGGAGCACACTTACACACACCCTCACATCAGCACCAAATCCAGGAAAAAATTATACCTTATGGACAAGAGAAGGGTCTCTCTTTCTTTAAGAGTTTGGCGCTCCAGCTGAAAGGGAAGAGCTGCACTGAGTGCCCAAAGGTGGTGTTGAGCTCAGATGATT
Source organism: Pachyramphus minor (assembly GCA_013397135.1). Lineage (NCBI taxonomy): Eukaryota > Metazoa > Chordata > Aves > Passeriformes > Tyrannidae > Pachyramphus > Pachyramphus minor. The sequence goes on along the minus strand of VYXB01000792.1, from coordinate 1,793,119 downwards.
TCAGCTTGCAGGAAATCCCAGTGCAATGAAAGGCCAGCACAGCAGGCTCCATCTGTCACCTGCTTACTGTAGCCATGCCTTCCTGACCCATTGTGGCAACTCATCAGCAAGCCAGGAAAAGGGATACAGTGTCTGTGGGTATTTAACAGCTTGCTCTGATTCTAGACACAGGCATTCCCTTGGAGTGCAATGCATCCTGCTGTGTAGCAGTGATTTTGTTCTACATCCCATCAATGCAGTCATTTAAGTGCTCATGGCACCCAAACTACCCAACTGTTTCCTCACAGGCACTCCGTGCTGCTGTATTAGCTGCTTCTGCTGAAGTGATGAGTATGTGTTGAATGCAATTAATTGACTAATTAGAAGCAGAGGTGGTGATGTTCCCCCTAAGCTTACCCTCTACATGTCACTGTGGGGGTCATGTCCTTTCCCCTAAACACACAGAAGAGAAACTCTTCTCTTCCCCAGGTGTCACCTCCACATAGCGTCTACTCATACCTTACCCATGCTTGGGCAGTCACTCTTGCTAAAGTTAACGACCCACAGGCAATAATTAAAGGGATTTCCCTGGGAGATTCTAGTCGACCATGTTGATTTATTAGAAGAAAATCTTCACAGGCATCGGAATGGATTTGCAAATCCAGGCAGCACAGGACAAATCTAGTATGCAATGGATGCTACAGTATATCCTCATTTCACATTTGTTGATCTCCACGTTATGCTCAATGGCTGAAACCATCCAATATTGTCTACAAAAACAAATTGTGGTGCTCAGCCTTTCAGACATCACCATATTTAAACAGTGCTTGCCAATTTATGGATTTTAAAGATCCTTTTTGAGCCACAGGAGGTCTCAGGTTGCTCTGTGGTAGATGGGGCAAAGGAACAGAAGGACTGCTGCTTTCTCTCAAGTAATCCACATAGTGAGGTGGGAGCAGCACTGAAGCTTCCAGCTCCCAGTTCCTGTCCTGCTTTGCTTTCACATTCCTTCAGACAAAGGGCATTTCTGCACACAACTTGCAGGGTTTAAAACTCCCCCTCTTTCGGAAGCCCAGGCTAATAGCTGTCAACTGTTAAACACTTTTATGACCCACCAGTGTCTTTGAAACCTACTGTGTTAGCACTGGATTCCTGCACTCTCAGTCTCCAAAAATATGTCACACAATGGCTCTGTCCATGCTGCTTTTGACTGACAGCTGTTTGGGTGGTCAGGTCATCACTTCCATAATCTGACCATGCCCCTACATATGGCTGCCTTGCAAGCAGATAATCTGCAGACTGCCTGGATGAGCTCAATGCAAGAAGATGAATGTTCCCTAAAGCACAGGGCAGGCTCATGGGTGACAGCAGTGCACTGCAGAGGAAAGGCTCTGGGCTTGCCTGGGACTGCATCTGCAGACTTGTTTCTAGCATGGACTGAATGGCTGGGGTGACTGATTGGCCAGGCACCAGGCTGATGGCCAGGTGCCTCATACAAGATTTAGGAAATTAACTCTTAATTCTCTGCCTAACACAGGGTGTTTGGCAAGAATAATTTTTTTCTTAATCCTGCATAATCCCTTTCTCAATGGATCTTCTTTTGCAATGCTAAAGATGGTTTATACCCAAGAATAGCAATCTGAAGAATTTAGCTGACATGGACCAAAGTCCAAGAAGGAGAATGTGATGTTTAGAAAACATCAGCTAGGAATCTGAGCATTGAGATATCAGCAAACAGCTCTTCTCAGCTATATTTTATAATCTGGAAAGGAGTGAAAAGCATGAAATAGGATTTAAGATAAACTGTATTACTCTGAAATGAAGTGGAGAGGATATGTTTATATTTTACCAGAGTGAGAAATACTTGAACTTTTAGAGTTGGATGTCTGATTATGCCCCGTGCACACATCAAGAGGCTAAAATAAGGCATATGATACAGATGGTCTAGGAAGTAGATGACTTCATATTTGGACGCTATCCTATGTTATGCATAGGGAGGAGTGAAATGTATTCATCAGCTTAGAGGAGGAAACTCAAAGTCTCGCCACATTTCAGGATCTGCTATACAATGAAAACATGTCTAAATATGGTGCAGGGATAAGAGGAAGACTACTCAAAACATAAAGACAAATACTAAGGCATCGTCACAGTTCTTACTAAGACCAACTCCTAATAAAGGCAAAAGACATCATTCTCTCAAACAGCAGTTCAAATAAATTCTAGCTTTGCCCCATAACTGTTAAATCCTCCTTCTTCTACCAAACAACTCCCTTCGTGAAAGAAATGTGCAAAGCAAACTGTCTGCTTTTCATGGACTGCTGTTGGCATCTCTGGAAATTTTATTTTCAATCAAAACAATCTATCAGTCCTGGCTAGGATAATAAACTTCTGCAAGTTTAACAGATAAATGCCATGCAATGAAATATATACATATTCTCTGTTCCCTCCTATCAGTGACATTGTGCACAGCTGTGAGAGCATTCTGACCTGATGAACTGAATTTGTTATTACTGTAAATGCAACGTTTGTAAAACGCAATGTGAAACAGATTTTGCAGGAGGTCAATTCCTTGAGTGTTGTATCATTAGTCAGTGACAAGACATGCTGTGATGCATCCTCCATATCTCTGCAATGTTTCCAATACAGGATCAGTCATTAAGAATAGAAGTACCTGTAGGCAAAAAAAAAGCAGTAAACATTATATTTTCCAACATCAGAAACGCAAGGCTTGGAAAAACAGACTGCAAGGTGGTCTAGAAGTGATGAAAATGTTAGGAATACTTGTTTTCTCATGGAGAGGTACTCAGTGGTACATTAGGGCATTCCATGTTATAAGAAGCCATCATTTCCTAAGCCACTCTTTCCAAGCCTACTGCTATGACTCGAGTACCTCCACGTAACTGAGAACAGGTGGGTTCTCTGAGCCTGCCCACACCTGGAATATTCTGGCTTACTTGCAGGAACTGCTAACCCTTGGTGTTGCTGAGGCGGCTCACTCCAATCCGGTCAAGAGGAACTCCAAACCGTCTCTTGGGCAGCTCAAGCACTTTCCTGCATGGGGAAAAAGAGCAAAGAAAGAGGGGAAAGAAATGAGAAAAGACACCTTATGAATAATCAAAATGTTACTACATGTTTGATTCCTCCATTCATGCCACTAACACCTTACTGTTCAGACAGAACTGTGACGCAGAAGCAGCCAAAGATGTGAGTGTTTAAAAATAAGATGCTGCACTTGTCTTACAAAATAGTAGGCAGAAGTTGCAGCTGTTTTACAGACTGTCTGAGCTTGATCCACTATCCCTGTTTTTACTTGGCAGCAAACAAATAACTTCACAGGTTAGCTGCTATTCATAAATGAAAGGCAATACACTGCTTTTATAAAGGAGAATTGTTTCATGTACAGTATTATATAGTGTAGATGACCCATCAGACTGGATCTTCAAAGTCTTCAGGGCCAGCTGGGGCTAAGATAAACAAGGAGATAGAAAGTATTGCACAGTAATAGAGGGGACAAGTTAAAAAAGTCCTATCAGGATTTTCTTAGGGTCTCTCTGGCTATGCACTGTTCATCAAAATTGTATACTAGCAATCCTTTGATGAGGTTGTTGCGGGGAAGGTTTTGTTGGTTTTTTTCCTTCCATGTGGTAAGTTTCTTGACAATTTGATGAATGAGAGCATGAGAAAAGTGTGAAAGAATTTCTATGCCAAAATATTTTTCACGGTTCTTTTCATACACAATAATAAGTTTTCCCATCTTAATTCAGCATTTTTAGAGCATTTTTTCCACCAGAAGAAGTTTTATTTTAATTAATTGTGGAAATGGCAAGATTTCCTGCAGCTGAGAATAACATCAACTTTTCCTTTAAAAATACTGCCAGTGAAATGCAGGTCCAAGAGAAGCCCTGGAAGATTAATTCTTTATAAGTCCTTGTTAAGGACTTCATCTGTAAGTCGCCAGCTGCAAAGTAACTAGCAGGAGAGCATGCTCAGGTGCTCTTAAGTCTAACTCTGTGTCAACACTGCCACGCTCCCTCACGCTGGGGCTTCAGAGCTCTGCACACCCCACCCAGAATTGTGCAGTCCATGGTCTTATCCAAGCAGGCTCCTTTCCTCATACCTCTTAGGCATGGGCCGAAGCCCAGACCCATTATTCCAGCATCTGTAGCCCCACTGCCTCTTTTTTAGCTACTTTTCAGATGGGGTCACAAGATGAGAGTTGGTGGTGTATCTCATATGTAGGGAGCACCACACTGGTTACACTGGAGCAGCTACAGAACACTGTAAATTAAGGGGAGCCATTTGTATGGCCCCCCATCCCTTCCTCAGGCACCAACTTATCCAGCATTGTTACACTAAGCCATAGGGAAAGCAAAGGGAAGGGAAGCCAAGGGCTGATCCTCGGCCTCTTGCCTCAAGGATAACACTGTTTTCCCCCCAGGTGTAGGCACAAACTTATGGGGAGGCAGGAGGGAGACTTGGGCTGCCAGAGCCATACAGAGCCTACCTGGATAAAAGGGGAATTAACTCCCCACACTGGAATTGGATTCCAGGGTTGAGGAGGGGGTGGTGTTTCTGCACCATTAGCTGTAACGCTGTAGTGCTCTGTACTTAAATAGATACGGAACTTGTGAAGTGATGCCTACGAGAAAGGCAGCGCAGCGGAGCGTCCCCTCTTGTGGCCACCCTGCGTCAGAGCAGCACAGCCATCGCTCCACCCTCCAAACCACCCTAGCCCTCTTTCATCCCTTACTAGGGACAAAGAGACACTTCCTCCTTAAAACAGCCTTGTCTAAGATTCCCGGAGTCTCTTTCTCTCCCTCTGCCCATGGATCTTTTTACCTCTCCTGAAGATTTCCACCTTCCTGCATGCTTTTCCCATGCTTTTAAAGCGTTACGTCGGCTTTGACATGCAAGACCAGGATCTGGGCTCTAGTGTAACCAGGGGGAGCCACAACAATCTGTCTTTGATCTTCTCTTTTCCAAAAGTTTCTCTTATGTGCCAGGCACTACACACGCTGACTGTTGATTCAGGGGGCTCAATCTATTGATCAGCTTTCACCAAGTAATTTCCTGGTCTCTACAGGTCTCAGCTCGTATAGAAATGAGCTGTTCTCTTCTGGGTGAGCAGCAGTGATGGGGTGCTCGGTCCTCTGTTTTACTCCTCTAAGTGCAGTAGCCTCTGCCTGTTTCCATCAAAAGGTAGAGCCTTAATACTGTTTCATATCACCCACCTGATCTGCATTCCATGCTGATAGTAGTACCAGACCATCAATACAGTGATCAAGGCAGCTCCGATGGTTCTCATATATAACTCAGCCCCAAACTTAAAAGCTAATCAGCTCCCCTAAGGTGATAATTCCAATGCAAAACTGCAAACTGTGCTGATGATGCTGGAAAAGGTGGAATTTTGTGCATTGTGACACTCATTTGCATGAGCTCATTACTCAGAGACAAGCTGCTAGAAAACATGGGCAATTTTCACCACAATTTGCCTTTTTCTGTGTGTGTTTGTTTTGGATTTTTTTCCCCTTGTATTGCATGTAGAATGAAAAAAGATTTCCATCCAAAAAATGTGAGAGAAACTGGGAATACCATGTACCTTTGCAAAAAAGCACAGCAGCTTCAAAAATGACCTTCTAGTTCTTCCCCTGAAAAGGGAAAACATACTAAAAGGCAAACAAAGAATGAGCTGATTTTGATCTTTTGAAGAGACATACAGAACAGAACAGTTCTACTCAAGGTTTTTAAAATTTCGTGTTTTATCACTTTTGGCTGCAGTCAAACGGTCCTAGTGGCAGACTGGGTGGATAAATGGAAAAACAACAAGAAAATATTGCAAAACTTTGCTTGAAAAAAATACTTGTAATATTGACTGGCTCTCATGAATACTTTCCACTTCCAGATTAAGTTTTAAGCGTGTTATTAAATACTTTGTGGCATTAGGGATTCCATCCAAAAGAAGACAGTTACCAGAAGAACAGAACAAGACAGCTAAGCACTTTCAGATATAGCAAAGAGCCCCTTGAGCTTTGCCCCAAAGTCGCTGTCTCTCCCCAGCTGTATCGAGCATCATTGCTTAGCCCTGTTATAAACATTCTTATCTTCAAACACATGCTGTGAAGGTACTGATGTATTGATTAAACCCTTACTTATCCAATGCTGATCAAGGTCTTGAAGCTCATTCTACTGTCTGTGCCCATTTTCATGATGCGTTCTTCATGTTGCTATTTAAAACACACACACCACCATACCTTCTTTCCACCCCAGCCTCAGGAGCACCTAGCCCTGTCCCTCAGGCATATTTTTGCTTTAAATAATCTCACAATCAAAAACATTGTTTTAAACTGAAGTTTAGTTCATATCAGTGAAAAGTAGCATATTCTCTGGTAGCTGTACAATACTGTAGGGATAAATGAAGTAGTTCATGTGCTATACAGCACAACTGAAGGATTATGGACAGTGCAACCAGAATGCTTCCTGATCAGAGACACCTCACAATTGACCAGCAAACCTGTTGGTGGCTAAAGCCAACCCATCAGTATGCAGAGCACCTACCAACAGCTTTCTATCGACTTCATCACTGGTAGGAGCATCTAAGAATTTACCTCTGTTTGCTTTTAGCATCCACAGAGGTTGAAGAAATTCTGTCAATTGGAGAGCCAAATCCTGGGAAGCTTCTTTTCTTCTTGGTCTCAGTCACCTCATTCTCCAGAGACACCAAGTCATCAAGAAGGAACAGTTTGTCTGCCAGGTTGGTGTCTGACTTCTCTTCACTGGCAATGGGAGGTGCTCCCATGCCCAGAGCAGCAGAAGGCTCCAAAGGCTGCAAAAGAAAGCAGTGACATGTAAATACATAACCACTAGGACACTGAAATTGGGATCTTCTGTGAAATGTGGCCATTTTCCACTGAAAGGATTTTGCCATCCAAGTCTGAAAATTAACTTTTTTATAGAATTGGACTTGCTCTCATCATTATTCCAAGAAATGTCAAAATTCATTGCTTCACAAAGCCTAGTTTTGCAGGCCATCCCACTACCCCTATCTCAGCACTGTGATTAGTATCACTTATAGAATGAGCTGAGTAATTTAATTCTTCTAAGAAACGCAATCACCATTACCCAACTCCAACATCTATCCTGATCATTTTCAGGAAACTGATTTTTGGTTTTTTAAATGAATGCTAATAAGTAGTAATGAAAACTTATACAGAATTTTCCATCCAAATATGACAAATTAATTAATAGTTATGCAAAACATACCCCAAAATAAACTTGCTCAGGACTGACATTTAAAGAATTTATGAAGTAACGCTACACAGGGAGGAGGAAAGGGAAGAACAGTATGCTGAGTGGATGCAACAGTTTGAACCTTAGTTATGACATTAGGCTTAACACCATTTCAAAACCAAACTCTACTTTGTTATCAGAATAGCTGAGAATATTGGGGTCTATCAAGAGAGAAATTAAACAAACCAAAGTTAAATATTCGCTTTGCATGTAACAGAAAAATACAGTGCAGCAGCTAGTCTGCAAAAGCAAGCTCAAATCATTCTCTCTTCAGATTAAATGTTTGCCTTCTTGCTCCACTTGATCTTTACAGAATTAGATAAAAAAATCATAACTTATGCCTTGAAACAGGTTTTATTCTATCTTTAGAAGCACACCACTATCTTTCTTATTCATACACAGTGGTTTTAGTGCAAATGTAAAGGAAGGCATCACATGGATGATGCAATGTGCCTGTCTACTGTGGTCCACACCATAACTGCGGTGGGGATGTTTCCGACCACTTGATGAGTGGCATAAGTAATGATGGAGTGTATAAAACTGTGACCTTTATATGAGAAGATGACCACAATGATCACACAAATGATGTAGCACTGTTGATACTCTTGTAAAGGATCTCATATTGTCCTCTGACTCCGTGTTTTATGAGTCCCAAGTGCCCAGAGCAATCCTTGCTTTCAGGGTTATAAAACTTTCATATAAGCTTGCAACAAAATCACGTCTTTAAAAAAGACTCAACTCTCCCTTCTGGTTAGTGGGGACAATTATCTAGAATAACACTTGAAACTAGAAGGTCAAAAATAGTCTCTGTTCTTCAGTAGTTTGCGGTCCCACTTACTTTCTCTTAAAAAGATATAATAGAATTGTAAGTAGTGAACCTCTGAACCAAATACAATTGCACAAATAAGCAGAGATGAGAGTGGGGTGCAAAGATACAGTGGATTTATAAAGTTATGAACAGCAATGAGGTGAATAACGACTGGTAATTTTTTCCTCAAGAAAAAGAGCACCTCAGTCCACCCAGTGAAGTCACCAGATGGTGGATTTAAAATAAAATATAAGGAGTTACTTTTTAAACACAGCCTGTAGATGAAGGGGAATGCGTTGCCAAAGGACGTCATAGATGCTGAGATTTCAAACTCTTTTGAAGCAAATTCTGGCCCATCAGCAGCTAAAACATGCCCTGGTTCATTGCAAGTCTCTAGATCAAGAAATCTCCAAAGCTGTTCTGTTCTTATATTCTTTTCACAAAAATCTACCACCGATATAGACAGGATACTGGGTCTCTGTGGCACCAGAAGAGCAGCTGCTGCAGTGCTTTTGTGTAGTCAGGACATGCTTACGTGAAGACAGAGGGCAAGGTAGAAGGATCCAGCAGTATTCTTCAGTATGCATCTAACTTTTAAACCTATATAAAGACCCTACAACCAAACAGTGCTACTTTGGTTAAACTTTTAGATACTTGATTTTTTTTTTTTTTATGGCATTACATAAATATCTTTCCTGCCAGATCTGGCATATGTCAAGTTGACTAAAAATAGAGAATGCAGTAGAAGTATTTTCAGGTGCAACCCCTGCATGTCATCTTGGATGAAACATGAGACAACTCTCCAATTTCATCTGCTGCTTTCCTTCGCAAGCTCAGGCAAGTGACTTGCCTTCCTCCTCCTGGTCTATTCTGTCTCCTTTAATTTGTAACTTTTGTGCAGGTGATCTCCTCTCAGGGATCTCCTTATGGCTTCTGAAAGCTGCAGCCTTCTCATGCTATTATTTGTCTTTAAGAAGAATTACACTTCCCCTTCAGCGTTAGAGGAGTTTACTTTCCCCCCTGCCATCACCTTCTTCCCCTCTTCAGGAAGTTCTCTATCCACTGGACAATGTTTTAACACACAGGAGATCCCATGGTGTTTCAGGAGAGGTTGTGAGAATTTGGATGGGACTTCATTCTGTCTGTCCTCCCAGAGCCATGCAATTTGCTTCTCTCTTCATGAGGCTCCTCTCTCCTCTGCCCTTGCAGAGTCCCTATTCTCCAACACTGCTTGGATACCTTGGTGTCTCACACACTCTGTGGCCAAAAACACCCAAGGAAGAGCAGTTACATGACACCCACCAGAAACATTCACCTACCTCCAGGGCTGCCTCTGCAAGGAGCACTGAGCTAGAGTGCCACCACAACAGGGCAATCACAAGGGCCAAATGCACCACCACAAGCTGAAACTGCAGCATCTGCAAAGGAGAACAGCCTGTTAATGACTCCACACCTATGTTCCCTGAGGAATCTTGCTCCAAAGGTCTTAAAGAAGTAAAAACAAATGGAGACGCTCTTCCTGTGGTTGTTAAACTGTTTTATCCAACAGTCACTGCATAAACCCCAGCAACCAGATAGTGTCAGCTGAATGCTCTTCACCTTTCCGTGCAGAATCAGCTCCCTCTTCTGCTCCTTTACAGTCCTGCAAATCTTTTGATTCATTTCTGCACTGTGGGGCAGTCCTTGCAGCGGCAGCCGTGATGAATGCAAACTTGGGTTAAAACCAGGTGAACTAGATGCTCACTTGTAAGCAGGGAGACTTTGGCTGGTAGATTGACCCCAACGTCCCCACATGCTGGAGAGGTGCTTAAAGCTGTGACAGAAATCACATACCTCTCCAGCAGCACTTTGAAAGCAAGGCTGCATTTCACTACTCCTTTAACAAGGGTAGCCACAACTTCCAGAGAAATCCTGGAATAAAATTACCCAGTTCACACACCTGGGAAAAGCTTGCATGAGAATATGTTGCTCAGACTGGTGGTGTTCTGACCATATGCTACAGAGCTGCAGATACCTACTAAGGAGGGACAAGTTTTGGGAGGCTCGGGATTGTGAAGTTGCCTGCTCCAGGGGGTTATCTTGGGCCATGTGTTCAGCCTACATTGTTTAAGCCCTTGTTTGGATCTAGCACTTAAAACCTGATGTGCCTCCAACTGACTCAGGTGGGAATATATTAGCTAATGTTAATAAGAATTAGGTTAGAGCCTCTAATGCCAAAAGCATCTGTTAATTTCCAGATTTCTCTGTTTCCAGGTCCTGTCCCAGAGTATAATGCAAGCCTGATTCTGCCATTCTTTGCTGAATCTCCACTTGGCAAAAGCAGAAATCGAAAGGGTGTATAAATACATTTATATGATGCATAAGGGTTGTTTTGTCCTTTGTGTAGAAAATGTTTCATTAGATCAGGCAGCAAACACATGGTAAAAAACTGGTTTTTACTTCTCCCCCTCCCTATGAAAGAGTAAAACCTCAAAAGCATTTGGAGTCCAGTTTTAAAAAGTAAAGATATAACATTTGCAGCAAACTCAAAACTGTGTTTCTTGCTTAGCTTCTTCAAAACATTTTACACATGCTTCTGTTATTTGGTTACCCTATATATTTATTTTTTTTAATGTTGTACATGAGGGATCAGCAGTTAGGAAGAAAGCTGATGATTACTCTGTAGGGGTGAGGCAGCCGTAGTTTACTGGAATCAAAGGACAAAGTTGAAGCAGTAAATCAGGCAGTACTACTGTTTCTCAGTCTGATAGCAACATCCAACGCTTGACATAAACACAAGGGTCTGACTGGGTGTTTCTAAAGCTGTAACCCTCTACAATGTATATTTTTGTATGTGGGCGTGCATTGAAATTTGAAGTAGCAGTCTACTACCTTCACAGGTAACCACATCCTGATTATTTGGATACAGAGATGTAAAAATAAATGGCAAGGTTAAAAACACATGTTTATTATGATTTAAGATCTGTGAGAGTATTCATTCAACCCAAAGACCAAAGAGCTAAAAATAGCAACCGGTACACTAATCAAAATAAACACTAAGGCACCTGCAACACAAAAGACATTTGATTAACTGGTCACAGCTTGCTGCCAGTGAAATTATAAGCAGAGGAAATTGTAAGGACTTAAGTTTGGCTCTAGTTCCCATGGGAAGGAGCCAAAGAGAGGCAGTGTCACTGATTGAAAAGGAGCAAAAGTTCAGTCCAGCAAGACCGTGTTTTACTGATTTTCATGCAGCGATGGGACCATGGCAGGAGAAGGAAGCAGGGTTGTTGTAGGGGAGCAGTTTAGTTTTAGAAAAACATTTGCAAAACTAATGGTGCAACGAGGATTATGTAAATATAAATAAAATCATACTTTCTTCTCTGGGAGCTAAGTCTGGGACTTAGCTTTCCACCTTCAGCCACGTCATAGGACCTAAGTTGTTAAAAGCAGTTGTTATCACCTGTTGTAAGTGGGTAAGCAGAGCCCTCCTGACGAAATGGGGCTTTCCCAGCCATGCACTGGCTACTGCTTCACCCCCTCCATCTTTTACCTTGACACATTCCAAGAGAGACCTTAAGTCAGACTTTACAGTATTTGTTACTAAATGAAAATAAGCAAAGCTCTGACAAGCCTTTGCGAGACACGGCCCTTACTATATGGACTGAATTTCCATCCTTCTAGAAAATTCTTCACCACCAATTTCACAGCGCTAGGTCAGGCGATTGGGGTATAATTCCATGTCTTTATTATCTCAGGGTCTGGTGTTATCTGACTTAAAATATGGTTTACCCTGCTCTAAATGCAATTGCAAGTCTGAAATTCAGACATATTTATGTGCCTTAGTGATACTTTAGCCTAAAATGTGTCAAAACTAAAATTCCTCCTATAATTAGGTATCTTTGTTGCAGGTCCAATTAAAATAAAATTAAAGATAAAAGAGAGAACATTATTCTACCTTATCAAAGCAGGATAAACATACAAAACTTTTACTTAGGAATCTGTAGAGAGCCATTTTCCAAGAAAAGATCACAAGAAAGCAAAACACTTTACCAAACAGAAACTGTTAAGTCTCCAACATCCAACCAAAGAACTTAATGGATGTTTTTCTTTTAAAGAAAAAAACAAAAACCGAAATGACATCCTGAAGATAAGTGGGCTGAACAAACTGCAGACAGAATGCAATTCATCACCAAGCTCCAAACCCATTCCCTGTCAAAAATGGTAACAGCTATCATTGTTCTTACCCATTTGCACTATCATATTTCACATTACTGTGGAGATTACTCTGCAAGCATAAATTACAAGGGCCTTATTTTTCTTAGTGGCCTGTTAGCAAGAGAACCAAGGCAAGACATCATGCCTTGCACTGTAATCTTTCACTTCAGCTGCCACTATATTGATGACTGTGCTCTGCTTGTTGCTGCAGCACCAACATGGGATGTGCCCAAGCTCACCTACAAACAAGGACCTTGCTCTTGCAATGAGCACCTTGTGGCTGAGCACAGAAGCCCTTGAGGTTTGGTCCTGAACGCTCCCAAACTGACCTGATGAAGAACCAAGGCATGACTGTCCCATAGGTACGGGAAGATCTTGGCAGTGCCTCTTAAGCCTCCAGTCCTTCTCTTACACGAACACTGGACTAGTTCTGGTAAGCCTCTATCAGCTGTTAGTCACAAAGGTGTCTCATACCATGTAGATTCCATCCAGCTGGGGGTATCACAGCTGTGTCTGCAAGCCACTTACTGGGGTATTTTGTTGCTGCACTAGTGCCACAAGACTATTAACTGCTGCTACCTATCTTAATCAAATATATCACTGAGAAGTAACATTGGCCTCATTAGTCTCAGAGTACATACTGACAGGAATATACCTTGTCCAAAACAATTAAGATGGATGATTATCTTACCAAAAGAACAGCTTAAATGTGGTTTGTGTGAAGCTCTAAGAATAAGTCTGCTAGTGCTGGGACAAATTTGTGTTACTCTTAAAAGTTGTAGGATGGACCCTCTGATCATATATATTACTACAAAGCCAAAAATGTGCCCATATCAGCAGTCCAAGTGATTTCAGAAACTGCTAAGGGCCCCTGTGTATCTCAGGTGCAATTTCATAGTCATGTAAATGTCAATGAAAAGGCAGAAAAATCAAAACAAATCCCACCCCCAGGAAAA